>OY759208.1:56606989-56997738 GCA_963662105.1 Meiosimyza platycephala | reverse complement strand
TAGCAGGCGCGCACATTGGTATGGAGTAATTTTATACCAATTCTCTTGATTCACTTGCCACAAGCTGCTTTTCTCGCGGGTTTTCGTGCTACTACGACTCGTTGGATTATGCCTCATAAGTTCTCTATAGAATTTAAGTCGGAACTTTGATTCCTTTATATTCCTATATAAAAAATTTAAATGTAAGGGTCGCCAGGGCAACCATTGATGTCGTTAAAAAAAACATCAAAAAAAGTCGTCGGTTCGCAAACGGAACACTTTTTCAGAGGACTGACTTTTATAATATGATTTATTCTTTGAGTGAAGTATGTTGCATATAGAGACTAACATCGCTCCCAAGTACGTTGAACTTGGATTCATCTCTTTAAATAATCATACTCCAAAAATTCAGGCCTTTGAAAAAGTGCTCCGTTTGCGAACAGACGACTTTTTTTTTTATGTTTTTTTTAACGACATCAATGGTTGCCCTGGCAATCCTTACTTTTAATTTTTTTTTTTGGAATATACTAAGGGAACATTTGGCCACCGATTACACCAAAAATTTTCCGCTGAGATGGATTTTCCAGCTTGATAATGGCCCGAAACAATAATCTCCACTTGTCAAATCTTGGCTGGACACACAATCCGCAAAGATTCTGAAGTGGCCACCTCAAAGTTCCGACTTAAATTCTATAGAGAACTTATGAGGCATAATCCAACGAGTCGTAGTAGCACGAAAACCCGCGAGAAAAGCAGCTTGTGGCAAGTGAATCAAGAGAATTGGTATAAAATTACTCCATACCAATGTGCGCGCCTGCTAGGCAGCATGATATTTTTTAAATTAAGTCCAGGTGTGCCATAGTAGTCAAAAATTATGGGGGAGCCACTTCGTATTGAATATAATGTCATGAGAGCGTATTTGATGAACATAAAAATTGAGTATTGTATATTTTTTATCCTTGTTCTTATTTTTTCGAACAGCTCATTTTGGACTTAATGCAACAATATTGTCATTAAAAAAAATGGGGATAGATTTGGTCATCACTTTTTCCATTTTTTAAAACCTTAATGTGTGTTTAGTTATTACAATAAAAATCGACATTATAAAATAAGAAAATCCAAAAACAAGCAAATTGGTTTCAATTTAATCTTATTTGAAATGAAAATCGTTTGAGCATTGAAATACTTTTTCCTGTAAATTAGAATGCTTATGTATAACTACATACATACATACTCTTCATTTTACTCCTCTTTCTCTTCTACCTTCTAAACACAAAGTGTTGGCCTAACCGTAGGGCTGCTCCCAGTCGTGATTTAAAAGTAGGTGTTGTGCATTGTTTGCCTGACTGTTGCACCAGAAAGCGCAGTGGTACAACATTCCATGTATATTTCTGACTGTCAGACAGACGAGTGAACAAACGGACAGACATGAGCCAGAGAGCCAAAGTATTAACCTGGCTTGGATTAACAGAAAAAAAGAAAGAAATATTTTATAAAATAGCAGTGGTGTAGTATCTGTAGAGTGAAAGAATTTAAAACGATCGTCATTGTGCGTGGGATGGTTGGTACTGTATGTCTGCCGCTCCGTCTGTCTATCTGACTGTTTGTATATAGTATGTCGGTGTGCATGGTATTTATTGTTATTGTATTTTTATCTCTTGTGCTTCTTCTCTTCATTCTTTACCAATATTTTTTGTCAACTATTCCCAGACAACTTTTGTTCAGAGTGGAGAGCGTTCCTTTGAAACTGGTTCATTGTCGATGTGACTAAGATACTTACATTTTACTGAATTCATGAGAAATCAAGGGAAAAATGGTACTTAATAAAAAAACACAGCATGAGATAAGCGGACAAGATGAGAAATCAAAAAGAAAAACAAAAAAAATGTACGGAAGTATTTGATTGTAAAGTTGAGTACATAATTTTTATCAATAGTAGAACAAAAAAAAGTGGCATACCGTGGACATTTTGCCGTTCGGCGCAAACTGATAATTTGCCACCCACTACCAAACCACAATTTTCTTTCCCACCAAAATTTTTTTTTTACTAAAACGAACAAAATAAAATTAGGAAAATTTGGGACCAAAGCCATTTCAAACCATGCAGTCGAAGTAACTTCAAATTGCGGAATTGGTTGCCGATTAAATATGTTGTTTTTCAAAATAATTAAGGGAATATATATCATATACATATGTATATATATTTGTTTTTCAATTTTCAACAACTTTCAAAATTTCTTAAAGATTCTGACAGAGAATCAAAAGTTCTATTAGAATCAAAAGACAAAAATTAATTATTTTGATTTGGATGAAAATGCGTCTATTTGGAACCACTTTTCAGCGGTTTTTCAAGCTCTGACACTAAAATTTTAAATGAGCCTAACTTCGTAAAAAATTATTTTCAATCAATTCGGGGAATGATATATTCCCTTAATTACTTTGAAAAACAACATATTTAATCGGCAAACAATTTCGCAATTTGATGTCACTCCGACTGCATGGTTTGAAATGGATTTGGTCTAGATAATTTTCATCAAATTATTACAATGGCCCTTGTTTTACTATTTATAATTTTGTTTAGGTTTTAAGGGGTTTTTGATTTTGATTCTTAATACCTATTGTATGTACTAGAGGTCTGCATGAGTGCACTCGAAACGACCATCAAGCAACTCACCACTCGCCACATTGCGAGTCTATCGAGCTTTTGTGCACAAAAAAGTCAAATCTAATCAAATCAAAAATCGAAATCGAAAGACTAGGCACTCGCAAATAAAATGTTCTACAAGTTCAAGCACTCGAAGTTTATTGCATCCCGAAGTTTATATAATGATTTATTCGAGTAGACATGTTGAAAATAATCTCATTTTCTAGAAGTCTTCTTAAAATCTGAAAAGAAAAACTTCTGGGGTTGCTGCAAAAGCCGTAAAATTCTCATTTTTCTAAATTTGAGCAAACAAAGGATTTTTGATTGAGGATATAGCGTATATTTATCCTGGTGAAAGTCACTTTTGTATTATAGGCGATTTTAACTTAAGCAGTGTTTTATGGTCTAGTAGTATTGATAAAAATGTACTTATTCCCACCAATATAAATTCTAGCAATGAAATATATTTAATTGACTCGTTTTTAAGTCTGGACTTTTCACAAATAATTTCTTGCAAAACATGTTAAATAGAATCCTTGATCTTTGTTTCATTAGCAATTGGTTTGACTATATGATTGATGAATGTGAAATGCCAATCAGTGAACCAAGTGTTCATCACTTGCCTTTTGAAGTAAGGATCAGATTTTATGAATTCTCATATAAAGCTATTCATGAGCCAAACTATAACTTAAAATTGAATTTCAAAAGTTGTAATTTTCAGGCACTTGATAATATCATCGAGGGTTTGAATTTAGAGGGTGATTTGAGTCATTTAGACACTCATGATGCCTTTAATCTATTCAAATCAACGCTTTTAAATGTCTGCAATAATAATATTGATGTGCTTCCGAAACAAGTTTATAAACTACCTTGGTATACTAAAGGATTAAAAAAATTAAAAAACTTAAGAAACAAATATTATAAGCTGTATAAAAGTACAAGCAATATTGAGCATCAACTGAAACACAGGCATTATGTTAGGGAATTTAATTTCTTAGATAAATTTCTTTATAAGAATTACATTAGTAGGTGTGAAGCTAACGTTAAATCTGATCCAAAATGTTTTTGGAGCTTTATAAACTCAAAAAAAACTTCTTCGAACCTACCGACGCATATGTTTCTAGGTAATGAAGTTTCTAATTCATCCCAAGATACGTTAAATCTTTTTGCAAAGTATTTTTCTTCGAACTTCGAAACAAGCAATTCTCAATTTAATCAATTTCACCATAGTAATACATCTTTAATAGATTTCGGTAATTTACATCTTTCTGAAGAAGAAATTAAGAATGGTATCCTTGCCTTAGATAATTCTAAGAAGACTGATTTTGATGGTTTGTCTCCTTTTCTCTTTAAAAAATGTCATTCTTCTTTAACAAAGCCAATTACAATAATTTTTAATAAATCCTTGCAAGCTGGAATTTTTTTGGAAGCCTGGAAAATTTCGGCCATTTCGCCAATTTTTAAAAGTGGTAATAGGAACGATATAAAAAATTATAGACCAATATCTAAGTTATCTACCATCCACAAACTATTTGAAAAAATCGTTAAAGAAAAGTTATCGTTCGCTATTAAAAGTATAATTTCACCACATCAACACGGATTTGTATCCGGTAGGTCGACAACAACCAATTTGTCTGTGTTTTCAGATTATTGTGCAAATGCTTTTAATAATGGACTTCAAGTCGAAACCATTTATACTGATTTTTCAAAGGCATTCGATAAGGTCCCCCATGAACTTCTTATTTGCAAACTAAGAAACTTAGGGTTTCATTCTAGTTTTCTGGCTTGGATGGAATCTTATCTTAGGGATAGACGCTGTTTTGTTTCCTCTGAAGGGATATCTTCGTACTCATTTTATGCCTCGTCAGGTGTTCCTCAGGGTAGCATTCTTGGGCCAATCCTTTTTATTTTATTTATTAATGATATCGGTGAATGTTTTACAACCTCCAAGTATTTGTTGTTTGCCGATGACCTAAAAGTTTTTTCGCAAATAACTGACACTTTGGATTATTTCTATTTACAATCTGACATAAACAATCTCCAAAGATGGTGTTTGAACAATTGCTTATTGTTAAACCTAAACAAATGTTTTCATGTCTCGTATTCAAAACTTAGAAATTCTCAGCAGTTTTCTTTCAGTATCGATGGTTCTCCTCTTATTACTACAACTGCAATTAAAGACCTTGGGGTTATATTTGATTCAAAATTTAGTTTTATTCAACACCTGGATTACATCATTCCAAAAGCATATTCTTTATTAGCTTTCATCCGCCGTGATACTAAGGAGTTCTCGGACCCCTACACACTCAAACTGCTATACACTAGTTTAGTTAGATCAAGGTTAGAATATGCCTGTTTTATTTGGAACCCATTTTATGCATCTCACACGAATAGACTTGAAAGGATTCAAAGAAAGTTTTTACGATTTGCACTACATTCCCTTTCCTTTTCAGAGCCTGTTCCTTCTTATAGTGCGCGTTGCTTGCTCCTCAACTTAAAATCTCTGGAGAGTAGACGCAATATTTTATCGCTACTTTTTGTTTTTAAAATTGTTAACGGAAGCATTGATTGTCCTTATCTACTAGGTAGAATTGACCTTAACGTTCCTATTAGAAAGTTGCGAAACATACCGATATTTCATAAGGATCTATACAGGACGAATTTCTCTTCAAATTCTCCTTTAAATCAGTACCAGAGAGAATATAATCGATTATCTCTTACACATTCTATTGATTTCTCTTGTTCATTGCTAAATATTAAGAATTTATTATTTAACACTTATTGATATAATTTCTATGTAAATATTTTATTATTATTTTTTATAATTAATACAATTGTTAGTGTACATAGTCAGTAAGGATTAAAGATTCCATTGACTGAATTAATAAATAAATAAATAAACAAATAAAGTGGGGTGCCTTTCACACTGGGGCACATTCGACTTTGCCAATTTCAGTGTGAAGACACACGTCTGAAAGACCGACTTCAAGATTTAAAGAGTTTCCCTCCTTATGTATTCAAATGTGGCCAAGGGCGGGATACTTTTGACAAGAATGATTTTTTTTTTAACATTTTTAAAAAAAGTGGGGATGCAGTGTTTTTATTAGATTTTTCGGGGTTTGATCGCGAATTGTCAGTGTTTGACAATTTTTAAAATCCATCAATTATTTTGGGAAATACAAGCCTTTAAAAATTAAGTGTCAAAGGTATCCCACTTTACCCTACTAGGGAAAGGGTATATTCTTGAATTTTAAGTGATATTTGAACATATGTAGATTATTTTGAACATGTCTACGAGGCATCGTCGTTTGCTAATGACTATCAAGTTCGATAATGTAATGTTCAATCTTTAAAATTTTATAAGCTTTTTAGACGTAGTGAAATTGTTCTTTTCCCAATATCATGAGTGATACGAATTCAGTGAAATAAATTTAAAAATACATACTTGTATTTGATCTGCATTTACAAAAATTAGAGTCATTTTATGCTTATATTCAATTTAATATTTTTTCCCATATCTATTTGAGTATTTAATTTAAAAATATTTTTGTTGTCACATTTATTTATGCTGTGATTTTAATGCCAATTCTTCTTTGGCTTCAAATTGAAAGTTTTGTTGAAGGGCGTCAGGATAAATTAATTTAAATTGCAACACATGTAGCTACATAATTAGATATTGAGATATGTAACCAAATAAAAAACAAGAAAACACTTTAACCATTTAAGCCCCTGGGTGTTCCAATAGGGATGATATCTTTTAAAATCGACAGTCAGAAGGTTAGAGTTTTGTGTCACTGGCAGTTGTATTCAGAAAGGTTTGTAATTTAATCGTGGGAAGATACACGCCTCAACGCTTGAATATAGTCCAATATTTTATCCGACAATTAATGCATTAAATTCAATATTGAGAGTCAAATTCTTTAAATAAGTGGTCCCATCGTATTCGTATCTGCAAGGGGAGCAAAGGTGGCAGTTCGAATAATCTTAATATATAAAAATCTTGGGTCACGGTGTTTGTTCGAGGTAAACTCTGGAACAATTCAACCAATTTTTATGAAATTTGGCTCATGTCTGTAATTTGGTTAACTTAGGACAAAACTATCCCAGTTTTTATTTAGATTAAGGGCATATTTAGGGTGGCCCACATGCAAACATATTTTTAAAATATCATTTTCACAAAGGCCGGTCCATCGATTCACATGGAATTTACGCCACGTGGCTGTTATATTTAGAGGCAAATACTTAGGGTGACCCTCATACAAAAGTATTTTTTAAATAGAATTTTCACGAAGATTTCATAATTATTTTTTAAATGTTTCTTTTGGTCTATGAAAGGTTTTTGTAAAGTTTGGTTTTAAAAAATGAGCAGTGACACGCCCTCCAAAATCAAATTTATCATATATCAAATGCTGGACGCAGATGAATGGGATTTGATATAAAAAGTACGGGAAAAAGTAAGTTTCACTGGAAAAATGGGCTGTTTCGCTTGCACATTCCATCGCATGAGTTCATACAACATCCGGAACACCTACCGGAAAAGTATTAAATTTAATCAAAATTGTATTAAAAATCGTTGTAATATTTTCCAAGATTTCTAACCGTGTAGTAGCTTATATAAAATGAAGCCAAAATATAAACATATTATAATTAGAGCTTTTGTATTTAAATTTACTGCTAGATACGATAGCTAACTTTTTGAGTTCCATAAATTTTTTTCGAGCTATTAGGTGCCAAAGTTGAACATTTTTTGAAAAAAATTCATTTTTGTTAAACTGTTTTTAGCAGTAGCGACCAAACTAATGGTGATATTGTGTAAGTAAATAAGTGCCGAAAAGACTCGGTAGGCATATGATCTGCGAAAGCTTGCAAAATTCATTTCGTCGTTATGGTTTTTCGACTTTAGTATAGCAGATGTTAAAAAGACGAAAATTGTTGGAAAAGTTTAAAAATCTTGAAAAGTTATAGAAATGTTGGAAAAAAATGAAGGATTGAAAATTTGAAAGGTCGAAAAATGTTTGAAGTCGCAAAATTTTGAAACAGTCAAATCGTTTCAGAAAAGGTTGTATGTATATAGAAATCGAAAAAATGTTGAAGAAGGTAAAACGAATAATGTTGAAAAGTCGATAGCTGTTGAAAAATATCGAAAGAAATCGATAAAAATCTATAATATAAGGCTTACGTGAGTATAGATTTTCTTTTAAACCCGTTCTAAGTATCATACCCGCCAGAAAAAATCTTCACTTAAGTTTTGAAGCGGATGTATATCAAATGCAACTTACATTAATACCATATATGAAAAAAAAATATTACTCAGTGTATTCTGCTTATTTCATTACCTGTAATAATAATACTTTATTTTTTATTTACAATATTTAATAATCGTGTACCACTGGTTCAGTGTTGCTGCTGCGTGTTGATTGAAAAATTAATGATTGTTTTGTTGTCGCTGTTGCATTATTTTAATTGTTTTCACTCAATTCATAGTCAGATTTATCTCACATCAGTATTTTTCTCGAATATTTATATGGTTTTTTGCATTTCACTAAAAATGTTCTCCTCTCTTACACTTCTATGGCTCCCCGGATAAACCAGTTAAATCCAGATTTGCAGAACTGAATTTATAAATTTTTTTGATACATATTTTTTATTAATTAAATCTTTATTTAATTAAATGCTTAACAACAGTTCATATTTTTTCAATTTAATCCACTGATTTTTTCAGTTTAATCGCTAAACAACAAACTTTTCTCCAATAAGACTCTCTGGTGGTATTACTTACTTATTCAGCAATAATTGCAAGAAATACTAAGGTCACTCTCGAGCTATAAACATACTTCATACTTCGAAGCGAAGTTTCTCGAAAACAAGAAAAATAGACTTAACTGGCTAGTCCGAGCAGCCGAAGTTTTCATCCAGCACGTCTTATTCATGAAAAATGTTTTGTTGTTGCTCTTATTGTTGTAGCCGCCTCATTGTCGTCTCGTGGTTGTTTTAATTAAGTTGTTACACACTCCGTTGCATGTTGTAAATTATTCTTGTTGTTGTCTTAGTAGTTTTATTATTTTTGTTGTCGTTGCTGCTGCGTTTGTGGGCGGTCGAATGCGCGTTGCTTACTTTTTTTTATTATAATCATTATTTTGTTCACACTGTGTGATGATTTTTCTATCTTTTTCTGTTCCTTATTTTCACAATTTCTCTTAAAATATTTTTATTATAATAATTCAATATTTTTTAATGAGTTTTTTCTTTTTATCTCAATGGCACAACAAGCAACCCATCTCTTAATCATTTGGTTCTGTACCGTGTTTTTAAAAATTACTTTCACACTGGCATTACTATCTTTGTTTATTTATTTCAATGTGTTTGTCATTTGCTGCTTTTTAAGAACGCAAAATTTATATATATAATTACAAATTTTTCTATCAAGGAATTAACGTATATGTTTCTTTATTTTCGCCTCAAATTAATTTGTATGTACAGTAGAGTCCCGATAATTCGTTATCGCAAGGTACCAGCAATTTTTTACGAACAACAGGGGTTTTCAATTTAACGAGGTTTTTATTTAGCGAGGTTAAAATAAGAGCAATACGAATTAACGAAATTTCGATTTAACGAGATTAAGATAAGACAAAATACGAGCTAACGGGTTTTTTTAAAATTTATTTAATAGCAAGAAAAAACCAATACAATTATTTATTTAGCTGTACGAATTCACTCATACACTCGCTTCCTACTATGATTGACTTTTTTTTAAACCATAGTTCCATAGAAGTTTGGTTTTCATTGCGAATTATAAGAGCTTTTTAAATCCAGTCACGATTTATAAGAGGTTAAACAGAACGTATATTGAAAAGAAAAAATACGAATTATCGAGGGGGCCAAAACGTATGGAATTTTTACGAATTAAAGCATTTTTTTCAAGGGACCAACAGTTTGTTATGAATTATTGAGATTTGCGAATTAACGGGGTACGAATTATCGAGATTTCACTGTATATTAAAGGCATTTAATTCAATAAGATTGTGGCCATAATAAAAAAAAAAAATTGTTTTTTACGATAATCGTCAGATAATACTTGCATACTTACTTAGCTGGGGCCACAACCGACGATCGGTTTTGGCCGCCTCCATAATGCTGCGCCTCTGCACTACGCGCGCTGTCTCAATTAGAAATACCACGCGAGTTCAGATTCTCGTCAATTTGGTCCTTCCAACGGAGGGTAGGATGTCCTTTTCTGCGAATTCCAACAACACATTCCGCATTGAGTATCTTCTTAGCCGGCGCGTTGTTGTTTATTCGTTCAACATGATCTCTTGCCTGTATTCTTAAGCGTTTTACTAAACCCATGTCGGCGATTAGCTCATATAGCTCGTGGTTTGATCTTATGCGGTATGCGTCGTTTACATAGATTGGACCATAGATCTTGAGAAGAATTTTTCTCTCGAAAGCTTACACTATCTTCTCATCTCAGGACAGCGAGAATGAGCGATTTGTGAAGCGTTGTGTTCGTTTTTCGAGAGTTAACTTTACTTTTGAATTGCCTACAAGAGCCCAACGTAACGATATTCTTCACTGGATCTCCATGCTGCCATTATTATTGAAGTAAATGTTGGATCCAAGAACAAAACCGTTGACCACATCAAATGTGTAGTTGTCAATGGTAACGTGTTGTCGAAGACATCGGGACTCTTTGTTTGTTGACACAAGATATTTTTTGTCTCACCCTCGTTCACCACAAGACCCAGTCAACGCGATTCTTTTTCAATTTTGAAAAATGTTGCGCTGACTGCCCGTGCATTGGTACCACCAAAATCATCAGCATATGCAAGCAGCATGACACTTTTCTAGTAAATCGTGCCGGATATGACGATATCTACAGCAGGAATTATTTCTTCCATCAACAAATTGTTGAAATCGCACTATACGGAATGCACATTGTATGAAACCTCGCTTCGTATCGAATGGCTCGAAGAGATCCTTGTCAATTCTTACCGCGACGGTTGCATAGGTAAGCAACATCCTACAAAGTCGGATAACCTTTGCAGGGATGCCGAATTCAGCCATATCGGAATATAAGTGATGCTTTATCGTACTATCGCATGCAGCTTTATAGTCGACGAATAGATAATGGGTGTCGGTTTTCTCGGGTCTTCTTCAGGAGATGGCGTAGTGTGAATTTCTGGTACAATCTTTCACACCGTACGCTTGACACAACCTTATATGAGATACTTATTAAGCTTATCCCTCGGTAGTTGGCACGGATAGTGGGATCGCCTTTCTTGTAGATTGCGCAGAGCACGCTGGTTGTTGGTATCACCTTCTTTATCGGTGGAATTGTTAACGTCGTCGCCAGCAGCTAGGTTCGAGAAGTGATTTTTCCATATCGTCAGCATGCTCTGGACGTCTGTCACCAGGTTTCCGTTTTCATGTTTGCAGGAAAAGATCCCGGTAATCAAACCATTACTGAAGCTCTTCATTCGTTCGAAAAATTTTCAGGTCTCATTCTTGTTTCTATACATTTCGATATCTTCGAAATCGTGCTTTTCCCCTTCGCTCTTATTGCGCTTGAAAAGCCGTTTTTCTTTCCTATTTTTCTTCTTCTCTTTCTGTATGGTTCAGATAGTATTTAGGAAATGAAAAGGAAGGAAAAAAATATACACCTAATTCTGATTTTACGCGAACTTTTTTTACGCGAATTTGATTCAACGCGATTCAAAAAATTCAACTCAAATTATTTTTTTAAGAAATAACATTCATATGCACCATACATAAAATATGAGAAATCCCGTATTATTCAAAATGTGTGTATTACATATGTATGTAAAATGTGTTGATTTCTTATATGTTGTATGAATTTTATTTTTGATTAATTAATATTTTTATTAGATTTTTTCTTTTTTTATGTAATCTATTAATAAACATATGTATTTTATAAGCCTCTTAAATAAAATAGGTCACAGCGCCTGTAAAAACGAGAATTTTTATTCTTTTATGTTATTATTTGTGTTGATTTTTCAAATGTGGAGCTAATCCCCTACTTTTATATGGATACTGTATCTTTTTTACGCGGATTTTTTGAGAATCTATCTATTATTTCTTTTGATTACGTACTACAGTGGGCTCAAACTTTTTTCACTTCATATCAATTATTGGCCGTTTTGAGGGTTGACACACATTGGAAAATGTTTATGCCATAATATGATTACAATAGAGTTTTTCATGTTCTTTACCAAAGAAAATACCTTGTTTAAAAAAATTTGTTCTTAGCAAAATTTTTCAATTTAAAAATGTGTTTGTCTGTTTTTAAAAAATTCATATTTTAATACTTTTTTATTTAGGCTTATATGAAAGATTGATTTATTAGCTTTCAGAATATTAAGAATTTAAGATAGGATGGAAGTGGGTTTTGCGAGTTTTTGAACGTTGAAAAAGAGCGCACACTTCGCTCTGCCCAGATACTGCACTATTGTTACCGCGAAACGTTGCGCTGACGGTTTTATTTTGAAACCGTTATTCATCTCTATATATACTAGAGACCCTACTTCACCTCCGACCAAAATATCATGTCGATATACGTAGCACTGCCGTTGCAGTAGAACAAAAAGTCTCACTTACGTCATAGCCGAGCATTCAAATAATTTTCTTTTAGTTTTTTAATCGATCGCTACTAGAACTACAAATATCCAAAATTTGAACAAGATCGGAGCACAAATAATTTTTACGTGGTACGCTTGGCAAATCTTACTCCATATTACAATTTCATACAGAACCAATTTCTATTTGTTTTAATTTTGTGTTTAATCAATTTTCTAGTATGTACATATATATATACATTTCAAAGCTTAAAGTTTCTTACATTTTCAATTCCTTTATCTACCTACATTCTATACTGCACGTACACAATAAGATTAAATTAGGCCGATCGTTTCTTTTTGCTAGGAAGCACAAGAGTTTCCTGAATTTGTTTACCATTTTTCCGGTAGACCACACAACTGACTGATGTCAGTCTGCTCTTTATTATGTTAACTATACATTTTGTGGTATTGGCACATAAAACGTTTCTCACACCTCGAGAAAACAAGGAATTCCCAAAATGAAATAATTTTTTTTTTAAAATGGTAAAAGTTAAATTTATTTTTGGGAAAAAGGTCCACTATTACAAAATTAAATGATTTGTCGATATAAAACTATATGTTCTGCTTCATTTTTTCGGATCACTATTTCCGAAATTTTTCAATTCCCTTAAGGCACCCGGCTTTGACATGCAATTGAAAACTTGGCTGCGTTTCAAAAGCGGACACTTGGCAACCCTGCCGCGGCGCGCTGTTGTCTGAATCACGTTTAACTTATTAAAAGATCTCAAAGGATTTTCGTTAACAGGTATTTTATTAAACATTTGGTTTAAATTATAAATACAATAATTATAATTTAACCGTATTGTTCGTATCAAAACTTTATTTATTGCCCTATATTTATTTTTTTCCATATTATGACAATTAACCATCGCCATCAGTTGTCGTCGGCCGTTTTTGTGACACGCAATTTTTATCGTATTTGCATTGTCAATATACGAGCACAATCCGACATATCGATAGATATACGATCGTACAAAAATATGTGTGTAGGTATGTCATCTAAAGGTTTGCGCCCGATATGGAATACAATGGACTCATAATTTCTACGTATTGCGTTCATTGGAATTTCAAACTTTTCTTTAGCGGTATAAATGTCGATCGTATATTCTATTCCGTCTCTTGTCGTACTCACCTTAGCCCTCCAGCGACTCCTTTAGTTTTACCATCTAACAATGTGCTTTCAAGTGGGCTGCCATTTTTGGGAAAGCATTTAATTTGCATGCATAAATTGAATGTGCGTTTTTTGTTTCTTACGTACAATCAAAAGACAAATCGTACAATCGCTCGCGATCTAAATTGCGCATTTTGTGTGTGGATCTTTTGAGATAGGGATCTTATTTAAATTGAACACATAAATTTCATGTAGATTGTGGGTCGCAATTAAAACTGAGGTTGAAATTGGGCGGTTGTTTATATTAATTTAAGATATAGTTCGATTTGGAACTTCTTATGAACTTTTGATTTAATTGATTGATTAATTGCAATGTACTTTTTTCTTTACAGATTTCACAAATGTTTGGCGTTAGCGTAAAGGTATGAGTTTCTACTTTATTAATGTAATCACATGTAATATCGATGCTTTTTAATTTTTTTTTGTTATATCTCTTAAAATTCTTGTCTAAAACTTCGTTCCTCATTGCTTAAGTTGTAAAACTGCTCCGGTAATCTAAAGCTCCTGAAAAATCCGTATTTAAGCTTCATTGACTATTAAAGAAAAATTTCATCCTGATATCCCTTCTGAATAAGTGATCCGAAAGTGACCATTTTTTTTTGTTTTTTTTTCCTCGGAACTGTAAAAAGTCTATCTCCTTCCAAAAATATTGGTCAAGTAGTTGATTCCCTGTTGGATTATGAGCACTGAGGTAATAATTTCCTCCCCATCTGGGCTCAAAATTGTAACCAATGAGACTAGTTTGTGTTCCCATAATTTTGGAGCTGGGCTAGAATCATTTCCTTTGGGATAACTTTTCTAGTGAATTACAATTCCTGAAAAAAATGTTCCAATTCCTTGAAGAATTGAGACTTATTTGTTTATCTAATTTTAATATTTTTCACCATTCTGTGACTTAAATAGCTGTAGTAGCTACGCGCTATTATTATTGTGACATTTAAATACCCAATAGCTGCCTCTCTTCACCCGCAAGGGCATCATCTCTTTGGAGAGACCCCATCTGATCCATAATAGGCGGCTGAGACATAAGTTCCACACCTGTTAGCTTCTATACTCAAATGGAGCGGCTACAAAAAGCGTCTGTACTGCACGTTAGAGGCGACCTGCATAAAAGTGCATCTGGTCACCAGAGATTGCGCCACCTGCCAGGTTCATCGCTAGTGTTTCGACGTATTGCATGAAGCAGCGAAGAAGTTTTCTTTGTCAACTATCATGGATTCTAAAACGATGGCATTTGTGACATCCCATATCCATATCTTCGAGATCGAATACCCGAGTGTTATATTCATCGTAATGTCCCTGTACTTTTTTTAAAAGATTCTTCAATTTGCACATTTTTAATTGCAATAAATTTGAGCACTTATTTTGAATTTTTGTTTGGAGAAACTATTGTTGGCCCGAAACTGTTGACTGGCAGTGTGTCTGTCTGTGTTTTTATGTAGATATAAAAGTGACAACATGGCTGTAAACAGCGTCTTGGTGCCACACAAAAATATTTATCGTTGTTCTTTTTTTTTTTACTTTTTCCTCGAACCCACTTCATATATTTCAATTGCATTTTATGTCTCAAATAAAAAACCACAAAAATAGTATTTTTAGTTGAATTTTTTTTTTGGTTTCGTTGCCTTTTTATGTCTCTGTAGGAATTTTAAGTAAAGTTTTCCAACTTTATTTTATCACATGTTGCCACTTAGTCTCACATGTTGTTGTTGCAGCGGATGAAAGTGGGTTGATTTAAATTGCAGGCAATTCTTTTCAATTTTAATTTTTGTTTTATTTTCGAAACCTCATAAAGAAAAGTAGTTCACTTTGGGTTGCTGTTTTTGCTATTTGTAGTTGTTGCAGGTGTTGGTGTTGATATTGGTGGTGGCAGTGAAGGTGGTGATGATGTTAGAGTATAGCTTGTCGATGAAAATTTGTTTTGTTGCCACCTTTTCCATCTCTTTTTTGTGTTGAATGTGTGATTTATAAAGACACCTGCGGCTGAATTACCATAAAGTAAGATCTATTGGGAACTGTTCAATGTAATTATTGTGCGTATAAAAAATGTTACGAAATTATAATTAAACTACGACGTTGTCTTGTTGGTGGCGCGATGTTGGTTGTATGAACTCATGCGATATAATGTAAAAGCGAAGAATCTCATCTTTCCTAAATAAATTTTTCATGGCTTAAGTTGCGCCTCTTAACATAAAAGCCACGCGGTGTAAGTTCCATGGGAATCGATTATGCGAATTTCGAAAAAACGATATCTCAAAATATGTTGGTATGCGGGTAGGGTTGTCAGATTTTTGAAACACAAAATCTGTATATCGGTATACCGGTTGATCTGGAGTTTGCGACATCTGTGATATTTGGGACATTTACGACAGTTTACGACGTATGACTGTCGTAAACCTAAAAATCCATGTCTCATGCCAACACTAATTTTTAAAATGACTAACACCTAATTTTTAAAATGACTACTCACTAAAGAAGTTTCACTTGAAAAAAACTTGGAGCTAAAGTAAACATGTCCCAAAAAATTTACTTGTAGGTTTGGAACTATTTCGACAAGTCAACGGATAAAAATTTGGCTAAGTTTTGACTTGCTGGAAGGAATACAACACTAGTGGTAACACTAATTTGGGACCATCTAAAAAGGTTGTATCCGGACGTTGATTGTGGCATGTCGAATGTTGCAGTTAAAGACGAGGTCACCACACTGAGAAAACAATATGTTTGAATATAACAAACGTATATTTCATATAGAGCAATCAAATATTTATTTGAGTCAAACATATTGTTTTTGGATCAAATAGTGATAAGTGGTGGTTGAAGCATTTTATGTTTGACTCAATAAAATATTTAATTGCTCTATATGAAATATGCGTTTGTTATATAATATAATTTTCATATATTTTAAAATACATAAATATCTATGGTTCAGTTGCCAAATCATTTAACTTACTTCTTTTGCCAATTCACTTAATGTTGTATCAACCGATTTCAAATAAAACTATCGACACTATCGATAGTTATCGATGGTTTGTCGAAAACTATCGTTCACTATCGATAGTGCCGACTATCGATAGTTTCCGACCTCTAGTACAGAGGATCATTTTGCTAGAAATCGAGAGGATATGCAATATTGGAAGATCTCAAATATCTCTCCATTTCTTCATTAAAAGTATCGGAGCATCGTACTTGGTTGAAACGTAATCAATTCTAAATTGATTTCAGAATATAGCAACAGTTACTAGCTGTACTATATTTGTTGTACTATCTTTATTGTGGATTCATCACAGTTTGCATTAATTTGAAGCTATGTATTTCAGAATTTTTTGACAGTTTCTGGTAGCCTGATCCCTTGGTACCTATTATATATATTGTAAATATAGTAGTGTTGAGAAGTATTTTTAGTTTGATTTTGAATCTTTGGGACACAAGATACAGGTAAACTAAGTAATTTATGTATGTATCGTTGTATTGGCAAATAAATGTCGCCAATGTCGATGTATCGGAATATCCCGAAATATCGTTAAGGCTGACATCCCTAGTTTTGAGGGTGTAAAAAAATATTTTTAGCTATGGCGTATGGCGTACGCTTCATACGAGAGTTCACAGTTTCCTGTTTTCTGATTATTTTCTTACTGTATCCAAAGTAGTATAGCATTGAGCTTTCCAAATGTGATTAGAAAGTATAATATTTGGATAAAATATGAACAATTGAATTGTTATGTAGTTCAGAGACCAGATCAAATAAATAACTTTGAGAAGAACGTTACTCCATTGTACGAACTAATTTCCAACCTCCTTTCTTCAACTTTGAAATGAAGTCACTTTGCGCCACTATTGATGAGCACAAATGAATCAGGGTGGCCTTCGGCCACGGCTCAGGTCTTGCATCCTCCAATATATTCAAGACCGTCTTCGTGCCGGGCTTCGCCCGCTTATCAGGCTATACTCCTCCCATTACCGGCTTCGCTAGGCACAGTAATTCTACTTAAAAGTTAGTGCAGAAAGCAGTTTTAAAGCTCAAAAAAAATTATTTGATTCTACTATTTTTGAGGATTATGTCCGATCTTAGAAGTGATCATAGACCTCCAAAAAAATTGGAGCTCTTGACCGAAACAAAAGTGAACCCAGAATTGTTTTGAATATTATGACCGGGTTCCCTTCAAAATCTGCTAATTTAATTTGTATCCCAAGCTAGTAACTGGATCCTCATAACTAATAGGAGTACTTCCCAGAAAAAGAGAAGGAATTGATTCGCAGCCAACGCGATGGTGTGCTCTAATTAGCGATTTAGTCTTGCTGGCATTAAGGTTTAAATTATTTTGGTGTGCCACAAGGAGATCGCTTCAAGATCTTCATTAATTCTAAAAATTAGGTCTTCACAAAGCCCAATAGGTCTCGTACAATAAGTCTGGACACCGTCAGCATATAGATGTACGGATACGCTTTTACAACAAACAACAATGTCATTTATAAAAATACTAAATAAAATGGGGCCAAGAATAGATCCTTGTGACACTCCAGAGTATAGATTTTGTAAGAGGGACTGTTTATTATTGCATTGAACAAATTGAGAGCGATTGCAAAGATAACTATTTAAAAGTTTGATTGCACTTTTCGAGAAGCTTAAGATTCAAATAAAATTTTTAAATAATGAAAATAACGTCATCATCATGTCATTTTGTCAGCACCAAACTGCTTGCTGCTATGCACAGCGTCTCCGGATTGTCGTCGCCAGTTAATGATCGCATCATAAATTCCCTATTAGAGTTCTTTCTATTTTTGCTCTTTCTCTTTCATTTGTATGCAACGAATTCTCATACATACAACGTACAGTGGTCCCGAATCGAGTTTTTAGGTTCAAAAATCGCTAAAGTACGCAAATCTGTTCGGAAATTAACTTTTTTTTTAAACCAAAACTAGCCAAAATGCCAACGAATCGTCAGAGCCTAAATTTTGAAAAAAAAAATCGTTTCATGTTACGAGTATTTTATGGTAAGTTATAGGCCAACAAAAAAATTTTTGAAAATAATTTTTGTTCAAAATTGGCTGAAGAGCGCAAGTCTTGTCGGAAATTGAAATTTTTTTTGTTGATAGCTTTTCCGAATTTCAATAAATCCTTAGAGCCCGAACTTCATTTCCGAAAAGATTTGCGCTCATTAGCGATTTTTGAGCCAAAAAATTCGATTTGGGACCAGTGTGAAACGGTGCTCAGTACGCACATGTGACAAAAATAAAATTAAAAAGAAACAAAGGTGAAATAAAAATTTTATAAAACAGATAACATCTCAGCATTCACTGCACTCCCGGATGTAAAGTGAGACGAAAGAGACCAATGTTAGATGATGTTTGTGTCGTCGCAAAGTGCCAAGAAATCAACTTGAATTTTGGTTTATTTAAAATAAAAAAATAGATGTGCATTTTCCAGTTGACCGGATAGATGTTTGTCACATGGAGTTCAGATGGAACACTTAAATAAAAGTAGTAGGAACATCTTATGTTATTGAAAAAGGTTAGGAAAAATGTTCAAAGCAAGGATACGTATAGTTCTCAATTTCTGATAATAGCTGCTAACTATTAATCTCAAACTTTTGCAAATTAAATTTAAGCCTTCGCAAAAAATTAATCTTAATACTTATTATTTTGTCATAATTTTTTTTACAAAAAGAGTAGAGAACATACAAACAGCACACTTAAAGGCTTTATAATAACAACTCATGTTTCGCAAAATTTATTAAAATAAGTTACAAATTTTATATACATACATATTAATTTTTAAGGTACATATGTATATGTATTACTTACTTAGTCCTTGGGAGTCATATCTTTTTTTAAACATCGACATCTACCTAATTTAATGCATTTTTTCAAATTATTCGACTTGAATCGGCGAATCAATTTTGTAAATTGAATGTCAAAGGTCCTACGGTAACAAATAATACTAAAATTTTTGAGTTTCCACTTTATGGTCAGGTAAAAGAAGCACTTTAAAAAGATCCATCAGATGAGGTACATACAAATTTCTGTTTACAAAATATTATGATGCTCCTAAGAACTTAAAACTTTTTACCAAAAGAACGCAATATTTATTGAACATAGAAATAAAATGCGAGTTGTGATTTATGATATTTTTACAACTTCTTTGAAAATAAAAGTATTCAAAATAAATATATTTATCTGCGAAAGGTTAAACATAGTATGCAAGTAATGTTGCCATGATAGGTATTTATTTAACGTTTGCTATGGAAGTAATGTGCTCGGACAGAACAGAATGACACTAAGACCTGTCATAATTTGTTTGTATTGCCAGATATTTAAATAAATATTTTAAGCCACTAAGTTTATTTTAAATTTTTTTTTTTAAATAAATAACTTACTTTATTTAAAAATCAAATATATCTGTATTCTTTGTGAGCTGTACTCGGTCACTTTTTTTGGCATATCACTTAACATTACACGTTAGTTGCTCGGTTAGCAGCAATAAAATGACGTTTAAATGTTGGGGCGCTCGCCAAACCTCAAACAACGTTGGGCAGTGATTAATAATCAGATTTTTATTTTGTCGTTAAAACACTTATTAACGTTGGGCGCTTGCCAGTTATCGGGTGAAATGTTTGCGGGTACTTTGTTAAAACGGTTCTTTAACAACTGACGTAAGCCGCTGTAAAATTTCAATCAATTTTATTAAGATGTAAAGGTCGTTAGTTTCATTTGATGACGGGTTAAAATACTCACTGAACTGAACTCACATTGAACATTATTTTATCGAATTTTGCAAAAAGGAGGATCCAATATGGCGGCCGGAAGCCGGAGAAAAATCGAGTGTCCAGCAATAAAAGGTTGTAAAAATTAAAATTTACAACCGATCGGGTCGTTTCTTGGCTAAAATTGTAGCTCCTAAAAAATTTTCGTGGTACGTTGACAGAATCCAAAATGGCGGATTCAATATGGCGATCAAATAATCAATATGGTGGCTAAATTTTTGAAAGTCAACCGATTTGCACTAAATTTAGTATATGGGGGTCTTGGGGGTCCGATCACGACTCCGAGGTCAGATTTGGCAAAATCAAGATGGCCGATCCAAGATGGCGGACGTTTTTTTAAAAAGCAATCGATTTGTACCAAATAAGTTATACGGGGGTTTTATGGTCGCCGATTACGAATCTGAGGCCATATTTTAAAAATTTTTAAATTCAAAATGGTGGATTCAATATGGCGGACGTATTGTTTAAAAATCAACCGATTGGTACAAATTTTGGTATACGGGGGCTTCTGGGGTCGCTGAATACGATTCGAAGGTCAGAAATTTAAAATTCAAGACGGCGGACCCAATATGGTGGATTAGGATATTTAGTTTCCGTTTCGTGAATTGGATTTGTTGACCGCCATATTGGATCCGCCATTTTGGGCTCTGTCAATCTTCCATGCCAGCTTTTTAGGATCTACAATTTGAGCCAAGAAACGGCTCGATCGGTTGAGACTTCTTATTTTTACAAGCTTTTTTGTCTGGACACTCGATTTTTCTCCGGCTTCCGGCCGCCATATTGGGTCCGCAATTTTGAATTTCTTAACGGGCCGTACGGCTTTTAGAAGATTTTCATAAGACGAACATTTTAAGACCTCGTACGTCTTGATCAATCCAGCCAATTTTTGGCCCCGAAGGTGATCCGCTTGACGTGAAACTTCCCATATATATAATGTAATGAAAGAATCATTAGGTTTCAGCAGAAACACTGTCTTCTTGGACTCGTTTGCTTTATTGACTTAATTTTCAAATTATTTATTTAGAAAGCTCCGAAAAGGTTTGTTAATTTATTGACATTCGACATTTATGACATTTTAACTACGCATTAGCTGTCGCATTTATAATAACCAAAATACATTTTTTTACTCACCACTTTTTATAACGCACTTTTGACGGAACGTTCAGCGAAATATGTTTGTTCAGTTTTAAGTTTTTGTATATTTTTTTACTGCCAGCGGCTTATAGTTTTAGGATCGAGAATCATCCAAACAAGGTTCATTAAAAACACATAAAATCGGTAAATTGAAATATTAATTTCGTAGGAATGGTATTTTATTATTCATGTAGGAAATTCAAATTTTTAAAGGTAGTTCCTTAATTGTGTAGATTTTAAGAGATTAGTTTTAAGTGTCTTGTCAAAATGTTTGTAAATAACTGTTTTTCATTATGGCATAGTAACAATAAACAAGATACTTAAGTTACAATGATGACAAATTGTCGCCTTTTATTACAAATGTCGAAACTCAATTTTTTATTGTTAGTTTACAGATATTTATAGTTTTTAGCTAGTAAAGGTGTCATCTCAGGCCTCGGCAAACATTAAGAACCCTGCACCCCGTTAACAGTGAAAGTACGCGTAAGTTTTCATTTTTTATTAGTAGTATATATTTTTGCCATTACACTACATGCTGGCTGGAATTTGATAACATTTATTCAAATATGTAGCTCTTAAGACTTATGCTTCAAATAATGTGGAAAATATTGAAAGAGGTTGAAAAATGTTGAATAAGTTAGAAAATTTTGAAATTTATTGAATCTGCCGAAAAAAGTTGAATAATGTTGTAAAAGTAAAAAAAAAAAGTGGAAAGAGTTGGAAAAATGAGAGAGGTTGGAAAATTTTAAAGCAGTTGTAAAAGGCTTAAAAGTCGAAAAAGTATTGAAAGTGTTGAAAAAAGTTAAAAGAGGTTGAAAAACTCGAAAAAATATGAATTAGGTTGGAAAATGTTGAAAGAGTTGAAAATCGATGAAAAAATATGGAAAATAATGAAAAAAGTTGAATAAGTCTAAAAATGTTGAGAGATACTGAAAAAGTCAGAAAATATGGAAAATTGTTGATAAAAAGTCAAAAACCTTTTGAAAGAGTCGAAAATATATGAAAAAAAAAAGAAAAAAATATTTCGAAAATATATCAAAAATGTTGATAGAAATTGAAAGAAAGTCAAAAAAACCTGTTGCAAAAGCTGAAAAAATTCAAATTGACGTACCACAATACTGTAACAGTCCTTAATATTTTTTACGCTAGCCAATCTAAATTTAGTTCACATAACCATAAGTATGCCCGACTTGTTAGACAAATAAGACCATTCATTGGTTATAAAACGCTTCCTTCACGCTTCAGCGGCTTCAGTTGGAGAACATATGTATTTGTATTGTTGTTACGTTTCTAATGGAAAAATTATTATAAGTACAAAAAAAAATTTAATGAAGAAAATTCTGAAAAATTAAAATTTAACAGCTCCGGTAGCAACCCAAGGAGTTTTACTCGCTACTCGTTTTGCACATTTTCGATCTTTCACGGTTTTTAAAATCAAAATTAAAAAAAATTTATGTAGAAAATGACTAATAATACAATTTCGTAAAAGAAGAATCATCGTTGAAAGTGATAGCAATTAAGTCTGTTTAAAATTGGGAAGATAACTCTTATTTATAGTTATTATTTTTCCAAAATTTTTTTTATACGATATTTTTTTTTCTATGAAATAGATTTTTTACATTTTTTTTTTTCATTTTATAAATAAATTTAACTATTTTTATGTTTTTTTATGATTTAAATGATATTTTTATATTTTATTTAGTGTATTAGTCATATTTTGTTTTCAATAAATGTCTAAAAAAAAGCTTATTTATAGTCGTTTTCGTTTTACACGGTTTTTCCATATAAAAATAATTTCCTCGAATTACACGGTTTTGTCAGGAGCGTACATATCTACCGTGTAAATCGAGGGATAGGTGTATGCTCGAATATGAATAAAGTTTCGAATTTTAAGCATCCCCGAAGAATTCTAGAACATGAGTTTTTTTGAACTCTCTAATGGGCACTTACAGAATTTTTTGGTACTTTCGCAATCTTTTGCACTTAAAAAATGTATTTTGGCTCACATTTTTTTTCGCATTTTCTTCTCAGTAAGCTTGTTGTTAATTCGGATTTGGTGACTAATATTTCCGAAATCTTTAAGTTAACCAATTACTTAAGTATTTTTTCACTTCTTACCATGCATACACTGAGGTTGACTAAAGGTTTTAACAAAGAGTTTCTGAGTGAAAATCCCAAAATTTACAAACTGCTGCCTGCCGTTAGAAGCTATTTTTTAATGGTAATGAACAATTTTATAAGAAAGGAATTCTTTGATACAAATAATTCAAACAATTTTTATATCAAAGAAGACTGTAAGTACAAAAATGGTATTTATGTTGGGCCTAAGGCAGAGATGGCTCTTAATGAATTACGATTTGACTTTGCGTATGAAACTGGTGAATTTCCTAAATGAAATCCTCAGACACTGAGAAAGAGTATGGTTTCCCTGATCAATTTATTCCCAAATATTCGTGAAGAAAATAGTTTGATCCATCAAAAAAATGTACTATTGAAAATTTTTGGGGAACCATATTGTTTTATTCATAAGAAAAAAGTTGATAAGAAACTGTTCCTATGTAAAAAACAAAAATAAACATTAATTTTAAATTATTAGTTACGGAAACAATTAAAACAGCTGCAGCAAAGCAACTTTTATGTCATTAAAAACAATAAAATTATTTTATGATAGAAAAATAATTATTGTGTGTGACCATATATTTTCTATGCTTAAGTTTCTTAGTTTTTTCCAGCATTTAGATTAGAGATTTTCATAAAGTTTCCTATTGAATATTTTTCAGTGTAACTAGTACTTATCACTTATTAACAAAATTTAAAAAATCAAACTTTCTGATGCCTATCGTGTGCTTTTAAGTTGCACAACCCACACAATTCTATGAGGCTTTTTCAAGTCTTAAGACCAAATTAATAAGAAAACAAAAGTCTAATACAACAGGTTTGTTTCTCATGTTAATGCCTATAAGTATTATGAAAAAGTCTTAAGTAATGCGTTACACTTAAGGGCTTCTCAACTGCGAAGGCAGCGAGTTCAGGTTACCCGCTGGTTTTGCTCACCTGTGGCTAAAACCACAAAAAATCAAAAATCAAAAACAAAAATGTACGATATTTCAAAATAGCTGCTGCTTCCTCAGCAGGAATTTTAATGCTTTTTTCCGTTAAGGCACTCGTCACAGAAACAAAGTGGGCGTCATTTTTAGTTTTAAACTTTTTTTTTCTTATGGTCTTAGGCAAACGGCATAATTATTGTATTTGTTTGTTGTTTTTTCAAATATTGATATTTTGATAAATTACCGCGACAACAATTTTTCATATTTTGCTTCGCTAGCAATATTTTAAAATGAAAAAATATCTCAAAAATTCTAGGATGGTTTTATTTGCTTTGTATTTTTCTTAATGACTTTATATTTATCGTAGTCTTATTCTTAATTTTTGTGTAGGTTGCGTATTTTCAATATTTTTGTATTTTTGTGGAGGGTTCTTTTTATTCCTATTTTCTATTTACTTACATGTCTGTTCTCCTTAACTATCTGTTAGCTTGTCCATCTGTCTGTCAAACTGATTATTTTTGGTTTTTCTTTTTTAATTTTATCTACTTCACTAATCGTTTCAACATCATAATTATCAAAATTCTTCTGAGTTTTATGTTGAAAGGCAAGTTTTGTTTCACATCATAAAATTTGTGTTATGTACATATGTAGGTATGAATTTAAATATCTTAAAATTAAAACAACAAAAAATTTTTAAATTTGTTTGTACGCCGGACTACCAATATGCCATACACAACAATAAAAAGGCATAATTTTAAGCTTAGGCACATTAAAATCTACGAAATCCTTAGAGGTCACCACCAGCCATTTTCAATTTATGTGAGAAATCCGTTTGCAACTTCATAACTTTACGAGATTTTCGTATAGAGTTACGAAATTTTGCAAACATTTTCTTAAAGAAATATTTTTTCTAAATCAGCAATAACATTTTGGAGGTGTTTGCTTGCAGTTTTTTTGATTCGTAGAGTATTGGATACAATAATTGCTCATTACACTTAAGCATAGTGCGTAACGAAGTACCCATTTCTCGTCAAAGAGATATTCAGACCGGCACGTTATCTTCGACTTGCGTTTAACTATGTAGGCTGATTTCCCTGAAATCAAAATACCACTGGGGAACTTATTTTTATGTCGTAAGGCAGTAACACAGTAGGGCAAAATATACTGAAAAACTTAGTAAAACTGGAGTAATAGACCGGTTCACAAAAACAAAAGTCTCTTAAATTTAGAGGCACTGGCAGATTCCTATTCCCATAAGTGTCCCGAGTGGGCTGGGTAAAAATATTTTATAAATATTGCGCTCCTGATTAGCGATTTCAATATTACTCTTGAAACTTTCGCATAGAAAAAAATTTCACCAACAACCTAAAAACGATGGTGGTTATCGCTGAGGTGAACTTTTGAATTATAATAAGATTGGGTGAATAGAGCGTCCAATTTGAGGTTTCAATGTTTTGGCTAGAAATCCATGATTTCACTACACGTGCCGTGTGTATAGGTGCATTATCGTGTTGATATATCCTCTGTACTGCCCTCAGAGGCGAAAAGGGCGTATCTCAAAAAAATGCGTTACGAGATAATTGATGTTTTGTTTGTGTCAATTTGTTGAAATATTTGTAAAATTAAGATAGAGGAAATTTTCATGAGATTTTTTTATAGCTTTGAACTTCGATACCGGCATTTGGCGTAGTCTATTGGATACATAATATCTTAAGCTATCCGATGCCATAAAAATCACGAATATGAATTTTTTTGAGATACGCCCTCTCCGCCTCTGAGGACAGAATAGGTAATAAAAGAAATCTAAAGAATATCATACTGAAAGTTATAGTAGACTGTCAAAACGCATAACAGCTATCTTATCAACCAATGTAAAATTGAGATTATTATCAAAGGATAAATTTTTACAGAATTGTGCACAATAAATATGTTATAGAATTTTAAACTTCTATAAATACATATATACATATGTATAAAATTGTATATCCCATAGGCGCTTCTATTAGATAGAAGTGTAACATATCTGATTCTAAAGCTTTGTTAAAAAATTACGGGGAAAATTAACGATTTGTTAATGCAACTTAGACTTATGACAAAACTTTTATTTTCATTAAAATCCTGTCCAACTGAAAACCCACTGCTATTAGTAGTTCCAAAACACTTTTTCTACAAAAGTCGTATAAAATCTGTTCCACAAAAAAATATATTTACAATAAGCAAAGATCATTTAAATTTTTTGGAACAAGTGATAACTCACACAGCAGACATTAACTGCTTTGAGATGGCGCCACAAAAGAAATTTCTTTGAATGTCACATGATTTATTACGTCAGAGTTAAACTCTGCAACATAATCAGTAGGTATGTTGGAATTAAATTAACTCAGAAATTAGCTCAAACATTCTTTACATTCAAACTACCATATCACGCTGTCACACCGTACCAAATCATTATTTAATTTATTAAAAAATTAAAATAATTTTTCTCACACATTTTTTTGCTTTTTGCTCGATTATCATGAAACCGTGACAAACAAAAACAACAATACTCGTACATATCCATCACAACAACAAAAAAGTGAAACAACTTCCTTAATGGCATAGCATGTGTGAGGTTGCAATACATTGTGTCTGACCTCCATTATGTTACATTGCATAGGGCGTTCAAGAATGACATTACAAGATGCGGCTTAAAACGTCATTACTCGTACTTATTAAGCCAAAAGCCATACATGCTGTGGACATACAACGCTAAGAAATCTCATTCTATGTACAAATATCTATAAAAAGCCAAGCGCTAACAGACACTGCAGAAGAAAGCCAATACTAGACCAGACTCTTGCGGTGTATTGTACTCGTAGTGTCAGCTAAGGAATTTCTAGACCGGCTTTTGATGACATCGAAAAAAAAGTGGTGACTTCATGCAACAGCATGAGACGCAACCTTAAAGAAAAATCACTGAAAAATGCAGCGTTGCAACATACATGCAACTTTTGTGCAATGTTGTATCTTTACGCTACGTTTTGTTGTTTTTTTTTTCGTCAGATATACACACGAATCTGTCCCAAGAACAAAATGAGTCACTTTATTGTTGGCTCAATGCGGCTGGTGATGGTCGTATCTACATATGCAACTTTACACCATAGCATTACCTACACAAACTTTTAAATATTTTACTATGGAAATTTCAACTTTTTTTAAACATTTTATTGTGCAACTATGGGGATAATGTCAAATGAAATGGACAGTCATTTCAAATACCCAATCGATAGCTGTTCAGATATACAAAGTATAAATCATTACAATCAGTATTAAGTTCGCGATTGGTGACACAGCTTTTCCCTCCATCGACCGATAAATATTTGGATGTGTGTTTGGGCGTATCACGTCATCCAATCGAACCACAGTTTTTTTATCATCGCACTGCGCATTCTAATGGTTTGAAATCAAAAAATTTCATTGTGGCCAAACAAAATGCCATTATATCACCGTTTCTACAGATATGTCCATATATCACAGCAACATCAATATGATGCGAGTGGTGGTTGTGCGCTATTTCGTTCCGACTGTTGGCATGAAAGTTAAAATGCTGTAATTCTCTCCCGAAAAAGGTGAATCGTCAGAGATAATTACGTTTTAGATAACGGGATCTGCCGGAAAAAATTAAGTCACCGTAAAAGTTGTGTGTTTTTGCGGAGACAATTGTCCAATTTGTTTCGGTAAAAGCGTGCGAGGATGTTATCCAACGCGCATGCCTTCTTCGAAATAGCATCGGGACCATCTACTCGATTTTTTACATTAATACGGACCACACGTTGAAGTAGAGTTTTTCACGAACCCTCTCTCAAAACTGTGGCTGCTGTCAACCGACTGCGGTTATTACATTATGACGAGTTATAATGGGCGAAATTCGATTGTTAATTTGTGTTCGTCTATCTCAATCGTTCGACAATAGGCTCAGGATATCGACGTGGATCACGAAATGAGCATCTTACTCGACAATGTTATGCTCCGCAAAGAAGTTGTCAGTAATGCCAACTACTTTGTCATATCAACGCCAATCTGATCTATGTGAATAGCTTGGATGAGTCCAAAATAAATAGTATAGGAGCAGATGGACTTTCGCATTGCTGCACGCAATATAAATTATGGCTGCGACATCGACATCGACATCGATGTTTTTGAAACATCGATGTTTTGGTAAAACATCGAGTGATATTAGCATCGATGTTCAGGATCCGATGTTTTTACATAATCGATGTAAATGACCCGATGTTGACATCGATGTTCGCTTCAAAAGTCAAAAAATCTACAAATCTAAACAGCTCCAGCATTAATAACATCTTAAATGACTTCTATCACGGCACTTTGTGAACCTTATCAAACTAATATGCTAAAAAGCTCAATAATACGAGAACTCGTATATTTTCGAAAGTACCTTACCGTTTGCTGGCGTATTGCGCTGTTTTTTAGAATGCAATTGATTTTGTTCGTTTAACTGGCGCCAGAGAAGTGTTCGTCAGATAATTAAAGGGAAACCACACTAAATCCAATAAGGAAAAAGCGTTCAGTACTTATTTAACATCTTCAAAGTTGAATAAAGATATAAACAAAAAGTTAGTGTGACGAAAACTACGCAAGCAAGTAAACCAAAAATACTTGGTTGTCTGCAACGCCCTGGAGCAGATGTAATGAAATCGCAAAGTTGTAAATCTGAAATTACTGCTTTGCATCATTCCAGAAACATGAAGTCCAGTGCCACCGGTTAACTTTTTTTTGTTTTTTTGCAAGGTTCAAAAATAAATATACATAGTAGTTGGCTTTAGTTTGTTAAGCTCCCACTTAGAAATTTTGGCCAATTTTTTTTAAACAAACGGTTTTTATTTTCCAAAAATGTGCGAATAACCTATAATATTTTTAGCATGTCGATTTTTTTTTTCTTTTTTATGGGTAATAAGGGGTTAAAAGCAATGAAAAAAATGGAAATAAAAGTGTCGCTCGGATCTAGTTTCAGAAATATAGACATCGGAAGTAGAGGACATAGCTTTTGTGAAAATGATTATAAGTTGGAAACCGCTGAATGAAAAACATGGGTGTCCTATGAAAGATTATTTTAGTAGCCTAGAATAATGATAAGGAAGGTTTTGAAATTTGACCTATAATTTTGGAGATATTACGATTTTTTGAAATTTTGACCATTTTTTTTAATATCATTTGTAAGACTGTTAAATAATCAAAACACTTTGTGGAAATGGGTCCTCTGGTATCTCTGATATTCGATTCTAAAATTACAGTTTAATTTTTAAAGATAGATTTTGCGGTCTTTATCAATCACTAGCAATTACGAATTCGCTTGAAACTTGTTTGGTCAAAATAGTTTTCGCATATAAATTCCGTATTTCGGTATTAAAATGTGGATAAAAGGGACGCGGCTAGTTTTGGCAACAGGCTCAAGATGTCGTATTTGTCATTTATCGGTGTATAATTGGGTTAAAGATGTAAATAATTAAAAAACTTTCAAAAAGAAAATAATCGATGTTTTAAAACATCAATGTTTCTGTCCGATGTTTCATCGACATCGAACATCTATCGAAAATATCATCGATGTTCGGAACATCGATGTTTGTCTTTTGATGTCGCAGCCCTAATGTAAGTGAGAACTTAAAGTTTGACGGAGGCTCCTTGATGATATGGGGCTGTAAAAATGTAATAAATGGAGAGTTCTTCGTGAAATCAATGGAATAATGAAAGTACAAGATTATATTAATACTCTACAGGACTCATACGCACCCAATCTGGAATATTCGGCTGCGATCCTGGCGATATGTACCATCTTTTTGCAGGATAACGACCCGAAGTATAAGTGTAAAATTACAACGAAATGGCTCCGAAAAAGTAATATTACCTGGTTGGTTTTGCCAGCGCAGTCTCCTGATATTAATCCCATCGAAAACTTGTGGAATATTTTTACGATATGAGCAATTTATTCCAGAAAACAATTTATTTTGCACGAAACGTAATTATTCCATACAACCCAATAAATTTTAAGGAGTTAAAAAAAAAAAAATTATGAAAACCCATTATTTATCAAGGAAATAGCGATAATTTGAAAAAAATGCCTTTCAGAATTTTTTTTATATAATGTTGACATACAAAGTTCAAATGACGATACATAGGGCTGTCGTTCGGAAAAATGTGTGCGAAGTGAAATTGTAAAAAAAGTGAAGTGTAGCGAAGTGATGACTAAAGCTAACACGCGTAGAAAAAACGCTCGTGTGAACCGATCCTTAGCCATATCTTTTTTCTAACAAACCGATTTTTCGAACTAATTAATTAAATAAAAAAAATCGGAATTATTTTATTAGATCTTTTATAATAAAAAAAAAATAAAAATGCTGATACATTTTATTGCTTACAAAAATATCTTTACAGTGCTACTGTATTATTACAAAATAATATCACAAAATTAAGCTTGTTGCATTTTATGTAGTTAAAAATTTTTATTTAAAGCTAAGTATTTAGAAATAATGTTTTTTGGAGGATCCCAGTTTTTTTATATCAAAGATTATCTCTTTTATTAATAACAAGAAATTCACCGTCTCAACTTTTAAGCAGTTTCGTGCTCTAGTCTTAACATAAGTCATTTGTGAAAAAACTCTTTCCGTAGTTGCGCTACTATGTGGCAGACATAATATAGCCCCGATAAAGTCTTTCAAATTCGGATACATTCCTTTTCCCAAACTGTTTTTGATATGGAAAACCATTTGCCAAAACGATGCAAGGTTTTCTTATGAAGCTTTTTCAGAAAACTCTTGTTATATTAGGAGCCTCCATTCACTCTCCAAATCTTCAGGTTTTTGTTCATTTTCTACAAGATTCGGAAAAAGAGCCAATAGTGGCATTAAACTGGACCCTAATGATGAAGGATTTATAATTTCAACTGCATTTCAAATAGGGTCTCCAAAATCAATCCTCTTTATAATTTGTTTCGAAAGAATAATATAAAATTGTTGACAATTTCTCTTAATATCCATGACGTCTTCAGTATTAAATACTTTACTATTTAAAAACATTGATAGTTTAAGACCAAGATAAATATCTTTAATATCTTTAAGCAACCTTGATTTTTTAAACGGTTAGTACGCTGCAGACTGCTCAAATTTTAAGGTAAATTTTGAAAACTTAAAATTATAGATGAAGTGATATAGTCAAAGGGGAAGTGGCGAAGTGTTTGTGATAAAAAAGGAGTGACACACTTCGATCGAAGTGAAAACGACAGCCCTGACGAAATAAAAAAATACGGGTATCTTAACGTTAAACGTAGAATGATTACCTTAAGTTTTAAAGAAATCGATGAAAGGGTGTGCTTTAATCGATTTGAAACATATTGTGCCATATAGTAGATATTAAAGGGCTGCAAATAGGGGTGGACACACGATCAAACTATTTGATCAAATTATTTGATGAGTTGTTTGACGGACAAAAAAATATATGGTGTTTGATGAGAATTTGAAGGTGTGGACTCTCATCAAATTGTTGGTCAAATTGTTTGATGAAAAACGAAATATTTTGATTTTCTGCTTGTTTGACAAATAATTTGACCAACAATTTGATGGTGTGTACGCTCGTCAAATTCGGTAGTGCATTTTTGTCACTTGAAAAAAGATTTCAATTAGTGCGCATCGTACGGATAATGAAATGGTAGGCGGCTGTTATTTATTGTATAACACCTTAGAAAGGTGTTGTTATTGTTTTTTTTTTTAAATGTGGCTAGAGGAGCCAATGTTTGTATATTTAAGGATAGAAATTTAAATTAAAGCTAGTTTTATGCTTAAATATCGACAGAATTTATTTACTTATAATTGCTTTTTAGTTTGTATGTCATATTTTATCCCTGATTTTATTTGGTATTGTGAACCTAAAAATGAACGCTTGTTTTTGTGATCTTGAAAAGGGCATTAGGTTTTAATTTAGGTGAAATTAAGTTCCTTTTCCAATAAATTCATAAAAGCAAATTCTGTTCTTTTTATTCAGTCCTACGCAAATTTTACTAAGGAGTACAATTTGTAAGGCAAAATATTTTAGAAAAGAGTTTTAAAAGTCATGTCAAATGCAATTTCTGTGTTTGTTAAATTTTGTTTAATTTTATTAATTTTTGCAGGGACCGTAAATAATCGTTATTTTCTATAATTGAAGTCAAAAAAATCACAGTGATGGAAAAGTCGAAATGTGAGTTTGAGTATACAGATGACGAGAAGCCTAGATATATGACATAATTTTTAATTATGCGATTTTTATTTTTTCGATCCAAAATAATTGTTATATCGGATTTCTATTTTTTTCTATCATAAATAATCGTTATTTTGGATTTTTATTTTTTCGTTTTTAATAATCGTTATTTTTGATTTCAATTTTTTTCGATCAAAAATAATCGCTATTTTGGATTTTTATTTTTTCGATCAGAAATAATCGTTATTTTTAATTTCTATTTTTTTCGATCAAAAATAATCGCTATTTTGAATTTTTATTTTTTCGATCAAAAAAAATCGTTATTTTTAATTTCTATTTTTTTTGATCAAAAATAATGTTATTCTGGATTGGAATTTTTTTCAAAAGTAATAGTTATTTTGAATTTTTATTTTATCGACCAAAAATAATCGTTAGTTTTAATTTATTTTTTTTTCGATCGATCACAAATGCTCTTTGTGTTTGTGTGATGGCATTTGGGTTTTGTGAAAATGTACTGAACCGAGACTTGAAATGTACCGTTTGTCTTGAAAACTCGATTTTTTTTTGATCGAAAAAAATTTAAATCCAGAATAACGATTATTTCTGATCGAAAAAAATAGAAATTAAAAATAACGATTATTTTTGATCGAAAAAATAAAAATTAAAAATAACGATTACTTTTGATCGAAAAAAATAGAAATTAATTATGACGATGATTTTTGATCGAAAAAATAAAAATCCAAAATAACGATTATTTTTGATCGAAAAAAATATAAATTAAAAATATCTATTATTTTGGATCGAAAAAACAAAAATCTAAAATAACGATTATTTATGATCGAAACAAATAGAAATCTAAAATAACGATTATTTTTGATCGAAAAAAATGTAAATACAGAAAAACGATTATGCAGTGATTGCTATCATAAAATTCATAATCGTTACGGTCCCTGAATTTTTGTTTATGGACTTGAATAATTTCAAAATTAAAGTGCACCAAGTCGAAGTTCATAACTTTGCATTTTTTGAACTATAAAGCATTAAAAATCAACTGTTTGTAAAAGTCAAAGTTTTAAACCATAATCCAAAATAATTTTAAGATTGATTTATTTTTGTGGAAGTTAAAGTGTTCACACACTGTGGAGAGTTAAAGAAAAATTACGATATCTTTTGAAATATTTTTTTTTTTCCTTAAAAAAATACGAAATATTTGAAGTACAGCATCTTCAAACTTTTACATATAATAAAATAGTGACCCGAATAATCTGTTAGTTTCCAAATGGAATTTTAGCATTCTTGGAAGGTGAGATTTTGACCTCAAGAACTAGCCTGGTTAGGAAATCCAGCAAAGACTTTTTTCAATCAGATGGTAAATTCCACAATTTTGGATACAACTTTGTCTTCTTTACTAATTGTAAATAAAAATATAGTAACAGGCTTAATTTTTGTATCTACATAATTGCATATAGCTAAAAATTTTATTCTAATTAGTCATAGCGCGATCTATGATTTCACATCCAACTACTGATCCGCAGTCACACTTGTCGTCATGGATTAGTATTCTTAATGCGAAACTGTAATTTCATCGCCATAAAAGCTCATCACAGCGCATTTGCTTACGTCAATAAGAATTAAAAATATTTTTATGGTGGGTATGTACCAAGTTTTATTGCGCGAAATATCAAGCAGAATTAACACGATTTTCCGCAACGATTAACATCTTTGTAAAATATTTCGTGAAAAATAAATTTGTTTCTTTTGTTTATTTTCAAATAAAAGAAGTGCAATGAGAATGTAGCATAGAGGCACTAAAAACATTCATTATTAAGAGAAGAATTTATGGTAAATTGACACCAACGTCGACAGTTTTTTATTTTTTTTTTATTTAATATCTTTTTTAGCGTAGACTCGTGTGCCTGCGTGCTGTATTCATAAAGTGAAAAGAAATTAAAAATTAAATAAGAAAAAATTCAACGTTGTGAAACATGAATCAGACGGTTCATGTATTGCCAAAAACCTAAGGGGAAGATCTTGTGAAATTTAATATTTAGTATTGTGATCGAATTTCATAATAAATTCTAATTATTACGAGTATGTTCGAATGGTTTTTCTTTTTTGAGAACAAAGCGTTTCAAAGGAAACGTGAAAAAATTTAACTTACAGTTCAGAACAAATAAACATTAATACTCTTATTATTATCAATTCAATAATTTAATAATGCAAAGTAATAAAATACTCTACAATGATTCATATGAGAACTAGCAGGTGGGCAATGGGCTAGAGAAAAATCTTTGCATTGGTAATATTTCGCAACAGACAAAATTAAAGCTTTTACGTCCCATTGAAATTTAAATAATGTGTGAAAGATCATCATCGATCCAAATACGGCTAGGGCAGTTATGGGAGGTCAAGAAATTGAGTTTTTAGTAAAAACTTTAGACTTACCCGCAATTTCACTGTTATCGCGGTGTAATTTATTAAATTTTTAAGAGTTTTTGTGTCTCAGGAATTATTGTTCCTCATGAACAGAAATTTTTTCTCCATTTACTCTACCCCTCCAGCTCCACTCGTAAACCCCACTAAGGAGCATTTTAGACAAATATTCTACAAAAGTGTACATACGGGACAAATAACTGAGCATATTTTCATACGTTTTTTTGGCAAGAAGAATCCATGGAGGGTTAAAAAACGCTAACGTGAAGACCAACATCTGATGGCAGTTTTGAGCTTAGCGATCCCAATTTACCCTAAGGTTTAATTTTTGCACACAGTGTTCTTAATAAAAATTAAAAACCCAAAACCATGTCAGTCCTTACATTTAAGTATTGTTATTTATTATTAATTTTTGATTGAATAAACAAATAAATAATTTTCTTGAATTACAAGTCTATCGACATTTTATCTCTTACGAATCAGCACTTGCTCATAAGAACTAAATAATCACCCAGACAATTTGTATGTTTTTTTACCAACACATTGAGTTGAAATTCCAGAACCGATATTAATTAGTGTCACATCGATTGGCATTTGTTTATTTAACGATATTTATTTATTGTGCATAAAACTTTTATTCAATTAGCATCTTAAAATGAAAACAATTTGAATGATAATGATACTGTGCTTAAATTAATAAATGCTAAATTTGTAAATATCTAACATAAATTTAGTAGCAAACTTGTTTAAAAACGGTTTTACTACGTTAAGGTTTTGATATAAAATTTGAATAAAATTAGCAAATATTGGAATTTCACAAATGTTGAACTTAGTTAATAAAGTTATTTCAAATATTAACAGGTATGATGAAAACAAAAACATTGAGTCAAAATTTTCTGCATCGCATATAAAATAAGCGATTTAAAAAAAAATATTCAGAACATTTCTTTTGTATAATAAAAAAATTGAGGATTTAGCGCCATCACATAAATTTCGCAGAAATATTTTCGAATTACAAAAAAAAAAGAAACTCAAAATGTATGCCAAAATATGTGTCATATCTAGATGAAAAATTTTTAAAAAAATACAAAAATTCAGATTAGTCAACCGCGAAACATAAAAAACTAAATAGTCAAGTCATTATGATGCAAAAGTTTTAATGACAAATGCAAAAAATTAAATTGACAAAACTCATTAAATGAAACACCCGCAAAGCCAACACCATTCGTTTGGATCGATAAATATGTGTGCATGTAATTATATTTATGTATATTTAACACACTTATTATTCAACGTTAAGCATGTAACCATTGACTGACGTTAATTATGTATGGATCCAAAAACCATTTATTGTTTTCTTCTTTTATTGAAAGTTTATAAAAATAATCCATACAAACTACTGGTTGACATATCTAAATGGCTTGTAGGTAGTGCAAAAAATTGTTATCTATTGCTGAATTTTAATTAATACATGACATTGATGAGTGATGCTTTGAAGTTGACACTAACAAAAAATAACATTATTTTACGTCTAACTGACAGTTATAATTTAAAATCAAATTTCCAAACTGTAAAAACTTTTGCAATTTAATGTAAAAATTACATTTACATTAAGACTGTCCGTTATTTCTCCATTTTCTTCAATCGAAGTGATCAGTATGTACTACGAGTACCTATTTCAATGTTGTGTTACAACAAATACAATTTTTGAATTAAAACAATTTTTATTTTAGCCCAAAAATGCGTGTCTCCTCACTTAACGTTTTCTAATAGACCTACACTGAGAAAACAATTTAATTATACATACCAAAATTTAGTAATAATTAACAAATAATATATTTGATATAGGCGAATTAAATATTTGATATATGTTAAAATGTCACATATTACAGTAAATTGAATAATATTTTTGGATCAATTATATATTTGGTAATAATTAACAGATCATATTTTGGTTGAAACAAATATTAATTTTTGTAGCAAAAGTTTTTGGTTACAAAAGAATGCCCAGGGAGCAGGCGAAGTTGGCGTTATTGTTTCAAGATTCAACCCTGGATTATTGACGCCATTTGTAACGCCATTACTGACGTGGGTGTAATCCACCCATACTTTAAAATAAGCAAATTTATGAAATTAGGTCCTTAAATCATAACATCTTATTTTTATAAGAAAAAACACTTATTTACTATATAACTCAAAAGTTTATTTTTTAATTAAGATCATTTCAGTTAAAATATAATAATTAACTTAAATTATTGACTTTTTCATGTTTAATAGTGCGAGGACTTTCAATCGATTTTACTTGAAAAATTTGCACCGAAAGTGAAAAATATATTAAATAATTTATTTTTACTCGTTAGCTTAGGTATAATAATTGACTACTTTCAAGACGTTGGAGTATTAAATGGAATTTTGCCATAATTTTATATGAAACCCTTACTTTTTTATTTTTTTTTTTATGTGAAAAATGCAATGATATATTATAATATAATATATTTGAATAACATGGTAAAATAAGTGTTTTTACTTATAAAAAAAAAATTTTTTGATTTCAGGAACAAATTTTAGATATAAAGGGTGTTTTTTTTAGAGGTTTGTTTTTCGAATAGAGATAAAACTGGGATTTTGTGGTCAAATCTGGCAACTCTAATGTCATTTATATTCAGTTTGGTTTGCCATTTCATCATGAACAGGTTGACGCATGAACAACGCGTCCAAATTGTGCAAATTTATTATAGTCACTAAAATTTCAACTTTATTTTCACTCAAAATTCACATGATTTTTGCAATTATGAAGTCAAGAAGGCCGCCTAGATCTTGTGATATCACACCTTAATTTTTTTTTTTGGGGTTATGTGAAGCCAAAAGTATGCGTCGATAAGCCAGCTACGATTCAATACTTCGAAGCCAACATTACTCGCGTAATTCGCGATATACCTTGAAAATTGGACCTCCATTTTAGACTACGTCCGAGCTAGCCGTGGCGTTCATATGCCAGAAGTCATATTTAAATTATAATGCCAGAAGATTATCTTTCGAATAAAGTAATTTTCATGTCTATTTAAAAAATTCATCTTTGTTTTATTCCATTTTAAAGTTCTATACCTCTAAAAAAAACACCCTATATGATCATTTTAAAGTATGGGTGGATTACACCCACGTTAGTAATGGCGTTACGAAAAAGGCGAGTGTAATGCAGGGATAAATAGTGTTTTACTTGAACATGCTGTGAATTGTAAAGCTTTCATGTTAATGAGAAGTGAAATCAAATAGACATAGGATTAACAAATTATATTCAACCCAAACAAATTTTTTCAATCAACTCAAACTAATATAACGCTTGGCCCAATAAGCAACCATTTAAATTTCAATTAAGGATATGGTAATAACTTCCAAAATTTATTAATAGTTAACAAATATTTTAAAAATCTATCAACCAAATAAATTTATTTAAAGGAAGCATACTCTTATCTCAGTGCACAGAAAAAAAGATTGCAAGCGTTTAGGTCTATTATATCATGAGCGTTAGAGAAAAAATCACATCGAAAACAAAAAAAAATTACTTCCACTATATTTTCACAAGAATTTTTTTGAAAGCATTTTAGATTTTATAAATTACTAGCTGACCCGACAGTCGTTGTTCTGCCAATTACTGCAAGAATTTAATATACATAGATATAATGGGTCATTCTTTTAATAACTGCACACATTGTTCTTTTTGACGTTTGTGAACATTTTTTGAAACGAAATATCTCATCTTGATAGTACAAAAACCGCTTATGTCATATATTGTACATACATTGTACAGTCGTCTTCGAAATAAAAGAACAACTTAGATAAAAAAAATTGAAAATCGTCGTACAAAATTTTAATAATAATATTTTATAATATCGATTTTTATTGTAATAACTACACACATTTTAAGGTTTTCAAAAATAGAAAAAGTGACATTAAGGTTTTAAAAAATGGAAAAAGTGATGACCAAATCTATCCCCATTTTTTTTATTGGTAATATTGTTGCATAAAGTCCAAAATGAGCTGTTCGAAGAAATAAGAACAAGGATAAAAAATATACAATACTCAATTTTTATGTTCATCAAATACGCTCTCATGACATTATATTCAATATGAAGTGGCTTCCTCATCATTTTTGACTACTTCGGCAAACCTGGACTGCATTGAAAATATCAGGTCTTGGCATCTGGAGAGTGATATATTTTCTCAAGTATTTTTCGCTGCTTGCCATAACTCCTCAGAATTTTTGGGTCTAGTGCCTTTTATTCTTTTCTTAACATCCGTCCAAAGGAGCTTTATAGAATTAAGGTCCGGCAATTATGCAGGCCACTTCATAACATTGATATTATGGGTCCGAAACCACTCCTTTGCTTTCTATGAGGTATGCTTTAGGTCATCATCTTGCTAAAAGATCCACCTTTCAGCATTTCTCTTCGGCGTTTGGCAACATTACGGCTTCTACACAGAAAAAACACCAGCTCAAATTTTATTAAAAGTTAATAGGAGATTATAAAAATTAAAATCTGAAAACAAATATTACTTTTTTATAGTAATAAATAGAAAATCCTTATTAAAAATTCTATTCGAGTTTGTAAATATTTTCATTTTACATTTTTTAATAAGTGAATATTAAAAATTATTTTCTTCATTTTAATTATCACCTAAAAACTTTGAAATTTTACAAAGAATTTATTAAATTTTAATAAATTGCCACATTAGAATTTTTATATATTTCATATTGTAATATATGATTCCCGCTTTATAATTTTTAAAAAGTAGTTATAGAAAAATTATTTCAAGATTATTAATTTTTATTATATTGAATTTTATTTCTCTTTTGTGTTAATTTGTACTCTGTTTGAGTTCTCAACATGTTCATGCAAAAAAATAAATATATAAGGCTTGCCAAACTCTTACTAATTGGCTTTGAAGTAATGTGTTGAACAGAATTGGGACGGGGTCGGGAAAGCGGCAACGGAAACTCGCTGGCTGCCCTAATTTTGTTCAACACACCAAAAAATTTAAAAATAAATTTCAGTTATTATTATTTCATCATATAAACTTTATAATGTACTTTTTAAAAAATAGTACAGTCCTTTTAAAATATAATAAATTATTGCAGAAATTTTAAAATCTACTTTGTAAAAATTAGAAACTTGCATTCGAAAAATTAATGCCTGCTTGATGCAATTTTTATATTACTCTTAGTAATTTTTAATAGACACTCGAACCGTTTCTAAATTACTAAATTACCTACTAATTTTTCTTAAATTTTCATTAATATTTACAATAATTTCGAGTTGGTGTTTTTTCCGTGCATAATATTTTGCACCAAACGGTCTGAGCTTCCTTCAAAAATAATCTGGCAAACTGAAGTCTCCGATACAAATGCACACCTTTCAACAAATGTACTTTCCTTGGGCTACGTGGATTTAGATTAAAGGCGATTAATCCTTTTCTTATGTTAGAAGTGCTATTGGAAGATTCAACACATTTCTGAATTACGTAGAGGTTATAAATGAATGCTGTTTAACAATCTTTGCGATCAATTTATACTGTCTCACGCTGGCTTTTTTCGTCTACCTCTACTTTCACCATATGGTGACCAAATTTTAGCATTAGTTATCATGACCAGTGATGGCATTTGGGTTTTGTGAAAATGTACTGAATCGCGACTTGAAATGTACTTTTTAGAGGCCGAATGTACTTTTTTGGCGTGAACACCCAATTTTACTAAAATGTACGAAATTTTTGTAAAATTTTCTCAATAACTAAAAAAAAAAAGGTCCTCAGTTTTGGCATCTCAAAAACCCTAGGAAAATGAGATATATATGAAAACTAATTACAAAAAATACACCTTGCAATTATTTATCAAAAAAAAGGTAATTATTATATATCTTCACATTGCAATTATTTTCATTTAGTTAAACCGAAATCAGGTAATTATTATAAATTGTTCAAATGTACCGAAAATGTACTGAAAATGTGCTGAAAATTCGCAGGATGTACTAAAAATGCGGCAAATGTACCGAATGTACTGAAAACTTGTTAAATGTACTGACGACGATTTTTCAGGACGCAAATGTACCGAAAAAAGTGCAAATGTACCGAAAATGCCATCACTGATCATGACGTTTTAAACACCAAGAAGTGCTCTTATGAATGCAAAGATTTTGCCATCGCTGAGCAATTTTTTATTAATTTTCTTTATTTAGATGAATATTGTTGTCTTCATCCCATTTCTGTGAGATATTTTAAATTTTTTGCACATTGAATATATTTAAATGCAGTCAATATTAACCACACAAATACACATGATACGCTTGCATTTAAAATTTGGGAATCCCTCCCTTGTGCCAAGTAAACGTGCTGCCAACATTATTATGTTCTTATTTTTTCGAACAGCTCATTTTAGAGCTAATGCAACAATATTGCAAGAACAAAAAAATGTAGCTGCATTTTAAAACCTTAATATGTGTTTAGTTATAACAATCAATATCGATATTATTAAATATTATACCTGTCCCCCGTTTTACACGCTACTCGTTTAACACGTTATCGATCTTACACGGTTTTTAAAATCAAAAATTCGACTACAAAAATTTTTTTTTATCTCTTTTTTTATTAATTCATCATCACATATAATATAATATTGCTCAAAATGAACATTTTGGCTTCGCACGCACTTATTTCAAGTCAATTTAAATCAATTCTTTTGTGAATAATTATGATATAAGTTTCTTTAAAAATAAATCACTTGTACCAGATCTAAAATAAAGAAGATTTCTCTGATTTTCTGCATGCACAAATATGTACATTTTTAGGAACATATGTATATCATTATATTTTGTTGTAAAGTAATTTTTTATAGTATGTGATATAGCAAATTGAAAGACATTGCGAATAATTTTTTGGTCAAATAGCTCTTGAGAAAAATGCTATCAAAGTGATAGACTGTGATTGTGATTTTTATTTTTAGTTAAATTTCTGAATTAAAGAAAACATATTTTAAATTTAGTTCCATTGTCTAAAATCTTAAAGTTTATCCTCAAAACATTGCTAAGACTATTTTCTTTTAATTGGAAAAATATTGTAGATAAATAATTTTAATACAGATTTAAAATTCAAGGTAAACTAAATTTTTGAAATCTGTAATAGTGGAGCTAAGCAGCTATCTTTAAATCGGCAAAAAATGTTAGTAGACATAATTTTGAACATAACTTTCGAGGTTAAATGTATGTTTTTATTTGAAGTAAATAGTTATTTTATGTTTTTCTAAGTGTGTTGGTTTTAGTTAATGCTGAATAAATGACTGAATAAGTACATTTGAGGCTTTTTTCGTTTTACACGGTTTTTCATACAAATATTTTCAATATCGAGTTACACGGTTTTCTGAGGAACCTATCTCCCGTGTAAAACGGGGGACAGGTGTATTTAAAAAACTTTGTACGATGAATTCGATTTTCATCTAAGTTGTTCTTATTATTTCGAACACGATTTTACGTAAAAAAAATAAAATTCATAACTTTCATAACTTGCAGAAAAATTTGAATCTTATCATGAACTACAAAAAAAAATAAAAATAAAATTAAAAAACTCGAAAAAACCATCAACTTTGACCTGCTCTACAAAGCGAACCATTTCTCCAAATAAGTTTAAATTTTACATTCGCGAGTTTAGAGCAATTGTTTATCAAACTGCATCATTAGATTTGCGAATTTCCACCACACCAAAGTTGATTTTCGCAACCACTTTTTTGAAATCCAGTCACTGTGCGTCGCTCGTGGTTCCTTATTTTCCACAAAAAGAAAAATTATTTACTCTCACTTTAAATTACATAATTTGCATTACAACACAAAAATCTCGTTGTTTCGAAAATGTCCATTAGTCACAAACATAGAAAATTTGTGCATGGAGAATTTGACACTTTAAATGAATTTCAATATAGTTAATGTCAACAAGAATTTATTATATTTTTGAGGACCATGAAAAATAAGCGAACTAAAGATAAAGAAAATTAAATGAAAATAATTTACGATTTTATTTTAAAATACCGAAAGACCGAACATAGAAGAGAAATATAATTTAAATGATAATATTATGCCCGTAGTAAAATAATTATAATTAAACAAACAAAATTCAAATTATTTTTTTTTCGGCTTCATCTATGTATAATACTTTATTTTTATTAAATAAAATTATTTTTCTTAAATCAAAACTGACCAAACTCAAATCGAAAAATAAATAAAATCATAAAATTTCATATTAAAAAAAGTGCTAAAAATAAAAGTTATGTGAATTTCGGCACGCTTCATAATTTAAGAAAATTACAGCTGCTTGGCATTAAATTTGGTGTTTTTGGCTGCAGCAGTTCCCGCTCTGTTGGTTGCTACTAAATTTAAAGTTGACATACTTAAGACTTTAAGTGCTTATATTTGTTGTTGGAGTTGTAATAAATAGATGTAGGTGAATGAATTTTTGGCTTAATTTAAATATTTTTAAAAGGATTAGAGCGACATATTTCAAAATAATTTTCTATGACCTAATCGTAATGTAAATAGTATGTCTCTATATGAATTTAAAGTTAAACTCGTACTTGCAGAGGGTGCTTAATCCCCTGGGTTAAATTTTTATTCAATAGCCAATTTGCAGTGGTGGAAATGTCAAATATGCCTTACCAACCGATTACCGACGTCAAGTTCAGAATCATGCTTGTCTGATCATCGTAAAGCTCCGCATGGTCTTGTCTTTAGTAGTGTGCCTTGTGTACAATGTACTTCAAACAAACGAAGGATTGTATTACAAGCGGGAGTGGTCGGAATCATTTGTCTGTCGAAGTAGTGACAAAATTTACGCGAGCTGCCGTGGTGGACTCGGTATTTTTGACAAAACACCTGCACAACAACGAAATGCTCTAAAGCAGCGATGAGCAAAATAGGAAAACAGCCAATTTTAGCTCTTTACAACAAACACGTCGTTTTTCTTAAGAAAATTACATGATGGTTGTAAAGAGCCACAATTAGCTAATTTTTCATATTTTACCCACCTCTACTCTAAAGTTCACGTCTCCATGACAGCAACTGAAAATGAACTAAGGCAACACGAATCTAACGCCACCTGCCGCACATCAGCTCCTTCCACCTGGAGTTGAGTAGTAGCCATTTCAGAAATATCGCTTCTCTGCGCACCATTTCCAAATGATCCATGTATTCAATAATGCGAATTCGAATAACTAACTCTAGTTAAGGCATATAGAAAAATTCGCTTAGGCGCATTTTGTTGCTAATCTGCAACGAAATAATTATGTGCAGCTGAGCAAAATATGCGAAAAAAAAACTTGCAAAAAATTTTGAACAGTCGCCAAGTCGAACACCAATCCAATGCATTGAGTTGTCATGCTGCAGTGATGACATCGTATGCGTTCAAATAAAATAGTTTTTTCGCTTGAAAAGCAATCAAAAGGTGTTGCAAGCATTTTCGGTCCATTTAACTTTCTCATTTTAGAAACATTCTTGTATGAATTTTTTATCATACCTACTTTAACATCCACAAATGAATAGCAAAATAGCTTGCTTGGAAATCTTTAAGATTCATTTGTGAGCTAATATGGTAATTTGTTGAAAAATCAAAATTTTTAATCTCAAGCGAGACACTTAAATGTTTTCATCAAATATTTTTCAGCCCTTTAAATTCTATAAAACCCAGGGAACATATTTTGAGTATTATGTCATCAGCGTGAAATTGATGGGTTGAATTACTATAGAAAAAATCTACAAGGATCGCTAGAAGTTCAGCAAACAAATTTTGGAAGTGGCTTCATCGGATTTGGTCAATATGGGTATAACTGTTGTGTCAGACACAACAAATGATTCAAAGTTATATCTAAGTTCACTCAGTATGGCACGTATCGCAGAAGTAAAATGCGATACCGTATTGGTGAGGCGTACACTGAAAAAAATTTCGTACATATATACCATGTATGGATTTCATTAAAATTTTTATTCAAATTACACATTTTCCCATATAAAAGTACATTACTTCAATGTATTGCGTATGTTTACGTACATTAGATTTAGGTATCTGAATACGGTGGTCTAGGATTTTAGACAAATCGATTTTGTTTTTTTTTTAATATTTCGAAAGTACAATCTTTTGAGAATATACTGTTAAATTTTTGTAATGATATTGACAGTATTTTAGGTTATACAGCTTTTATAGCAGTTATGGTTGGCCCGCGTACGAAAATAATCCTACGTAAAACTTTAAACTCATTTATCTCGAAACTACTTTTTTCTGCTCGGGGGGATAAAAATAAAAAAAACCATTCATCCGATTAATCTCAAATTTGAATATGTTATACAGAATTGCAGTGGCTATGGCCCGTGCCTCGAAAATTTTTTTAAATTAATCACTTCTTATTTTTTACGTAAGACCACTGCTGAAAAATGGTCTGTTTTCGATATTTAAATTTCAAGAACGCGCCATTTTGTCAAAAATTTCATTTTTGTAGTTCTTGAAGCAGGGGCCAAAGCTACACTAATATATATTAATAATTTCATTACTTTTTAGTTTTCAGATAAGTGACAGAGCTAATATTTTAGCCGCCGAACAGGTACCTTTTTTTGAAGGGGTCATCTTCAGCGTCAATTTTCATACAGTTAATATTGTTTTTTAATTATTATAAAAATGTTGTTGTATGCTCCTTGAGTGATATAATATATGTACCTGCAAAGTTTAATTATCATTGTTCATTATCTTCACCTTCAAAAAAATTTTTCAAAATGCCTTAAAGTAAACAACAACAAAATTCGCAGTTAGACAAAATCTAACAATTTGCTGCTTCACCTTTTTTCTTGATGAAAAAAAAATTTCTTACTCTTAAAATCCATTTTCGGCCTTTTTGAATCGAATGTGGCCAGAGATTTTTTATCTTCAAATAAGGCCAAATTACCCCTGGGTATACTTTTACCCCTCTCCATCTAAAGTCCATTTTTGAGATCGATGCAGTTAGGACACTTTGATTCTAAGATTCTATTTTAAAAGCTACAGTTACGACATAATGCATACTGAGATCTTTGGGACGGGAGGAGGTAGACAAATTTTGATAGCGCCAAACGAAAGAGCGTGTTGCCTTTAGTTATAAAAAATTTGTCAAACAGCGAGTTCATTTGAATGAACTTTTTTTGTCTTAGCTAAATTTGTACGCTACTGAAGAGCTGATGTTGCACATCGCAAGAAGTTGTAAAGATAAACGTAAAATAAGTATGGCAAATATGCTTGAATTTGCAGAGCCAGCGTTAAGTTGCGAGGCCCAAATGTTAAATTAAAGTCACATAATAAAAACAAAAACATTACACGATGGGCTTAAACCAAAGTTGAGTTACAACAAAAACTTGAATAGGGGATTATTTGGAATGTTATTTATAGTCGATATCTAATTAATACAATACATAATTACACAAATTAACAAGATAATTTACGTTAAGTCCTAGAATCTTGAAATTTATTCTTTTGGCAGTAGGGGTGTTAATAATGTGGACCATCTCCAATATAAATCTTTTTTCGTGATAACTTTCTTCTTGTAAGATCTCCACAGCCACGAAATTGGAGAAATGACCAAACCCAGCACAGTGGGCTGACCGTGCTATCTTAAGAGATTGTTAATCTCTAGGATTTTAACGTAAGTTATATTGTTAATTTATTTAATTTGTATTAATAATTGTTTTAACCAATTAACGCCCAATGGGTAAAAATTACTCATGCATATAGTTTTACTTAAAAAATCGTCAAAATATTTGTGTAAAAGATATTGTGAAACTTTTGACATGGTTGGTTAGCTAAAAGATGTAGCTACCTTAGCCAAGTAGAGACATCCTCAAGATTTCGTAATTTTTCTCGAGTTACGTAACGCTAAAGAATGCGAATTTTTGGTGCTACGAAAATATGGCGTAGAAAATATGGAAATCATAAATTGGATCAGCCCCAGACAAAAATATATTACCTCTTGCATTTGCTTTCCAACGATACCAATATTGTCTCAATTGCATTATTTTTCTGCAAGAGACAGCTGATTTAGCTTTTTGGGCACTTTTTTACCCATTGAGTCGTAGAGGTTATTTTTTTTTTCTCAAAAGCTATCGCATGAAAAAAAATGAAGAAAAGAGTTTTGTGTGGAAAATGGTCTGATTTATTTGAATTGAAATTCATAAACAAGAAAACTTAATTTATTCACCTAGGAGTCCTTAGCTTGGTCCCGTGGCAAGTTATTGTGGTATTTCACAGAGCACTTAGAGCAGGCCCGGATTAACCTTAGAGGCCTACTAGGCCAGTGCCTAGGGCGGCACGATTTTAGGGGCGGCAAATTTTGGGAACTTTGAAATTTTTTTTTTAATTGTTTAAATTTATTTACACAGGGGGAAAAAAAGTGCAAATACTGGGATTGTGTGCACTAAATTACCTAAAAATGTTAAGAAGCAACAAAAAAAAAACAAAAAGGTCCTCACTTTTGATATTACAAAATTTTTTTTCTATGACTGAAGAGGGGCGGCAATTTCTGACTGGCCTAAGGGCGGCAGATTTCTTAATTCGGGCCTGACTTAGAGTGTAAATTTACACTGCATTTTCGATATCCACACTCAGTTTTGATGCCACATTGCACGCATCGGTAGTATTTCTGCATCTTTGTAGGGAAATGGTCACCACAGTTTATTTTCACGGTCGATTCTAGCATAAACCAAAATAGACGTGACATGACATAACGAGTAAGTTCGAGTGTATGAAAGCCAATGTTAACAACCAAAATGAACAAACGTAACTGATCGAAAGTGAACGAAACTTTTTGACGAGACGTGTTGTAATAATAGCTGTTTGCAGGCACACACAAATATTTTCAAAGTAAAATTCAACAATAAATTGAGGATTTATTAATTTATTTGTAATGTGATTGCAAAAAAGCTGATTTTTTTCACTTCGTTGGTTAACGTAACATTTTGGGTTAAATGTCAAAACAGACGTAACGAGTGCAAACGTTCGTGCAGCTGCTATCGTCTCGTCGCGTCTATTTTGGTTAAGGCTTCTGGTGCATTAGATATTGGTTTACGATGATCACCAAGAGCCTTGACCATACGGATGACCAAAGGAGGACGACGGCAAGATGAAGTACATATTGGTCAATTTCGCGTACAAGCAGTGCAATTTCCACGCATTCGGCGTGACTTATATTTTCTTGTTTATTGATTGATTCCTCAGCGTATGGGATACACTGAAAACACAATCCTTCTGCACAGAAGTGTACCCAACGCTTGCAGCCAAATCGTATTGGCTTACTAGTTGTGAACATTTTGCATGAATGACGGCGATAGTAGCTGATCATCTGCTCGTCAACGGCCACACATTTTAAGAAATTTGAATTCACAGTTTTTATCGTACCACCAAATTTTTACAGCTCCAAAGCTTCTGTTAAATTGAATCTGGGACAACAATCATACTAACGAATTTTTATATTCAGCCAAATTTATTCAAAATCATGCCATAAAAATTTATATTTAAAATTTATATATATGTTTATAAAAATACTCACAGCCACTAACAAATATCGCTTAGCTTCTATTACTATTCCCCAGGATGCCATCAAATTGTTTACTCTTAAATCAAAAGTATTATTTTTATGTATGTAAACGTTCTGACCTGCTTCGAAAAATTTTAATTTTTATTAATTTAAATTTTATTTCCTCTTAATTTTTCATTGCAAAACACAAATGGGATATTAAATGGCAATAAAAAACTAAGCTGTTTTGCCGATATTTATTTACTTTTCTATTGTATGAAATAAACAAATAAATTAGTAAATAATTCCACATTCATATTCAAATATAAAATAAAATTCGTGCCAATTACGCGCAAGTTATTTCAATTTGTGCGTTATTTGATTGAAAACTCACTATGCAAAAATATCGAACGTAGATATGTACGTATGTATGTATGTATATCCGTATATCTATAAATAAATGTTGGTGCATTAATATTTTATCACGTTAAATTAGAAACAAAACGATGAATGTACAAAAATATGAATGGAGGTGGTACAACTACTCCCTTTTTCTTAACTGAGTAATCGTAGTTGTACCCAGAGTTTAATTTAAAAAAAAAATTTTTAGGTAAAGGCAGACTTTAAATTTTTTTATTTTAAAATAAAGTAAAAGTTGGAGTTGACTTGAAATTTTTTCCTTAAAAGATAAAAGTTGAAAGTATTTTCGACTTACTCATCAAATCGTCGCCTGAGTTCTCTTTTGCTCCACTCGTATGATAAAACGTATGCTTATGGAGCAAAAGAGAACTCAGGCGACGAAATGTTGAAAAAACTTTTAAATTAAACTTATTTTAAGTCTTGAATTCCTTGAATTAAAAAAATAAAAAAAAAATTATGTAGTCGCCGGGGTTTGAGCCAGGAGCTTCCCTGATTAGACAATGAAAGTTTTTTATTTGCTATATCAGTGAAACATTTTGCTGATTACGTTAAAATATTTTGTTGTAAAATCAGATAATTTGAATTTGCAAATCCAAAGAACAAAGGGTTTTGATTTTGCAAACAATTTTTTTCTTTGATTCAAAGAAATGAATAGTTGAATTCCACAAATTTTAATCATAGAATTGCAATTTTTTGATTTTACCAATCTTGTTTTTTCAGTGTAGCCCACATGTGACAGTTCAATTAACATTTGCCGATGTAATACGTGGTCAATTGGCTTTAATTGTTGTGTTAACTGTATTTTGTAAGTCATTTCATGAAGATCTTTCTGTAAAATAGTGAACAAAGTTGTTGGTTTGAAGTTTAATTACTGTGAACGACGACGATTTGATGTCCTTGGCTTTTCAGCAACACTTGTGCTAACAGCTACAATATTTTCAATTCAACGACCACAACGATGATAAATTCTGCTTCTCTGAATGATTCGTGAACTGAACCATTTTTTTTTTTAATTTATCAATGATAAGTTTAATAGATCGGTATGTCGGAGAATTTTCTCTACCGCATTTTGAACGAAATCTTCTTCCAACTTCTGAATAACTTTCACCCTATTCAAAATAAGTTTTAACAATGAAAATACATTGCTCACTCATGCAGTGATCCATTTTAACAAACCGGAATGTATTTACTTTATACCTAAAAAAACATCGGTAGAATTTATTACCCATGAAAAAAATTGATTGCAATCTTAAAATGATACCTCAAATTTGAATACTCTTTACATATCGGCCATTATTTTAATAATCGCACAATTTGTATTTTTTGACGTTTTTGAGCATTTTTTGAAACCAAATATCTCAGAAACTATAGGAGATAGGATGAAAAACCATTTAAGCATTTTTGTTTAGAAATACTATAACTTTATTAAAAAAAATTAAAAAAATTTGTTTAAACACTAATTTTTTTAATTAAAACAATTTTTCTCAAAATATTTTCAATGTAACACCTTTTGTTTTTTTTTATTTTATTTTCTAAGAATGCATGTGCTTTCATATCGAAATTCCCGCCATAACTTTAGAACTAATGACGCGAACCATTTTTTTTCAACATGAAAATTCGACATATTTTTTTTTTGTAATGTTATGTGCAATCAATCCTAATAATGTATTTGCATTCAAAACGAAATTCCCGACATAACTTTGGAAAATATGATACAATTGATACAATAAGACTGATGCGCGCCTTCTTAAAAAACTCATATTTTCCAAAGTTTTGGCGAAAATATAGATTTGAATGCAGATTCATTCTTAGGATTGATTGAACTAGCATTAAAAACAAAAAAAAAATTTTATGTCGAATTTTGTGTTGAAAAAAACATGATGCGCGTCATTAGTAAAAAAATCGTAGTTTCTAAAGTTATGGCGGGAATTTCGATATGAAAGCAATTTTTTTGAATTTTCAGAAAACGCAAAAAACTGGTTTGGAACTTGTGAACTATTTTTCTGATATAAAGTATGGATTATTTAGAAGAAGGTACTAACAGAATATGGTTTGAGATCACTCGTAAAGGTTTTCTTTTAAAATTCGGTAGAAAACTCAAAATTTTTAGTTGTGACTATTTTGATGATATAACTGCACATTTTTTTGTGAAATATTTTTAGTTGTGACACTTTTGCTGAAAAAAAATCATTTTTTCTATAAGTAAATTTATAAAACAAAATGAGTTCAAATAACAATTAAAATATTTATTAAAGGAAACAAATAAAACATGAAATTCATTCGATATTTGAAGAAAAGTCAGGATAACAAATTTATGTATGTATGTAATGAATAATATATTTTAAAAATGAAAGAAAGTTAATAAATTTAAATTATAGATGTTTGTTAAGTATATTGTTAAGTAAGAATGTTTCGGGATAGTTATTTGGAATTATATTTTTTTTAACAAGTTCTATTATGTCCGTTTTCTTCTTTTATGGTATAGGCAGCATCTCAGAATAAGCTCTTTTTAAACTGAAAATAGTTAAAAATCATTTACAAACTAATCCAAAGTGGCCACAAGGATTAACAGATAAACTCGATATCTGATGACATAAAGAAACCATATAAGTCATATGAATATACACATAGCTTATCAGGGCCGTTTTTAAGCATAGGCTGTATAGGCTGCAGCCTAGGGGCCTGCGCCACAAGGGGGCCCGCGCCATAAGAAAATTCGTTATAACATTTTAAATTTTGAGTTGAATAAAAAAAGCTGCATCGATTTCTCTCAAACTGCTTCAATATCTCAGGCGTGTACAAGCACCTTAAATGGATATCGTTTCATATTTGCATACGCTGTTAACCCTGACGCCGTTGTCTCTTTTGACTTGCCACTTCTTATTAAACCAAACACTTTGTATGTGGTTTTTTGTTGAATAAATATTTAATTAGAAAATGTCACTCGGATCTGGTATCGGTGATATAGCCATCGGAAGTTGTGGATATAGCTTTTGCTAAAATCATATGTAGTATGTCATAAATTTTAAAGTTTTATACACCATTATTGTAGGACAATAAATTATCATTCTTATGACAACCATCTTTATACATCCATTCAGGGGCTCCCAACTTACAATGACTTTAACAAAAGCTATAACCGCAAATTCCGATAGCTATCTCTTTGAGCAACACTTTATTTAATTTTTTTTGCATTTGCCCCCTCCTACCACGAAAACAAAAACTGGGCGATAGATGCTAAAGTAAACTTGTTCCACAGAATTCTTTATCTTTTAAAAATAGATAGAATGGAATCAAAAATTTTTCAATTCCAAATTTTGAATCCATTTGTAAAATGAGTCTGATTCCAAAATTTTAGCTGTATTAGTAATTTCCGCTCCTTTGTAGTTTTAATTTTTCTTAGACAATATTTCTTGAAAACAGCATTTAAAAGTTAATCAGTTTATGATTTGTGATTTAAAGAGTATTAATGTTTTTTTTATGACGAAAACCTTTTACTCGTATAAGGAATAACACGCCTGATCCAAACAGAAATCATTTCTTTTTGATGCGTGATCATATTTAATGGCGGGTATGGAAAAACGGATATGTGCATTTCCACAGGAATCGGCATTTTAGCTGGCCTCGTTTTCGATTTTTTTTTTTTTGGAGCACATCCTTCAGACATGGTTTTCTTGCAGCTAAGACTGCTTTGAATTAATATTCAAGATCGAATTATTAAAATTCAGATAGCTACTTAATTGCATTTAAAGTAAGAAATATGTGTAACTTTTTAAACCCGGTTCGCTTCAAGCAACATCAAGATCGGAAAAAATTGTCAACCAAATCTGACAATGCACGATTATTATTTAGTTTCCGGAGAATACAAAAATATAATTCGCAAAATCGTGCCTGATCATTTACTTGTTTTATGGTCATTTTAAGGTAAGCACTTTCACCGATAATTTTAATAACATCATAAAGCGAACCGTGTACAGTTTTTGATGCTTTTAAGATCAAGTGAAATGTAATTTACTTTTAAAATATGCTGTGACAACTGTTTCTTATGTATTTTGAGTTGCTGAACACGATAACACCACTAAATTTTGAAAATATGCAAATATTTTTGGGTTATTCACCATTTTTCATGGAAAAAATTCGATACCAAAAAAAACTATTTTTTTTGTCGACCTAAAAACTAGTGAAAAAAAAAAACTTTTTTCATGTTCTTTTGTGGGCTTTAAAAGTATTTTTGGCTACAAAGTCCACAAAGACAAAAAAATAAAAAATTTTTATATATATTATGTTATTAATCATTTTCCATGGAAAAGAATTGAAAATATTAAAAAAAAATTCTTTTAGGCCTTAAAATAAGTGACAAATAATTTAATTTAGTTTTATGGATTTTTAAGGTAATTTTGACTACAAAGCTCGCAAAAAAACCATAAATAAAAAAACTAATGAAAAATAATTTATATATATTTTTGTCTTATGGGCTTTAAAATTATTTTTGATTACAAAACCCACAAAAAAATCAAAATAAAAAAATTTTAATTTTTAACGTCTTATTCACAATTTTTCATGGAACGTATTTTTATTAAAATTATCGGTTTACCTTAAAATGGCCATAAAACAAGTTAATGATCAGGACGATTTTGCGAATTATATTTTTGGATTCTCCGGACACTAAATAATAATCGTGCATTGACAGATTTGGTTGACAATTTTTTCCGATCTTGATGTAGCTTGAAGCGAACCATGTTTAAAAAGTTACACATATTTACTTTAATTGCAATTAAGAAAAATAGCTATCTGAATTTTAATAGTTCGACCTGAATATTAATTCAAGACAGTCTTAGCTTCAAGAAAAACCATGTTTGAAGGATGTGTTCCAAAAAAAAAAAAAAAAAAAATGAAAACGAGGCCAGCTAAAATGCCGATTCCTGTGAAAATGCACATATGCTGAATCCTTACATCGCAGTGTGATCACACGACGCGCTAACGTTTACGATTGCTCACGCTACTTTTATATTTTTACCAAAGCTCCTGTACTACACTTCAAAAATATGGTTATAGATGTCCTGCAGGCTAAAAATTATTTGTATTTCGACTATATTGCTGGAATGAACTATTCGATTTTAAAAAAGTTTTGATAGCACCCAACGAAAAAGTGTATTTATTTCGGTATGCTCTTTTATTTTGGTAGCCATTTTTTTCGAATTTTAGAAAAGTGGGACCACTTCAGCATTACTTTATTCTTAGCGATTAATAATATATATTTTCACTTATCTTACATACTGAGATTGACAGTAGTTGTGGGCTGTCTGCAATTACAATTTCAGAGATAACAGCCCTTCCGAGTTTTTTTTTTAAGTTTTGACAGTTATCTTTTAAAGGAAAAAATCTAATTTTCTTCATTTTTTACTCAAATTCCAAAAAATTATAATTTCGCAAGGAAGTAATAGATAAGAATTCGTATTAAACCTGTTTTTTTTTTTGCTAGGTATTTAATAAAAATCCTCATGTGGGGGCCCGCACCATATGTTCAGCCTAGGAGCCCGCACACACCTAGAGACGGCGCTGTTGCTTATGTTTTTTCTTCTTGTCATCAAATATCGAGTTTAGCTGTTATACCTTGTGGCCACAGATGACACACAGTATTTGTGAAGAGAGACAGTAGCTTGGCGCTTTAGATTTTCTAAGGCGAACTTTGCCTTCAGAAATCCATTCCGAATTGATTTCCTCTGTCATAGCTGCAAATAATGTTTGTTAAAAATCCTCAAAAGTGTCACAACTTAAAAAAACCATATTTTTTCTTTACAGAAATGTTTAAACTAATATGAAATGAAGTTGTACGTATAGCAAATGACTGTTACTATATTTACTTTATAACGGCAAATGTGTTTTCACAAATCTAGAACAAATTAAATGAATTTTTTTCTTTTTCCTCAAAATCGTTACAGCTCAAAAAACGTAAAATTAATTCATCTAAACAGTCGTATATCAAAATAGTATACGAATATTTAATGAACCTCAATCAGCTAAAGGGTCACAACTTCAATTAATACGATCAATTACAACAAATTATATCATCAAAAGTGTCTCAACTCTAATTAATACTATTTTGCATTTACGCGTAGCGATCACAACGTTTGAACTCTCCGACACAACTCTAAATAGGACACTACTGCATATTGTAGCCTAATTTCCATTAAAACTTGAAGAGAGACAACAGTTTTTTGACAGCAAAGTACTGCAAAAAATTAACTCATCTCTTTTGTGGTGGTCATGTGTATGATAAACTCGAAAATCACAAATTTTGAGTTGTGCCTTTTTAGTTAATTGTGTGCGATATATAAAAATCAAAAAAAACAAAAGGTGTTATATTGAAAATATTTTGAGAAAAATTTTTTTTATTAAAAAAATTAATGTTTAAACAAATTTATTTAAATTTTTTTAATTTTTTTTTATGAAGTTATAGTATTTCTGAACAAAAATGATTAAATGGTTTTTCATCCTATCTCCTATAGTTTTTGAGATATTTGGTTTCAAAAAATTTTCAAAAACGTCAAAAAATACAAAGTGTGCGTTTAATAAAAGAATGACCGATATATATGTACTTACATACTTTTTTTTATACTTATTTAAATTTAGATTTTTTCTTTCATATTGCAGACTATGATGCCGTCTTCAAAACTGCCAAGATCTTAAAATACTATCGGAAAAGTTCTGGCTAATGTGAGTCATTAATAAAACTATATTTTTAGCTTTCTTATTTATTTAATTGAAAACGCTTTTTATGTATAACATCTTATTTAATTTTTAAATTAAGAAAATGCTTGTAGTCTGACATGTCAGAATATAGAAACCATTTGGGTCATCCTTTCCGGTGCAAGTTAATTCACTCAAACAAGCAAGTTATGCTGTGCTTTCTCCATACAAAATTCCCATACATAACTATACATAACACTACATCGATTTTTTGCAATTTTTCGATTTTTTTCAAAGTTTTCATTAAATATTAATAAAAATTGTGCTTTTTCGAAAAAAATAGCTCAGTGGAAATTTTGAAAAAAAGGCCAAAAACAAGATGGCAACCCACATTTGGGACGGGATTCGGCAAGGCAACCCTATATATTTTATTATAGATCATCAAGGTCTATCATTTGACACACATTTCAAGCTGAAATCTCAAACCATAAACATTTTTCTGAAAAAATTTGGGCCAAAAAAAAAGGTGGCTACCCACATTTGGGACGGGGTTCGACAAGATTACTCGAAATATTTTTTTTAAGGCTCATCAAGATCTATCATTTGACATGCATATCGAGTTGAAATCTTGAATCATAAACATTTTTCTGAAAAATCTTGGCCCAAAAAACAGGTGGCAACCCATGTTTGGGACTGAGTTTGTCAAAGCAACCCTATATATTATATTTAGGCTCTACAAGCTGGAATCTTAAGCTATAAACTTTTTCTAAAAAATGTTGGCCCAAAAAACGTGTGGCAACCCATATTTAGGACAAGCTTTGGCAAGGCAACCCTATATATTACGTTTAGGCTCGTCGAGCTCTATCATCTGAAATACATTTCAAGCTGTAATCTTATACACTTTGTATTAAAAAAAAATGGCCCAAAAAAACGGGCAACCCATATTTAGGACAGGCTTTGGCAAGGAAACCCTATATATTGTGTTTAAGCTCATCGAGCTCTATATCATTTGACATACATTTCATGCTATAATCTTATACACTCAACTTTTCTACAGCCGGCTCTCCGCCTAGTCTTTCTGCAATCGCCAAAGTCAAAAGTGCTCCATTGTCGAAGGTGCCCCACCCTACCCTACAAGATATTTAAAAAGCTAAGAACTTTTTCAAAATAAGCGTTGCTTATCGGAATTGAAAAAATAAATGGCTTCAATTTTCTTAAGTTTTTCATTTCATCATTTTTAAATTTGGAAAAGGAACTTCCTCAAATTTTTTCGTTTGGAATACATAGTTTTTGATAGATTTTCATACATACTACGGAAGCAACAATAGTCAGTACATAATTCATCAATTTTTACATATTTTGTTTGAAAATTTGAAAAATGTCAAATTTTTACGAGCAGTAGGCACATTCTGAATGTAACGGATGTTCAGAAATTTTTTTAATCCATGCAGTAGATGTTTTTGTTCCTAGTCTTTTTATTTCTTTGTTCGAATTTTATCTGGACATATTTCTGAATGTCTGAACTATGGAATTGGGATTCAATATCTGGACAACCCAAAAGAATCCAGACCATCAGGCAACCTCAGCCCCATAGGATATTTGAATTTACAGGTACATTCGACCGGTTCAAAAAAAAAAAGTCTCTGAAATTTAGAGGCACCGGCAGTTTCCTATTCCCATAAGTGTCCCGAGTGGGCTGTGTAAAAGATTTTTTATAAATATTGCACTCCTGATTAGCGATTTCAATATTACTCTTGAAACTTTCGCATAAAAAAAAAAGTTCACCAACAACCTAAAAACGATGGTGGTTATCGCTGAGGTGAACTTTTTTCTTTTAATTCAGTCTCACATTCAGAGTAGTTTTGAATGGGGAATTCGAATTTTTCATTATTTTTTAAAAATATTGTTTTCTTCAGTGGTAAAAACTGAAAATAATCATGAAATTTTGTCAAAAATTGAAATCTTTTTTTTTAAATGAAAAATCAGGTATAATAATAATAATAATAATAGAGTTTAGCTACTACAGCTATTTGCTTTCTTAGCAATTTAGCATGAAGCTTTAAAACCAAGTAAAAAGCTTATATAATAATGGAAATGAAAAAATTATACATGCAATTAATTTTTTATTTTTTTATAATTTCTTCTTAGCTTTATCACACTTTCTCAACATACCCACCCAGATTATATGTATATAAACATACAATTGCATGAATGTAATTGTATGAATTTATTAACATGGTCCAAGGCATAAATGTTAGAAAAAATTTACCCATCATGCGGTGGGGCTCGGACAACACAAACATAAAGACCAACAACCATTAAGCTACAAAATTAACTATAGTTATTTTTCAATCTAAGCTTGAGTTGACCTTTTAACAAGTTAATATCATATACATCGCAATTATTAATAAGAGTAGTCATGCGATTAAAAGGAGCTGTAGCCATATAATTAGTTCTACTGAAAGGTTGGTAAAATAATTGATAAGAGTTACGATTACTCCTGCGATTAGTATTTAAATGAATTAATTAAGAAGCTCTGGTGCAGCAAGAGACCCAGTCACAAGTTGATGCAGAAAAAGTATATCCGCGATATTTCTACGCGAGCTCAAAGACTGCATATGTAGTAACTTCAAACGATCCTCATAAGGAGGAAGGTTAAAAGAGTCAATCCAATTTAAGCCATTGAGAGCAAAACGAATAAAATTTTTTTGAATTCTCTCAATTCTATTAATGTGAATATTATAAAATGGTGACCACACTTGGCTGGCGTTCTCTAAGTGAGGACGCACTATTGTATTATATAAAGTCACCGTTACTAAAGGGCTATTAAATTCTTTTGCCCACCTCTTAATGAAGCCAAGCAGAGATGAGGATTTTTTACAAATTTGATTAATATGCTCATTAAAAGTTAATTTAACATCAAAATGTATACCTAGGTCTTTGACTAAATCAACACGACCAATTTTCTTATCTTTTAATTCGTAATCAAACTCCACAATATTTTTTCTCCTGGTGAAAATCATAGTTTGGCATTTATCAGGATTAAGATGTAAGTTATTTTTAGAACACCAAACCTCAAAGGATTTCAAATCAGACTGAAGTGGAATAGTATCCCCAACCCCCTTCACGTTCCTGTAAATTTTCATGTCATCTGCATATATTAGCAGATGCGAGTTTTTAATGACATGTGTAACGTCATTAATTGCTAAAATGAACAGGAGCGGCCCCAGGTGGCTTCCTTGTGGAACACCTGATGCCGCGCTGAATGGGGAGGAAAACACCCTCCGAAATCTTATCTGATATGAGCGATCAGATAAATAAGATTCAATCCAGCTGACAAAACTTAAAGGAAATCCAAGCTTTTTTAACTTAAACAAAATCAAATTATGTGGTAATTTGTCAAATGCTTTACTGAAGTCAGTGTAGATGCAGTCAACTTGCCCACCAGAGTCAAAAGAGCTTAATGCAAAGGAAGTAAAATCAAGGAGGTTAGAAACTGTAGATCTGCCATTAACAAAACCATGCTGACGAGTTGTTATGACTTCACTACAGCACACCTTAACTTGATCGTACACAATGCGTTCAAAAATTTTCGGTATCGATGAGAACTTCGCTACGGGCCTGTAATTTGAAACATCATTTTTACACCCTTTCTTGAAAATGGGGCTTATGTATGCATTTTTCCAAAATTTAGGAAAATAGCTATATCTAATTGATTTATTAAATAACAAACTGAGGGGCTGACTCAGCACAGAGCTACAGTTGACTAGTACTGTCGCAGGAATACCATCAGGTCCGGAGCTGAAGTCATCATCAAGAGATGAGATATATTTCTCTATTGGTTCAGGTGAGAAATATATCTCATTAATCGAAACTAAAGGGTCGTTATCCATATATTCAAAATAGTTGATCTCAGGGCTAAATAATTCCGTAGAAAAGGATTCTTTAAACAAATTAGCAAACAACCCAGCTATAATTTGTGGGTATAAATTTTTGGATTTTTTTTGCTTTTATTATTTTGAATAATTCATTTATTTCTCCTCTATCTGATGGTGGTAACCGCAAATTTTTATTATTTTTGTACTTAAAAATATAAATATAAATATAATTGAACAAAGGATTTTTTTCATATTAAAGCTATGTTTTAACAGGGAATATAAATTTTAATGTGGAAATTTTTTTCGAAAAATATGAAATATATTTATCTAATTCTATACACTTGGTTTGGTTCAAAAAACTAGATTTCATATTTTTGAAACAGATTTCCACATTAAAATTTATTTTCCCTGTTAAAACATAGCTTTAATATGAAAAAATTCCTTTGATCAATTATATTTATGTTTATATTTTTAAGTACAAAAATAATAAAAATTTGCGGTTACCACCATCAGATAGAGCAGAAATAAATGAATTATTCAAAATAATAAAAGCAAAAAAAATCCAAAAATTTATACCTGATTTTTCATTTTAAAAAAAAAAAATTCAATTTTTGACAAAATTTCATGATTATTTTCAGTTTTTACCACTGAAGAAAACAACATAATTAAAAAATAATGAAAAATTCGAATTCCCCATTCAAAACTACTCTGAATGTGAGACTGAATTAAAAGAAAAAAGTTCACCTCAGCGATAACCACCATCGTTTTTAGGTTGTTGGTGAACTTTTTTTTTTATGCGAAAGTTTCAAGAGTAAAATGAAAATCGCTAATCAGGAGCGCAATATTTAGAAAAAATTGGTAACACATCCCACTCGGGACACTTATGGGAATAGGAAACTGCCGGTGCCTCTAAATTTCAGAGACTTTTTTTTTTTTGAACCGGTCTAAGGTACATGCATACATAGGTATTGATCTACCAAATAAACCAAGACATCAAACCATTACATCAATTTTTTCCAATATCAATTAATTCAAAATGTCTAAAAAATACACCAACTTAGCTCATGAAGTTTTACCAAGAATATATTTTTCAATTTATTGATTACAAAGCTGCAGATAACAATAAAAATAATTTTTTCTTTCGTTTTTTGAGGTTCTACTCTATATCTTTCTTGCAATTAACTGTAAGATAAATTCGCACCGAATGAATAGAAAAACAAGCAAACAAAGCCGATGCTGCTTCACACAAAATCAGATAAGGATACAAACAAATACAAACTTAAAAAGGGTGGTGCAAAATAATCTTTATTGCTTGAATTCGCTATAATTTTTTTTTTTAGAGTAAACTTTAATATTTATTTAAGTACAGAACATTCAGTACATTCGGCGCATTTTCAGTACATTTCGACTATTTCTAAAAATTACCATTTTTCGTAGAAAATTTACCGCGAAATATGCCTGGAGTAAACTTTATTGCCGATTCACTTTTTGATGTTCATGTCTAAAATCTACATTTCAAATCTCCATTCAGTAGTTTTCCACAAAACCTAAATACTATCACTGCGAAGATATCTCGTAACAGAGCTATTGTGTTCCTTACCGTTGAAGCAATAAATTTTTCAAAATTGTCCGACTGATAGAATATACGGTACGGTCTTCGTTAAAAAAAATAGATCAATCATACTTTCGTACAATACATTGCCCCAAGGATTGAAGTGGGTCTGTTTGTCGCTGATGAACTGCTCTTGGAGACTCCGTAGCTTTGCAGTTTTGCTTGTTAACAAGTAGTAAATAGGCTCCAATTACTCGTTGGTTTTTAAAATTAAATTCGAAGTTTTTGTTGTGATTGCGTATCGTTTCATTTTAAATTACCGCAACTTTTTCGGAAATTCTGAAAAAAAACATAAAACTTTAAAACAAATTCAGACCATTAAGTTCAATTTGCGCCACCTTGTACACGCACATGTAAATATTCTCATGCAACGATATACGATCAGTGTAAATAAATTTTTTGTGTGGGTTGGCCGAAATGCATGTTAAACAATAAAACCATTAAAACTGCAATGAAAAATAAAAACATTGTAAGGATAACGCGCACCCCGCCCACTTCTTCATTTCATTATATAAGATTTTTTTTTTTATCGAAAGACGGAATGAAAAGCTGCAAAATATCAACAATAAATAACAGCAAGTACAACGAAGTCAATGAAAAATTAGTTTCATCAATGTTTTTTTCGAAAAAAAAAAAATTAAAAAGAAGGGCCCGTAGTTATAGTCGCAAGATAAAATGCGCTCTAGTTAAAATATCGTCTTAAATTAAAAGCTCTTTTCATTTATTTGGCAATTATAGTCGTATAAAAATAGGTTTGAACTATCATGGAGTTATACAGAATGAGCCCATAAAAAAAAAAACTTCCAGTAAATTATGAGAAAATTTAAAAAAAAAGATTACTTGTGTTAATTGCCCACGGTGGTCTTTAAAAAATTTTAATTTTTCGAAATACCACCCGCGATTTTTTTCAGGAATAATGTTGTCAAAATGTTGTGTCAAAATCCACGAACCGCGAAATCGAACGTCCAGCCGTATTTTTTTTTCGACCTTTTTATTTTTTTAACGATTTTTTGAGTATGTTTCGGTGTTTATATACATTAAGAGCGGTTAATAGCCGCATATTAATATCTTCCTTCAAAACTAAGATATCCACATTTTTCTAAATTAACAGACCTGGCACAATTCAACTATTCTATACATTTTTCTAGGATTTTCAAAAATTTCTTGGTATAAGATAATGATATGCGGTTTACGGTGTTCTTTTAAGCAAATAAAATTAAATTAAAAACATTGTATAACGGGATCGGTGGTAATATAATATGGGCCGATTTTGCGACTTGAAAGCAGAAAATCGGTATTTTTTGTTTTTTTCGGTCAATTTTAAATATTTTTATAAGAAAAAAAGAAGAAGAAGAAAATCTAATTACGGATTCAAGTTCCTAAATCGATAATACCTGTTTAGAACAAAAAAAAAAATTTTGAATCAGCTTAATATGTATATGTCAACGCCGAATCGAAAAATTTCAGGTCTATTGATTTAGAAAAATGCAGATATCTTGGTTTTGAAAGATGATATTGATATGCGGTTTACGGTTTTCTCTTAAGCAAATAAAGATACTTTAAAAGTAATGTACCACTAGATCGGCGGTGAAGTATTATATCAAGATTTTGCAACTTGAAAGGTGAAAATCGGCATTTTTTAATTTTTGTCCGGACAATTCCCAATTTTTTTATAAGAAAAAAAGAAGAAGAAGAAAAACTGATCACGGATTCGAGTTCCTCGATCGATAATAGTTTGAAAATAATACCCACTTTGTTGTAAAATTTGATAACCCCTTTAGCTTGCACCATTTTTTAAATCAATATTTTCGAAAATGAGTAGGCAACTTAAAACAGGCGGCTGCAATCCAGTTTTCAAAATTGTTGAAAATCCTTACGGGTTGTTTTGTCAAGACATATAGGGCTATAGTTATCCACTGACACATCGTAAAAAAATCAAAAAGTTTTTTTTTTAATTGCTCTTAATTTATATAAACACCGAGACATACTCAAAAAATCGTTAAAAAAATAAGACGGCTGGACGTTCGATTTCGCGGTACGCGGGTTTTGACACTGGAAGGGTCCCCCAACATTATCCCTGAAAAAAATCGCGGGTGGTATTTCGAAAAATTAAAATTTTTTAAAGACCACCGTGTGCCATAACACATTATAGACACAATGAACAATAAGAATAATTTATAGCTGAGAATTATAGTTAACGTCGAAATTTTTTACGAAATGTACCGAAAAGTAGTTTTCAATAGACCTGCATACAACTTGCTATCGTTCTGTATAGATTTGGCTCACTTGTAGAAAGTGCTTCGATTGTCAATATTGCTTCCATTTTCGGAGTTGGCTATAGCGACATGCTCTATAAATAACCAGGAGAATTTTCAGCGGCGTTTTTGAAAATATTATCTTAATATGTGCGTTGGCCAGATCCTACGGAAATAGTGCGGGAAACTGTTGATGAGCTATTATTTGCTTTTGCTATATTGATGTCACAAAAAATGAACTTGCCGAAGCCAATCAAAGCGCATATTTTTTGCGATTACAAGCTACGAATTCCCGGCGAGGCTTTAGGATATACCGGTTCTACCTGCGATCAAAAATTTTTAAAAATTGTTCACTTTACAAACACAAGGAAAGGTTCTTTTCAGGTCAGAAGCGGGTTGCAAGTGATTATGCTTATCTTCTTGGCAATACTATCGTAACTCTGTAAAGAAGTAACTCCCAACAATTCGATTAACTGAAAAGAAAGCAATTTAGCAAATAGCATAGTAACTTCCGTATCAGAGTTGAGAAATGGCCAGATTGATCTGGATATTCTAGAGGTTTTGAAAGACTTCCAGTGGTTGCCGGTTTCGGTTAGATAATTCGTGAAAATTGTCTTTTTACTATACCAAAAGGAGTGTAAACTCGTTCCGGAGCGTTTCTTCAGTCTTTTCATTTCCCTCAATGTCACAGTGGCTTGGAACCCTAATGAGAGTAATGTCAAATTGCCATCATAGCCTGACTAATTCTTTTCTGCATTGTTCTGCTAGCTTCGATTTTATGTGTGTCGAGCTCAACGCTTTGATAGCGGCTTAGCTCTTGGAGAGAATTGCTACCTTCTTCTCTGAACTAATACTGTCCAATAACCGGCAGGCTTCAAGAATGGCAAAAACTTCAGCCTTGAAAACGCTAGCTGAATCCCTCTTCCCATTGAACTCGCTCCGTAAACTTCACCTTAAATTTTTTCTCAAAGCGGAGTGTAGGGCATATGTTGTCCGTTGGAGAATTCGAAAGTTCGATTGGTAAGATGTCGAGTATAGAGCAATGTTCATATTGCTTTGAAAACAAATTTGCCGGCTTCCCTGAGCCAAATCGCGCTGCACGCAGCAGCTGATTTAATAAAAGAGTTGGGCGGTAGCAAGTGTAAAAGTATATTTAGGGCTGCCGTGGGACATTATCTCATAGCCCACGGCACTCCAATACAAGCCGTTCATTGTACTTTTTCTAGTTTTGACTGGTTGTAGTCCTTCCTAGTAGCTTGCCACCAGACTAATGAACCGTACAAACTCCAGTTGTGCACATCCAAAGTATTATTTTTCGTTGAAGACCCCATTTCTTATTAAAAGTTTTCATACAAGCATACAAAGCTATAAATGCCTTTTTGCATTTCTGTTCTATGTTAACTTTCTAATGAAGCTTTAGATCTATTATGACTCCCAGACACTTATCAATTGAAAAAGTCTGCTCTTTAAGACGGGGAAGTTTAAAATTGGGTATTTTGGCATTTGTGATGAAAGCATCACTCATTTTTGGCTGAGTTTATTTTTAGGCCACAGCCAGTGGTTCAAAAACACAGCTTAGCCAAAGCTCCTTCTATGATGTCGCAAATCACGTCAGGAAACAGACCTGTTTCAAGTAAGACCTTTACCCATTTTTATTGAGCTGGTTAAGGGCGGTGTTTATGCCAGCCACTGCAGAGACAACACCCAGTGTTCCTTTTCTAACAGATTTAAGCACCTGACTGCCACCCATACTCGCTTGAATAATTCTGCACTCAGTACGAACGTTGTCAAAGGTACCTTCAACATCAAGAAATGCTTAACTTCACTGAAATATAAAGAACGCTCAATTGTGCGAATTACCTCATGAAGGGCAGTTTCAGTAGATCCTCCCTTGCTGTTAAGTAAAAATGGAGATGCTGTCCAATGTTTCTTTAATAAAGGCATCTAGTAGTTTTTGTTGTGTCTTTAATACATAAGAGGTCAAACTGCTTGGCCTAAAATTCTTAACTGATTCATGGCCCCTTCTACCCACTTTGGGAATAAAAGTCACTTCAACTTTCCTCCAACTTGAAGGAATGTTGTTGAGAGTGATGCTAACTCTAAAAATTTGTATGAGCCAAGGGTCTACCACGTCCTGTAGCTTTTGCAGCATTTTTAGCAGAATGTCGTCAGGCTCGGGTGATTTGTAAGGCGAAAAGCTGTAAGTAACCAAAAAACTTTTACCTTGTTAGCTATTGAGCTGGTGGTGGATGGTGATAAGCTGGTGATGGATTCCCACGTGAACTTACAACTCTGGGTAATTCTTGCTACCTTTGAGGATTCTGTCAATGCTCCTTCTTAATTTCTGACAAAGGATGGGCTTGAGTGTACTTTAGGAAGGTTTCTGCCAAGCTTGGCCGAGTCCTTAATATTATATATGAATTTGCCAAAGATTTCCCAGGGCTGCTTTTTGGCGTCCGTGAGCGCCTTTTTATAGAATCGCTATGGGATTGCCATGATTTCTGCTGGTAGCATTGATTAGAGACATTTCTATTAGATTTCCTAAAGTCGCTTAGGCCTTTATTTCACTAGTGCGGATACTTGCAAGGCTTTTTTTTAGGTAGCCAACATGATTCTCTAGCTGATCGACAGTATTAATGGTGTTTTTCGAGCTTTGATTTAACTATCTTATCAAATGAGGCCCAGTTAGTATTCCTTATGTTTTTAAAAGATAGACAGGCTTCTATCTTCAAACCTTTGCTAAGAAGTATCTACCTGTGGTCCGAGAAAGAGTTCTTGATCAACACTTCTCAATTCTCTACAAAATCAAAGAAATACCTCGATCATTAGTTTCTGTGCTGCAGCACAGTTGGCCGTGTCCCAAAGTAGCCACTTATCATTGATTCTGATTCGGAGTTAGAAATCTACTGTTTTATTTATTACTACCGCAAACGAGACTAAAACAATAACAAAGGTATTTTAGCGACTTTCCGGTTCTTTGTGCAACATAATTGTGACTTTTAGGTAAACATGATCCCTTGGGTGTTACGTACACAGAAAAAACAAGATTGGTAAAATCAAAGAATTGCAATTCTATCACTAAAATTTGTGGAATTCAACTATTCATTTCTTTGAATCAAAGAAAAAATTTGCAAAATCAAAACCCTTTGTTCTTTGGATTTGCAAATTCAAATTATCTGATTTTACAACAAAATATTTTAGCGTAATCAGCAAAATGTTTCACTGATATTGCTTATAAAGAATTTCCATTGTCTAATCAGGGAAGCTCCTGGTTCAAACCCCGGCGACGACATAATTTTTTTTTTTATTTTTTTAATTTAAAGGTATTTAAAAAACAAAAAGAAGCAGAGTACTGTATTTGTATAAATTGAAAATATCTTGAAAACTGCCTTTTATGTTAATTATAAAAAACGAGTCCGTTATTTTTTAATATAAAAGGCAGTTTTCAAGATATTTTCAATATATTTATAGTTCTCTATTTGTTTTTTGTTTTTTAAATAAAAAAATTAAAAAAAAATTAAGTCGTTGCCGGGGTTTGATCCAGGAGCTTCCCTGATTAGACAATGGTTGTTACATGCGCAGTTTAACAACATGATTTTAGTATATCTTAAAAATGCTGTCGGTGGCTGAGTTGGGTAAGATGAGCATCTTTGAGCAGTGGCGGCATGGCGCAGAACACAGGTTTAATTCTCTGATCGGGTGAAAGGTAAAAAAAGTTTAATTTCTCCTATGAAGTTTTAAAAACGTATTACAGTGGACCCCGCTTAATTGATCTTTTAACTGCGCAAAAAATTTAGATTTATTAACCGGGGAATCAATAAAGAGGGGCCCGCTTATTTGATCCAACGGATCATTTAAAAGAATTCCGGACAATTGATCGACTTAGTCAATTAAGCGAAGAAAAAAAAAATTATTTTACTGACCTTACCTCAAGATAGGATTGTCAGATTTTTGAAACGCAAAATCAGTACATTCAACCCCAAAAAATAGTACAAAATTTTTTACCTCATTAAATGTTTTTATTTACTAAAAAAAAAAGTCAGAACTTTTCGGATGGCACAATGCCCTAGCAAAATAACAAAATGAATGCTTAAAAACAAGGACCATTTTACAGACTCCGTTTAAAAGAATTATATTCTTATGTACTGAAAAATTAAATAAAATGAATTGAATTGAAAAAATATTTAGAAACAAAAAAGTTTTTTTTTCAAATTTTGAATTGTGCATCCTCTGAAACTTGAGAGTATCAAGAAACAACATTTTTGACTCCAATATAATATGTATTTATGACACCTATTAAACAATGAAAGATCGCTACTGTCATCAAACGATTTTAAACTGTCAATCTTTCATTGTTGTACTTTTTTTCAATGAAGCATTGTTGATTTCTTAAAAGGGGACTTTTTCATGTATTTTTAACTTGGAAAATATTTTTTCTGGTTATTTAAAAGGGGAAATCAAATAAGCGGGAATCATTTAACAGGGGATTTATATACATAGTTCAAATGAGGAAAATTTCATTGGGTTTTTTTTAGACAAATAATCCGGGGAATTCAGCTAACCGGGGATCTATTAAGCCGGGTCCACTGTACAATTAAAATAAGAATGACTGACAATAAGAACCAACAAATAAGAAAATAGAGGAAATAAATAGAAATAGAGGAAAGCAAAAACTCAAAAAAAAAAAAAAATTTTTTGCGAATTTATTCTAAGTTTCAACAAAAACTTTAGGAAAATTAACAAATGTCTTTTTGAAATCAACTAATTTATTTTAAGTTTCAACAAATCATCTTTTGTTATATCAGAGAAACTGTTTCTCTGACTGAAAATCATACGCAAAATTCGTTGAAATCGGTCCCGAAATTGTTTGATATCAGCGAATCTTTTTTTTCTGTGTAACGTTTAAGGAGAGAGGGGTCAAAAATCTTCAAAAATTGCGTTACGTAATACTTGAACCCCCCCTCATCTGTAATTATCTTTCATAACTTAGATCACTTTCGATATAAATATTTGGTTCAGAGAGTTTGTAAGCCCTTTTCAAGACCTCTTCAAGCGTGTCATCAGAGCTAAGTTTTATACCTACAGACATCTTAGCAGGAGATGAAAGCTTAAGAGTATTATATGGCAGACTCCTTTTACTTCATTACTTGAATTAGTTTTAGTATTCAAACTTATACAGATTAAATTGTTTGTCTTTAGTTGGTCTTTAAGTTGAGGAATTGTTTTGCGGTTAAGATCTCTTTTGGATTTAAGATATTTTGTTTCGTGAAAGAGCTTCTCATGTTCGACGGATATGTTTGCAAACATTGTTTGTATTGCAGTGTATTATATGATAGGGATGATAATTTGTAATTAACAATACTCTACACTTAACCTCAAACAGAGAATCATACATTATTTAGATTTCATTAAAAACAAGTTCAGTTAACATCAAGTCTGGAACCTTTCAAAAAACCTTCAGATTGATTGCATGTGATACAGTACATTTAAAACATATAAGGAAGAATTCTGTAAAGTTTCGCTTGCAAAGTTTCAAATGAAATATTTCTGGTTCTGAAACTTTCTGAAACGTTACATACCGAGTGGGTAGATGACATTAGTATTAGTGGCATGAAGCTAAATACATGAACATATCAAATTAATCTAACTATGTATTTAAAAATTATGGGGTAAGTCTCACCAGAGGGAGAGGAGGAGAGAATTTTCAAAAAAAAAAACACCTCACGTAATTAATGAACGTTTCGCAACTTTTTGAATTGTTTGCTATAACCTTTTTAATACTCTTCCAATTTTGTCGACTTTTCGATTCTATCCGATGTATACCAATTTTCGACGACGACTTCAATATTTTACGGCACTGTTCACTTTTTTCGACTTTTATCGATATTTTTTATGATTGTGCAATCATTCGCTCTTTTTTGTAGCTTTATGTGAAATTCACATTGTGAATACAAAGTTTAAACTCAAGTCGTTTCGGTTATGTGATCCAATTGACTTTATTTTTTTCCATTCGAATGATTTTGTTTTTAGTTTCAAGATCAGCTCTAACGGCTAGGCGTATTCGAACTCATTAAGAGGTAATTTTGCCCATGCAAAATTTGAAAGTTCCTTCTGAACAGTTTATTGATAGCTTCAACTGATGGCATAAAATCGGAAATGAGTTTTGGAAATCTTAACTTAAATTGAATATTAAAAACAAATTACAATACCTAAATAAGTGGTATAGCCAACTCTCCTTGGATACGCAATAAAAATTAATGGAGCACTATAAAACAATAAGTAATTGAAATTTTTGACATTACTACAACAGCAACTTGGTTTAGTATTTTCCTTTTGTAACTAAAATGGCGTTTACAATGATGTTTAACTTAACCTGTTAATTTTACATATTTTTGATATCAAGTTTTTTTATAGTGCTATTAAAATACCGCAAAACTCAAAAAGTCGTAAATTAAAAACCGCTGTCTGTGTCTTCCACTTTTCATGCTCATTTGTTAAGTTTTCACAAGACGGGATTTTCGCGGGTTGTCTGAAAAAAAATTTGCAAAGGCGGTTTGAGTTAAAATTGAGGCTGAGACTGTGGAATTTTATTAATTAGTGCAATTTGTCACAGTTGGGTGACGGGTGCTGCTGCACCTTTTACAACAAGTAGAGCGTTTATTTCACTGGAATGCCAGAAGTTTCCGTTAATGTTGAGTAAATTTAAAACTTAAAAAAATGTGTATTACAAAAATTAAAAAATTTGATACTGTAAACGGCTTGAAATATTTTTCGGAATCTACAATAATAAAGAAAATATTCAAATTACATTTCAAAATTTGTATTTTTCTTGTTGAAGAAAAAGACTTCAGACAATATTTTTCTGAACGGATCACAAATGGCGACTAAATAAAATACTTAACCCTTTCGTTGTTTTTGTACAATATATTGAAAAAAAAATTATCGCATTTCTCTACTTCTTCTTTTAAAAATTTCGCAGATTTTGAAAAAACAAAACTTAGTTTTTAAATCAAGCATACTTTTTCTTTTTAAAAGTTTTTTATTTGACTTTGAAAAACAGTCTGCATTGCGTCCGTGTTTTTTAAAGAAATGCGCACGCAAACATTAGATTTTTGAGAAGGTAATGAACATTTTTTTTAAAATATCATAAGTTTAAATTAAAGTTAAAGAACCAATTCTAAGTAGAAAATCAATATTTTAACAGAAAAACTGAAAAAAAAAAATTGTTTTAATAGGTTAAAAAAAGTGTATATATTTTGTATATATATATATATATATATTGTATATGTATATTGTACAAATTCCGCCAATGCTAATGTACAAATAAATAATTTGGCCAATATATTGTACAAAATTCAAGAAAGATTGTTGTTTTTTTTATATATTTTCTGCTTTGTATGGGTTTTTGAATATATTAAGTTTACAGAAATAATTTTACCATGAGTTTACGCAAATAAGGTTCATGAGCAGAAAAAATTAATGAATTTTTGGACATGTTTGAAGCAGATTTATCAGATTTTGAGAAAGAAGCAGATGAAAATGGGTAACAAGCTGAAATTGTGTAAGTTGCCGACATCGATTCCGTTGATGAGATTCTTATAGATTCTCTCATACAACGTAATAATTCTAACGAACAAATTTACGGTACGAATTCTCAATAGCAATAGTTTGGGACTTGAGTAAAATATTGACAAATTCCGGTCATAATCAGTACTTCGGCAACTTTTTTAACTCTTCCAACTTACTTTTAAACCTTCCATAAATTTTCTGGAATCTAAAATTTGAGTTTTTATGCTTTTTAGGCTGTACCTTTGATGAATTGTAATATCTATGTTTGCTTTTTTCTATAAAAAAAAAATTAAAAACATATAATAATTTTCTTAAATATTTACTCCCTTGATGCATTTTGGTCAATATATTGTACAAATTTCCTAAAGGTCTATAGCCTTTCCCACAAACTTTTTACTATAATTTTTTGTGTTTTATTGCTAATTAACCTAGCAATTCTGTGAGAATAAGACAAAAAAAAGTTTTTTTGACTCGAGATGAAAAATTTAATAAGAAAGGGTTAAGTATAAAATATTTAACTTTTATTAATAGAAATATAATGGAGAGAATTTACTAAAAAATGAGTTACATTGTTGAGAAACGGATTAAGATTTAGTAAACCAAAATGTAAACGTAGCTTGTTTCTTCGAGTATGGTTTACACATTTTTTTATAGTTGATGGTCCTGTCGAAAATATCTGAAATTTTTTTTTTAAATCAAAAACTATTTGTGCCACCAAGAACGACAAGCTGTATAAGGAAATTATATCGTGACCCAGAATGACAAATTTATAGCCCCGATTCTGCGCTATTTTCACTTATATTAGATTAGATGGAACAAGTGTGTTATCAAGTCGGCTTTGCTCTTTGGTTTTATCTGGAAGCGCCCTTCGAACTTACAAGAGAAAATCTGAGGTGAATAAGTTTGTAAAATAATGTTGATCTTTTTGCTGAAATCAGCTCAGTGTAGCAAAGAGTTATGCTGATTAACTTTGATGTGTTGAGGTGTGTCTTAGCCAGCTACTAGTGCTTCACCGAGAACCGATAAATATCGTTCTCGTTATAGTTATCGGGACCGAGGACGAGAACAATAACGAGACGATATTAAAAAAATTATTTCTCGTATGATCGAGGCCGAGAACGAAAAAGGTCTGGCCGATATCTCGTTCTCGTCGATAATATAGAGCTTATCGTACGATAACCATTTAGAACGCTCAACGCCCTTATACCATACACGTTTGCCTAAAAAAAAAATTTAGCACTACATTAGAGGGGTTATAAGCAAAATTTTTGTTTTTTTCACGATGTGTCAGCGGATTACAATAGCCTAATATGTCTACACAAAATTGCTCAAAAGGATTCTCATCAATATTAAAAACTAGATTGTCGCCCCTTGTTTTAAGTTGCCTACCAATTTTAGAAAATATGGATTTAAAAAATGGTACAACTTTAAGAGGTTATCATGTTTTCCAACAAAGTGGGTATGGTTTTCGAGTTAATATCAATCAAAGAATTCGAAACTGTGATTAATTTTTCTTCTTCTTCTTTCTTCATTATAAAAAAAATGGCAAATTGACCGGCAAAAAATTAATAATACCGATTTTCCACCTTCTAGTTGCAAAATCGCCCCATTTTATTTTCTTGCCGTTCCCAATTTACATTATTTTTAATGTATTTTTATTTGCTTAAAAGAATACTTTAAATCGCAAATCATTATCTGCATTTTTCTAAATTAACAGACCTGACATTCTTCGAATGGGGGTCGACAAATGTACAAATTAAGCTGATTCAAAATTGTTTTTTTGTTTCAAATAGCTATTATCAATCGCGGAATTCTAAACCATGATTACTGTTTCTTCTTTTTCTTATAAAAAAATTGAAAATTAACCGGAAAAAATTAAAAAATACCGATTTTCTGCTTCCAAGTTGCAAAATCGACCCATATTATCTTATCGCCAATCCCGTGATATATCATTTTTAATGTACTTTTATTTGCTTAAAAGAATGCCGTAAACCGCATTTCGAAACCAGCAAGTAAAATGTATAAATGTAAACAAGAATAACCGAGAAATATCGGCGATAACGAGACGAGAACTATACAATAACGATACAGATAAGCTTGGCGCCACTACGAGGACGATGCGATAATTTTTGAATTATCGTATCGTTCTCGTATCGGTGAAGCACTACCAGCTACTGAAGCAAAGTACGCTCAGTTATAATAAGTGCATTTTTGAAGCACAATATCATTAGCTTGCGACTTTGTTAGAATCTAGTCGCTATTTACGTTTTTGAGAACTTCGCAAAAGTTTTTCCATGATTTCATTATCGCTCTTCTAATTTATTGTTTATACCCGGTAAGGACTTTATGCACTTTTCCCATTCATCATGTGATTTGACCCTGTTTAAGATTAACCATATGCAGATACCAAAAACTTTCGTTTTAAAATTTAAAAAAAAAATATTTTAAAAAGAAATTTGATATACTTATGTCTATCAAAATTTTCATTCCATGGTTTAAATACATTCATTAAAATTTGCTTAGAATGTAATTTCAAGTAAGCAAATGTGTAACAATCAGTGAAGACAAGAGTAAGATATATGTAAAACCAACACACAAATTAAAGTGCAACAGGAAATTCTGGTGTAAAACTGCATTCCAAACGATCGTACAAGCGATGATGACGGACAATAAAAACCAAAACCTAAAAGAATTTTAGAAGCTGCTAAGAAAAACGTTTGTAAAGTATTCTGTAAGATTATCTCTTTTAGAAGGCAATCCTCAAACGCACTTATTCTTTTATTGTTTTGCTTGTGTTTTTTATCCTCGCCTTTTTAAACCTGCTTTGTTCAAGCATCATAAGAACCCTATAATAAATTGCAACTCCTGGCTATAAATGCTCAATTTCATCGCTTTCGTGATTAATAATCAGCATTTCATGGGTTAAAACTGCTGGAACGCTTTTTTTTTTTAAAAAAATAAGCATTTCTATTTTTATTGGAATAATTTGAGTTACAAGTGAAATACTATCGAGGTATTACTATTACATCATTCATGAAGTTACATGCATATGTATGTATGTGCGATAACCGTTTTATATATATATATATATTTTTTTTTTTTTTTCGTGGGGAAGGTTGTGGTAAATGTACTGCAATATCCATGCAATTCACTATCCTAAAGCTACCGTCATAGCTTCAGAGTGTGTCAATTCACTAAAACCCACAACCTCTTTTTTGACTTCCAGGCCTCCTACCCTGGGACTGCGTTAGCATTGCTTCGGGGTCCCGTTTTATATATTGGAACGAAATAAGTCACGTTAATATTATATAAATATTTAACTGATTTCATTCACTCGAACATTCCTATTTTTTTAAACTTATTTATGGACTATTTTTTGATAAAGAAGCCATACGCTAAGGAAATCTTCCCGAAGTTAAGGAAAAACCGCTGTTCACTTTCCTAATGCTCGTTCTTAGCAAAAAATTTTATTGCATTTCTCTTATTATATGCTAGAGCAATAATTTAAAGCAAACTAGTAAAGGTGTTGTCTTCGGCCTGGCCGAAACTCACATACCCTAAACTGCAATGAAAACACATTGACAAGGTTGAATAAGTCGAAAAAAAAATGTAAAATCTAAAAAGGTTGAAAAGTATTGAAGCAGTTAAAAAAGACTGAAAAATTCTTAAAAATATGGAAACCATTGAAGAAAGTTGAAAGAAATTGAAAAAGACAAAAAATATGGAAAATGCTGAAAAAAGTTGGAAGTGGTTGAAAAACTCAAAATAAGTTGAAATAGGTTGAAAAATACGAACAAATATGGAAAATGTGGGAAAAAATCAAATAGAATTGAAAAAGTGTAAATACACCATGACCACCTCTTCAATTCCGCCAACTTTTGGTTCAATAAATTTTATTCGTGATCGACATCGCATACCAAATTTTAGCACAATAGCTTGTATAGTTTGCGATATACACCATAATCAGTCTTAAAATTTAGGGCAGTGACACACCCACTGGAACAATACAGTCCGATTATGATCCAAAAATAGCTTTCCATAGGTTTAAGTCCGTTTCATTTCAAAGCTTATAGTAACCGACACCTCTACACCAAATTTTATGAAGATTACTCTTATAGCACCCTATCTATAGCATTAATCGTTTTTGCTTGTATGGGAGGTGCCACGCCCACAGGCACAATTGCATCTACTTTTTGATTATGAGATATCTTTTAGCAAGTATATCTGCCACTATAAATTTTATAACGGCTTACTATAACGTTTATAAATATTGTGGGCTGTGCTACGCCTTTCAACGAACTTTGCCAGTGGCATCATCTGTATTTTTATGAAAATCGTGGCTGCCAATTTCGAGTTAGTCGGAATCAAAATTGTCAATTGTTAAAAACGGACACGCCCACTTTAAAATTTCGGCCAACATTCAAAATTTCGCCTACTTTTAATACATGTCAAGTTATATACGATCTGTATCCGTTTACCAAATGTTATCACAAAATCTTGCGTGGCTTACGAGATAAAGGGTTATATATTGTAAGCTAAAATATAGGGCTGTGCCACGCCCCTTGAAGAGCTTCTGAAAGCTTGAAATCGAATCCTAATTTATTTATATGTGCACCAAATCACTAACTTTTCTCAAAATCGCAGCAACTGTTTTCAAAATGAGCTTGGGTATATTTATGTATGTATGAGCGGTAGGCGTGTCCGAGAATAGATTTCGTCCATTTTTATATGCTAGCAGCTTGTAAGAAGGTGTTACCTATGTATTTGCTAAATGTCATGGAATTAACTTCCTTTTTTTTTTCGTAAACGTGATTTCAGCAGACAGACACGCATACCGACAGACGGACAAACAGACGCTATATTGACTCAGGTGGTGAGGCTGATCAAGAATATATTTATTTTTCAATACCTGCCACGCCCCTTCATATGCGTTACAAACGGAATACCCTCTGTGTAGGGTATCGATTATTCAAATTCTTGAAAATTTGCAAGGGAACATGGAGAAAAATTCGTGAAAGGTATGTATAGGAAGGACAATCTCAATTAAAAAAGAATAAATAAATTAACTTTCTGAATGGTTTTTAAGACTTTTCTTATTATATTGCAATAAGTATTGTCTGATTTTTTAATTTGAAATTCAATCGATAATAATCGGTGTCTAGATAATAGTTAGTTTCAATGAACTTTTCTCAGATGTACTAAGTACTACGGGTTTCTTTTTCTGGTTTTTTCTTCATTCCATGTGTTATTGGAATTTTAGCTGCTAATTTTCACGGTTATAGCTGTTTTCTTCATTCTCGATTGAGCGGTTGTTGTTGTTGTTTCTGTTATTTTTATTAATGTTGTTCCTAGTGTTAGCTTACAACTTGTAAACTTGTGATTTTTACATTTTTATGTTAATTTTCAGAAGTTAACGTTTACTTTTTTCTATCGTATTTTTTTTTTTTTTTTTTGTTATTTGTTTTTGGTTCGCTTTGAAATAATATTTAGCTAATTGGTGGTTTTCTTGTCGCTTTTATAAATATTTGCCGAAATTTGATTAATAATCTTTTTCATATTAATGCGTTGATTGATTAAAGTTAGAAGCATACATTAGTTTTGGACAAAAGCAGGCACGAAAATGAATACCTTTTTATTTATTTTTAAAAAGTTATTCAATGATTTCTTGTGTGTCTCAAAATAAAGAATTAATTATGCTAAAGATAAAAAAATTATAAAGTATCAAAACCGTATGTGTCGAAATATAAAAGCTCCTATTAACGAAGTTCGAGTAATCAAAAACTTAAAATCAAATTATAATTTTTTTTTAAAATAAAAATAACAACTTCATTTGGTTTCTTTATTTATGTACATTGCTGTAATAAAACAAAAGACTTAAGAACAGAACCTGTTGTTTTAAGAGACTAAATAAGTTAAAAACTTCAAATGTTTTATTAGACATGGCAACATTGTATCAAAATTAAATCGGCATGAGTCATACATTTCCGCACAAAAGCGACTTTTAATTTTCAACACTGCAGATCACATCATTTTTCTAATACCAATACATGTATGCAATTGTCTGTATATATGTATATAAAAATGAAATATGGCAACATTTCATGCCACTTGCAGCAACTTGTTACAGTTGCCACACAACAAATCGACTGGGTGGTAAGAAAAACAAATAAGCAAAAAACAATAACTTATTGAAAATCGGCCCAGTCAGAGCGTATAACGTAAATTGGTAGCAAAAAATCATTTTGCGCATGCGCAACAGCGCATCGCACTACGCTGTGCACTGCAGCGCGGTAATGCAAAAAAAAAGGCAAGTCAAGGCACTTGTTTGATGCACAAAAGCTTCATAACCAGTTTTATGCATCAACAACAGCAAAAATAACAACAACGACAGCAGGCAGCAATAGAAGCATCCAATTGAATTGAAATCAAGTCATGTTGAAAAATGCTTCGCCACCAAACCTGACAATGATCTCTAAAAGGCCTCCAAAGCGAGGCGCAACTACGAAGCATTGTACATTCCCTGGCGGATGAGCATGGAAAGAATAAAAATACAAAAAAGACATCCACTTCAACTGATCGAGGAAATGTGTTGCACTTATATACATATATATATGACAGAGAGAGAAAGAGAGGGGAGAGTAAACAAAGATATAGAGAAAACTTTGCCAGTTCAATGTCGTTGCGTTGATTGTCTACATTGTTACCGTTGTTCCTTCGCAGTAAAGAAAAAAAAAAAAAGTTGAAATATCATTTCAAAGATCTTTTTCTTGTCTATTTATTGAAATGCACAGCATAGCTCAGGAAAATTATTTAAAAACGGTGGCAAATCTGTATACATATATTCGGAAATAACTGTCTTTATAATTAACGATTTATCGGAAAAATCTATAAGTGACCGTTTATATGAAGAGGGACCATATCTTGAATTTTTTGGCGTATGCTTGTACAAAGAACCTGCTAAGCTCGATGGTATTTTCCAAATTTTTCTAGCACCGTATGTTGCAAAATTTTGCGAAATATTGGAATTTATTGTTTATTATATATATATGTTTACAAATGGTAATCTTATATTTTTAACTGAGCCTCCTATTCAGTACTGTAAATTACAGCGCATAATGCATGAAAACAAACATGGGCAAAAATGTTTATACGTATAATCATTGTCGAATCAGTTGTCTTAGGAAGCGAAATTCAATACTTGTCGTTTCCTGGAGACATTTTTCACCTCCTTCGTCACTGAAATGACCAACGCTGTCAGGAGAAAAGTTTAATGGTGTGCTAAAAATGGATTTGCCATAAGCACTCAAAATTTCTTTGACAATTCATCAAATTAATAACACTAACTTACAAATTTAGGCTTTATCTCGAGAACTGGTTTTTAATGCAATTTTTACGATGTATTTTGGGGCGTAAAACCATTTCTTTTTTTCTTAATCGTTTTCGAGATATACCCCAAAAAACTCGTTTTTTTTGCACATTTTTTATTTACTTGCCCATATCTCCATCAAATTCTTTCCGACTCAAATACAATGACAACATTCCAAAGATATTTTTATTTTTTTTTTTTTCTAATGATTTGTAGTTTGAGTGAATTTAATAAAATTTGATGGAGCTATGTACAAGCGATCAAAGTCCAAAAAAAATTACTTCTTTTGGTCTTTTTTAAAAGTCACTAAATTTTAATTACTCCGTTTGACTACAAAACATTCATTTGATATCGAATAACTTTTTCTTCGTTGTTGGTCATTGATGTTTTACGTCATTTAAATCTTGTTTAGCACATGAATTGAATCTAGTCATCCAAGATTCAGTAAAAATAATTTCTGAATTTCGTGATGTCCTTAATATTCTTAAGATCTTATAATTTTTGTGAGAGATTCACCCAAGAGAATGGGCGAATTTGCAGATAAAATATTCGAACGTAATTAAAAGTTCCGAAAAATTTTGATGGTTCGAATAATAATGCTGAAGATTGTTTCCAACGACGAAGAAAAATTCAGAAGTCAATACTATGAAATTATTGATAACAATTTTTGTTGCTAAATTATTGTTAATATTGAGAATTGCTTGAAAGTAAGGTTTGAAACGAAATTTTGAACTTTTTTTAAGGCCTGAACCCATAGAGTCCGTCAGGTCCGTTGCGTCAACGTATTCAACTGACAAGACGGAAATGAAGGAAGAAGACGGCCCAATGAATACGTCTGCAACGCATTTCAAGTCAAACGAAAAATCAACAAATAGCTTTTCGTTTGATAAATTTCGTAATTTCTCCTGTATATTCTGCTTTTATGTATTTTTTTTTTATATGAAAACAATTTTTATTTTCTTATCTTTCTTTTTTATTCATATTTCAAACAAACTCACAGTTGTCAAAGTATTCAACGTACGTCGAAAGTTGAAAATTGCCCAACTTCATGCGTTGCGTTGACGGATAATAATTGATTTGGCCGTACTTCATACAAATGTATAGAGTTCATCGAAGTTGTCAGTTGTATACTTTGACGCAACGGACTTGACGGACTCTATGGGATCAGGCCTTTAGCCAGGCGGAAAGTTTCCTTTTTGGAAATGCCAAATTTCAAAATGAAGTAATCATGTGTTTTTGTGCAGATATTGACAAAAATCGACTAATTTTATATAGAAACATGCTCTCAGACATTTTGCGAGAAAAAAAATGTTCTGCAACAAACGAGCTACAACAGCAAATCTTCGATAAAAAAATTTCGACGACTATGTACGTATTTTGAAAAGTGATAAACACCTTTTAGAATTGTTACCTGAATTAATGAAATTTGTCAAATTGATGGTAACATTGCCTGTGACGACTTGCATAGCTGAAAAAAAGTTTTCGACCTCAAGAAGATTGTTAACTTATTTAAGGAGTACTATGACCCAAAATTGGCTTAACTCCATAAGCATTTTGTATGTACACTCCGAAGATGCATTTATTGTATATTTAAACGAGATCGCGAATGAATTCATAGAACTGTGCGAAATTAGAGATAAAACATTGCATTGTCATAACCAAAATTTTGTAATGTTTTGAACAATAAATTATGATTACAACTGTGAAATGTATTTTCATATACTTTTACATTTTCTTACTTTTTGATTACTATGACTCTAAACTCCCCCCAATAATTGCCAATTGAAAAAATTAGTAGAAACAATAAATTATATTTGATAGATATCATCCTTTTCTGAGCATAAAATCAAAGCATTAAAAAGTTAATATCTCGTTAAAACGTGGAATGAATTTCCAACTATAAGAATTAAAGCCTCACAGAACTAAAGAATTTTCTGTTTTTTTATTTTTTTAATATTATGTTACCCAACAAAAGGTCCAAAACTCATAAATAAAATATGCAGGAAGACAGGACAGGACAGTACGAGCGCCATGCAAAGACAACGCATAAATAGGACGGTCGATGATCGTCGTCGTCGTCCGTGAGCAAAAAAACGTGTGTACAAACAACAGCAACAAGAAAAGTAACTTGTACTGGGCAGGCGAATCCAAGACATGGGCATGGTAATCGCCAAGCCTAATTGTGGTGTGTGACCAGTGATGGCATTTTCAGTAAAATTGTACCTTTTCATTACATTCGCACTTTCAAAAAACACAAATTAATCGGAAACATTTTTTTGTATTTACGCAAGTACCTCAGCGCATTTACAATGCACATTCTGTGTAAACAAAGTTTGATGAAGAAATTCGACAAAATTTCCCTTAACATCAGATCCAAAAGCGAGACTTTACTTTTTCGAAGGTTTTGTCCGTTCTGAATCCGAATTTAACCCATCAAATTTCGATTTGACCCATCAACTCTGGTTTTCGAAATTTCTTAACCTAAAAGTGCAAATAGCGTTATTTTTCAATTTAAGATGAAACTTTTTGAAGTAACTCGATAGAAAATCTGAAAGCCTTCAAAATCATTTGGATTCGTCTCCAAATATTTCTTCCTCTTTGAGATATAGTTTGTGGACATTTATGATTTTGCTAACCTTTTACACCATATGGGTGAGGCAGAAGTTCGGCAAAATCAAATGAAAATATTGGATTGCATTGTTTAATCCCATCTCAAACATGCTTTGCCACCAGTTTCTGGGCCAATGTTTCATACATTTCAAGCTGTAATATTTTTTTTAAAAATTGACGCAAAAATTGGGAACATTTTTAAGTCAACAGTCACACGGTCAGCACGAAATTGAAATTTTTGTCCGGATCGTATACGATTGGCCCTATTGAAGATCTGGGGCCTTACGCTGCAATGCGATTCGAAAAGAATTTCAATCGAGTTCGAACGAATTGTACTCTACAATGCGATATTCCCAGTTGAATTTTTCGACTACTCGTTATCGTATTTTTGGCGCTTGGCAATGCGAAAACGAATGTCAAAACCGTTCGATTTTCGTAAATTTCATTCGACAGCAATTTGGCTTACGCATTGAAGAAAATTAATATAGAAATGTAAGTTTTCATGATAAATATATTATTATATGGTTTTAATTACAAAATTTTCATATTTGCAAGGAAACTGCTGGTAAAAAAGGTAGCACAAGTCCACGGTAGTTTGAAATTCTTTTTTCGCTCTGGGATATTTCAAAAACTATGTGCTTAGGGGAAAGTATATTTTCAATGGCACAGCATACTTCGAACAAACAACTCGACATAGCTTGTTGAGCTAGCCCCACCTGACGGTTCTGTCCAATTTGGTGCTGATAGCTACCCTGAGCCAAAAACTTCCGGAAAGTTTTACTATGGCTGGAATTACCGATGACCTCTGTGCAACTTTTAACTCCATTCTTCTTCCTTACTGAGCCGAAAATTTTGTAGAAAACTAGAAAATGGTTAATAAGTATAATGTACCTACAGTATACAAATGTTTTTCCTTACCTTTTATAATTGAACCCCATCACATTAGAACGTATTATTTTCAAGCCACAACGCGATCGAATCCATTATTATTTAAGAGAAAAATTGTTGGCAACGTTGCCACTTATGCGAACGACTTACAAAGTGCCAATTTATTTTCGAACCGCATCTGTCTTTCGAATCGCAATACAGAGTAAGGCTCCTGGTACGGACTTGGATAATTGAATCATGTCCTATCTGGACATTCATGAGGCCAAGCTAACCGAAAGACAAATCTAACGTGACACTGATCAGTGTGCCTGGTGCGGTACCGTCCAGTGTGCCTAATGCGGCGCAATCAGATTTTTTGTCATATCTCCTCTCTTGCTGATTCTTTAATTGGAACTTATTGTTAATTTATTTATGTTGCGTTCTTAAAACTTCAAAGTAGAATTTAAATTTTTTACTAGTCACCGATCAGAATTGAACCTAGGTCGCCCTGCGCTATGTCACTGTTCAAAAATGCCCATCTTAACCAACTGACCTACGAGTACTCTCATTATTTTCGAGAGACTAAAACTACACATATTACTTTTTTATCAAAATCAAATATTTAATTCCGATTTATTTAGTTGCCAATTGATAGTTCAAGTAATATACTTTAAACCAGCCAAAAAATAACAATAGGTTTGCTGATGTCGCTAAACAGCGCATGTAACAATGATGTTAACAGGGAACGCCAGTGTATACGACATCAACTTTTTTTAGAATAAGAAAGGTTTCCATAGAATAATTTATAAGGTTAACATGTTACTTGACGCAGGTTAGACAAAAATATAAAATCCAGTGGCGTCACTTCACCAAAACCTTGGGCAGGAGGGGCGAGAATTAATTTATTTAATTGATGTATTGAATAATAACTAGTATCAGATTCTTGGAGGGGGGAAGGGGGCCATTCCTAGCCCTACCGAATTGAGGGCACTGATAAAATCCTTACATTTGAATCTAGTTTTAACAAAACATCTAATCTGGGTAAGATGATCAGAGTCTTATCAGGTTTTACAGAGCACATTTACAAAGAGCACACGTTAAACGTACAGAGTTTCGGAGTGGCCAGAGCCCATGAGAGAAACGAAAAAACCAAAATTTTTTCAAAAGCACTCTCTCAATTCTCTTCTATTAACATTATCCCTTTCATTTTACAACTGAAATTGAGTCAGTACAAGCGCTAAAATTCCAAGTACCATCTCTCTGTGAGACCCTGTAAAAAACAGCATTCGTCGACTTAGCTTAAAACGCGTTAACGTGCGTAGTACAGGAATACAACAACAGAATTTAATATGAATTATCGCATTGAATTGGAATTGAATTTTTTGTGGCCTCAATTTTGCATTGAGGTTTTGTTTTCTATACCCTACGTCCAGGTTATATTCATTTTGTTCTCCCGTTTGTAACGCATAGAAACGACGTGACGGATATAGAAAAATACGTCTAGTCGTTTTCTATAAAATATTGTAAAAAAAAGGTAGGTGAGTGCAAGATGATAACTTTACTGCTAATCCGGGTTAATTAATACATACACTTAACTTAACATTTTTATACTTGAAAATAAAAGCTTACTTTGTATTTTTGTTTAAAAGAATAATTGAATTTCTACATTTTTGACAAAAATAATCGAAACTATATTATATACTATAATTTTTTTGGAAAATTTGTGACGATAGTGACAATTTTTATTAACTTAAAATTTCGAATTTAAAAAAAAAGTTTCTCGTGATACACCCTAATGTAAAGTGTAGGGTATTTAATTTATGATCTGGCCAGATTGAACACACCACATAGATTATTTTACTGAAAATTTCTTTTTCGATTTCGCTAAAATTAATTTTAGTTTTACTGCATTTATAGGCTGCGCATGCGCAACGCCGCTGTTGCTTCTAAATTAACAACACGTTTATTGAACTCCTTTTTTTTCGTTGTTGTGCTCGATATTTTGCGTTCCTTTTTCTGTTCTGCCTTTCGTTCCTTGAAAATTTCAGCTGAAAATTGTGGCGCTCGTAAATGCAAATTGCGTGTGGCGCGCACGCAACGCAATTTAAATTGCTGTGCATGCGAGCCTGCGTTAAAACATCGAAGCGCGTTACAATTGTAGTTATAAAAAAATTAAAATTAAATATCACTATTTATGTCTTTAATTACTTTTTCGGTTGTCTTTTTTGTGCAATTAATATATCTGATTTGTTTTTTCAACTAAAATTCTAAATTTTTTTATAACATAAAGCCGAAGTTCTCTAGAAGAGCGTCACTTGCATTTTCTAAGACATTTGTCAAATTTTCATTTCTAAACCCTTCTGTGTGTGACGGGGTACCCGGGTACCCATTTCATTTTCAACTCAAAATATTTTATGGTTCCATATACTCTACAACTCTGAAACCTTCCGAGAACTCCTAATATTATGTTAATAATATATTTTCATATGAATGGTTTCACTTGATCAGTTTGAGAGGCCTGGCACACCCATTTTAATTTTACACCCTTAACAGGGTGACGGGGTACCCATGTACCCTCTCTACACTTTGAATGGAGTAGCATGAAATTTTGGTTTTTGTTTGACTTAAAAGAAACTTTATTGAGCAATAAATAAATATTATTTTAAATATATGCAGAAATTTCTCAACAGTTTCATATAGAAAAAAGAAATAATTACATCCAAAAAAAAAAAGACGGATAAAGTTATGATAATTCATTGAAAACCTTGCATACAGATTGCGCATATGGGAAGATGTTTTTTATTGTTAATTACAAACTGGATTGAAGCAACTTGTACAGAATTTCCTAGTTTTTCTGCATTTCTTTCGTAGTTGCTTGCATATTTAACAACTTCCCATAATTGCAATGCGGCCACTTTCATCTCGATTATGGTCGGGCGAGTTCAATTGGATTACTCGTTCAAGTACGTCCTGTAGTCCTGATCGAGTGGAAGCCTTTGAACATATGATTGGATTTTCAGTACGTCGTTTTATGTTTGCCTTACAAAGCTCAAAACCTAGATCTTTCAAAAATTATGAATCTTCTGAATCCTATGAGTCCTCATCAGACGGAATAAATCCTTCCTTATTGCTTTCAATTTCACACAATATTTCTTGAATCTCAGATGCATTGAATCTATTAAAACGTACTCTGTCCGAATTCGAAACCCTATTTTCCCAGAAACTCTTGGAATGATATAAAACACTTCACTTTAATGCGATCACACAAAAATACTGATAAAACTCACAAGTTCTAAGTCAACATCAAAGTGCAAAGCGTTACTGTGGGAAGTTATTCTCGAATGACTGTGTCATGCATCATAAAATGCATCATAAAATGCACTGGGAGGCTCTCTTGAGCATTACTTCAGTGGTGTTCCCTTTATTTAGGCATCCAATGCCATTAGCTGCCTCCGCCTCCATCTTGTCTTCTTTGAAAAAGTTAAGGTCCATTCTCTTTATCAGACGTATCTCGTTATCAGCATCCAGCATCCTCACTTCTTAGCATCGCCGGCACGGTGTTTTCAGCTGTAAGTGGGCCCGACTTGTCCTTCTTGTGTGCTCCTTCTTTCAGCCCAGTTCCTGCAGTTGAAGAACGTGTGTTCTGCATCATCAACATCTGCATCACCTTATATGCAGTTTGGCGTCTCGGTTTTTTCCATCCTGTGCTGGTATTTTTGGAAATACCCGTGGCCAGACAGGAGCTGCGTGATGTAGTAGCCTACCTCTCCAAAACTTCTATTCAGCCATATGTTAAGCTGTGGTATTAAACGTGCTGTCCAGCGCCCGTAGGATTCATTTTGCCACCTTTGTAGTGTGTGGCTTTTAGCCTCTCGTTTTGTCAGTCGATTTTCGGCTTGGTTTTTCTGCTCCCATATCCTTAGTCGCTCTAAGACCGGTAGGTCAAGTGGGATTGTTTCGCTTATTACTAGCACCGCAGCTAGTGAAACAGTGCGGTATGCTGAGGCTACTCTTAAAGCTGGCATTCTTTTTTCTGAACTCAGTGCTTTCCTGTGTTGCTCCTTTTTCACTGCATCCGCCCATACCTCGAAACCATACAGCAAGACCGCCTGAGTTGTTGCCATAAGAAGTTTACGTTTGCTTGCTATTGGTCCACCTGTGCTTGCCATTAATCTTGACAGTGATGCTATGGCCTGTGCTGATTTTGTAGGCGCATGCTGTATTTGCGCCCAATAAGTTAGCCTGGAGTCCAGCCGAACTCCCAGGTATTTAACAGTTTTTTTTCGTTTGAAAGGATTCTGAGATCGTGTTTATCGGTATTTCTATCGGAATATGCTTCTTCGTAAAGATAAGCAGATCTGTCTTTTCAGATGCTAGCTTCCGCTGAGCGTCTCCGATGTTTTTCGCTGTGATAACTGCTGCGATATCGTCCGCGTAGCAGACCAGATAGGTGTCGTCCGGCATCTCAATGCGTAGTACTTCGTCGTAGCAAACGTTCCAAAGGTCTGGGCCAAGGATAGAGCCTTGCGCCGCACGTGATACGACTAAAGATCAATTGATTAGTGGATTGTTATAAGTAGTAGAAACTGGAGTGCTTATGTTGTATGTATATGACTAGCTGTTCCCGTGGCTTTGCCCGCTCACTTTCCGTTATACAATCTCGCTTAAGTTTTACACAGTCCTTAATGCAGACAATTGCGTCATTTGTTGTATGGGAGGAGCCACGCCTCAATACGTAATGCCATTCACATTTCATCCATGTATCAAGTTTCACAATTGTAGCTGTCATATATGCCAAAATATAGCGTTGAAAGTGATTTTGTTGTAAGGAAGAATCCACGCCCCGTTGTCTTATCTTGTCCATATTTTTCGAGGTGTTTGGCATAGACCATTTGAATTCTATCACAAAATTTTAATACTCTTGCTATCATAGGTCCGAAGTGTTTTTGTTATATGGAAAGTTCCACGTCCCTTATTTTTATCATAATAAAATATAGCCTATGTTACTCAGGGATAGTGTAGCTTTCTATTGGTAGAAGAATTTTTATAATCGGAGGAGTAATTCCAAATATTGCCCTGTATACACAAAAAAACAAACAAAACAACAGACTTTACCTTTTTATATAATGGTACCTATAGATAGATTTTTTTTCGGTGCTACCACATAACTAACTGAAGAAGTAAATTTTTATAAAACCACACAATAGATCGACATACATTTCGCATACCACGCACTACAAAAGCTTTATTAACTAAATTCTCTAAATGTTCATATCAAATTCACACTACTAAGTACATTCATACACTGAAAAAACATTTACCTAGTCCGATGTATTGAGAATTCCTAAATCTAAGGAAAAAGTTTATTGTAATTTTTGGTCATTCTTGAAATCCCGGGTTGTTGTCGTTCCAATTTAAATTGACAAATTGAGAGCTCCAAAAAGAATCTAAAATTTGTAAAGTTTGGGCTCTAAAAAATGTCCAAAATTTATTTAAAAATAGTCCCAGAACATACCCAAATTCATTGGGTAGGACTCTTTTTGGAACCTTTTTTAAGACTCCTTTCAGTGTGCCCACTTAGAAAAAATATCGCACAATTAGGGCTTTAAATGGAGCTCAATTTGGAGCGAAACAATCCAATTAGAGCAATTTTGGTTGCCTGGCTTGTTATGCGTACATGCGGGTTTCTTTGTGTGTAATGTTAATTTTGAGAAATTTTATAACTTTAATATTTCGATATTTAGTAGGAATATCGTGATTATTTTTATTGTAGATTGAGACAAAGCGTCTAAGGAATATTACTAAAAAAATTTGATCCAAATTGATCCACATAGTTTTTTTGATTTGGCTTGGATTAAAATGTCAAAATATTTTTGAAAAAAAAAAAATAAAATGGTTTTAATTCAATCTAAAATTAATCGAAAATCGTAAACATAGTTAATTTTCATACAAGTAATAATAATTTGAAAAAAAACTTCCACTAAATATTGCAGATAATGTATTTGCCTGGGTCCTTTTTCTAATTTAAAAGCGTGCAGTTAACAAGATCTTACAAGCTTTCATTATCTTAATGAACACTATGTTGAGTTTAACTGTTGTTTTTATGGGCCATATTTTCTTAAGTCTATGTCCCGATACAAATTCTATCTCGAGCTTCATAGTAGATACTGAATATTTTTTTCTTATTATTTACTGGAGAGCTTTCTTCAGAGTATAGCTAGTGAATTAAAAAAAATATCTGTCCAATTTACAACATATTTTATTAACAAAACCATCAACACATTTTTCAACTCGTTAGCGAACCAAAAAAAAGTTGTTAACGAAATCCTTATTTAAGACGCAGAAAATGATGCCTACGTGTCCTGCGTCAGGTTCTTACAAACAATTAAATGCCACTCAAAATTTTTGCAGTTTTAAACTGCGTTTGAGGTAAAATTGTTGAAAAAACTAAAAAGCTAATCAACTCAAAACATGTCATAAACGTTGTTAACTAACTTGACGTGGTCTAAACAGCGCTGTTGATGACGACGTCATTGAGAAAGGCGCAGATCTTAGATTATGCTGCTGATGCTGCGTCAGAAGACTTCATGTTGCAAATGATTGACAAACTAACCGGCTAACTGAATGACAGTGCGACAGACAACGGTTGGACAAAAAAATCCAATTGCACTGACTTACAAAATATGTGTATTACAAACGCATTAACAATTTTGTTCTATGAGCTACAGAACAGAAACTGAAACGCTATTTTAGGCGATAATTTGTACACCCATCCCTCGACTTACGCGGTACTTCTTTTGCGCGGTTTTAAAATAACGCAGTTTCTAAATTTTATTTGACTAAATTTTTTTTTCAGCTAAAAACACGTATAAGACATTTTTTCAGTTAAAAACACGTGGACATAAATAATATGACGAAGTTTCGTATTTATGTAGTAAACATCATGGTGTAAAGACAAAGGTGGAGTCATGGTGTAATAAGAAAGGTGGAGTAATTATGACACTTCTCATCATTTTCTGGATATTGGCCAGTAATAGACTCACATTGACATTTATCATCAATTCGACTTTATTGTGTTTCGTTTATTTTTGACATATAGTTGTTTTTCATTAAGGGTCCCGTTTAGCAACTCCTACATTTTTGAAGCGTTTGAAGCAACTTTTTACTAAGTGGTATTTGTGTTAGGTTTTTCAGAATTCTATTGCGAATAAATAATTATGCTAAATCGTGCATCCGGTTTCAATCTGACACTAATAAGTCTTTTCTAATATTGAATAACAAAAACAGATTCCAAATTTGTCACAATTAAAGTATTTTGCGCAACATTAGCAGCTTATCGTTCAGAAAGTTTTCTAGAACTTTATGCTTAAGCTCTGCAATTTATCAAAGCGCTTAACTTTTTTGAAGGGGCAATTGAAATGTTATAATGTCAAAGTTAAAGCAAGTAAGCGGACACTCTCATGCTCTTAAAATGGCTTCAGCACTTATGGATCTCCTTAATTACTTCACCTTTGTTAGTACACCATGGTCAACATAATATTTTTTGGAAATATTTTGGTTTTACTTTCATGTTACTTTTTTATTTAATTTTCTTACTTTTTATAATTAATACTTTGGATATAATCTCCAATTTTTCATTAGTTCAGTTTACGCGGATTTTTTTACCAATTATGCTATTTTCTTTGAGTTCTATTGCTCGATCTACGCGATTTTTAAATTCTGAAAACCAATCCACTCAATTTGTATGGACTTCTTGTCTCGATTTACGCGGTTTTGAATTACGCGGTTTTTTCAAAAACCTATCTACCGCGTAAATCGAGGGATGGGTGTATTTATTCTTTTTTTTTTTTTGGTGTCTAGTCCCATTAGAAGTTTTTGGTGTACAAATTTTGTTGTAGTTTTTGGATTAAGATAATATTTTGAATTTCACAAACTTTTAAATTTTATATGGCGTCGATCTTTTGTGATGATTTGCCATTTACTATTAAATTTACAAACCTTTAAAGAAAGTACCCTTTAGTTATAATTAGTCATAAGAATGTAAATATTTGACATAATGTTGCTGTTATCTTGTGTAATATATGTATGTACGTGTGTGGCTAACTTTTTACTTTTTTTACTGAAGTACACCTATGCCGCAGTGTTTTTTACACAATTTGTCTTTATTTTTGTCTTAGTGCTTATTTTTACAGTACAATTTTACTTTTCTCATGCTTCTATGATCTTGTACTTACGCCTGCTATTAGAGCTGTTGTAATCAATCTTGTCATTTCGCGTTCGCTTGTGAAGTCTTCTCTCTTTTTTTTATTTGCTAGAAAGTACTTCTCTTTCAGTAATTGTCAAAATGACATTTGTCCCATTAACATATCAAATAGTTAATTACATTTGAACTATTAGTTATTAGTTAGTAGTATTTACCAGCAAATACACCGTAAAGCAATTGAGATATCTTTATTAAAACGTTAAGTACTCTTCGGTGCACGATCTTCTTTAAAATTGCTTATTTCATAGCAAAGAGAAAGTCAGACCGGTTCGTTATGTGTCATTTTCGTAATATGTACGAGTATATCTCATTGGGGAACCAGATCTGTTTGATGTATTCCCCTAATTATGTTAGTTTTTTAAAGAAATTTTTTGACTAATAACCAAACAAGTTTTTCAGTTTCTCTCTTCCCAAAATATGCTCCTTCAAGACCACTAAGAGGTAGGCATATTCTTTTTTAGATCCCACGTGCTTTCACCAATTATGACTTATTGAATCCGATTACAAGATCTTGCACTGAATTTGACAAATTTTATGCTGAATTGGATTTTTTCTTAGTAGAAATAATTTTAAGTAAAGTATGTTTACTTATTTTACTTAGAATTGATTTGTGATATATGTTATGTAGTGTTAACTTAAAAAATTTAATTATTATTGAAAGCATATATAAAAAATTTTATTTATATGTAATATATATTATACGTGTTGAGATTTTATTAAAATAATAACTCATACTGTCCAAGAGAGTTTTAACTCGATAGATATTCGTAAATAAATAATTTAATTTAGTTTTAGTTCTGAGAGAGAAACTAAGATGGCTTTTTTTGAGCTAAAATTTCCACATCAATGAGTTGGTTAGCATTAAAAAATTTCGAAGAATAAAAAGGGATATCTATCCCAAACTCAGATGGCTTATTATTATGCGAATTTATGAGAAAATGCTAATACTTAATGTCAAAAAAAAAAAGTTTGACATATAATGAAATTCGGAAGAAGCCCATTAAAAAATCTTAACTTCGACTAATGCGGACTATGGTGAGCCTTTTAATTAAAAAACAAAATATATTTTTCAATGAATCAAGCCAAAGTCAAAAGGTTTTTGTTGCTCTATTTCTCAGATTCACTTATGTGAATACAACTTTTGTGAACACGTCATCTTGACAACCTTAGTGAACACCAACAAAACAAAAAACCTTTAAATAAATGAAATAAAAAAATTATGTTAAGGAAGCTAATAGCGTATTGAGCCTAAGGCAATTGGCATCTTCTTTTAACTTGTTTTTAAATTAACTTTTTTTAAGTAAACTTGAAAAATTCCAAAGCATCATTTATTTTCACATTTGTTGCAGTAGGATCAGAACAGGACCAGTTTTTAAAGCCTCATTTTTTTGGGGGGAATAAATTTTTTGCTGCTACTTTTGCTCTTGTTGCTGGTGATGTTGTTGTTATCTTATGGGACACTAAAACGACGATCGTCAGCGTCGTCGCGCGTTCCTTGCTGGCGCAACATGTTTGTCATAAGTAGCAGCTGCGTCTGCTGCCAACATTTGTAGTACGACCATCTCGAACCATCTATCCCATCGATTGATGATGTTCGTTCAGCAGTATGGTGATGTTGCTGATATTTTTGGTTTTCTTTTTTGTGTTTGTTGTGATTTTTTCGAACGTTTTTAATGACTATTCGCACCATGAAGTGTGCGACTGGTAACACGTTTGATTGAAAAAGGTTTTAGTTTTGGCTCTGTTATCTTTTGTATTTAACATTAATTAATAAATCACACAAGAAATCAAATTTGAAAAATCACACATTTTTTTTCTATTTTTAAATTAACGCTTAAAATAAAATTGTCGTTTACATTGAAAAAATCGTATGCTTTACAAAACACTTAATAAAATCGTAACGAGATTATAAAGGGTGATACGACTGCAGTTTCAGAACTTTTTAAAAAAACACACAAATTTAAGGAAATGATCGAAATTTTTTTATGCTTCGAATATTTGATTTCAGTACTTATGAATTTTATATGAATCAAATAGCCTCCTCTGAACCTTTGGCAGCAGTCGAATATTTCTAGATAATTTTTGATGACTTTTTCAAGCGGTATCTTGGTCATAATTTAACGGATGTTGGCTTATGGTTTCTTCTACGTTTCAGGTTAGCCAACGTAGAAACACTTTTTATCGATACCGCAAAAAAAAGCCTAACGTCAGTAAATTGCACGATCTCAGTTACCAGACGGTAAGCTTTTCACGCACGATAATAAATGGTCTGCGCACTTCAAAGATCCCGCATAAATACTTTTAATAGTTTACAATGTAAATAACCAGACGGTACCCAGTCCCACAACTATTAAGTCACATATGTATATTAAGGCGGCCTCCCAGTGTATGGGACAATTTTGATTCAGTACGATTGTTGATCGATCCCCCTCAAAATGTGCAAATAGATGAAAACGATAAAATGTGAAGTTTCAGATCAATCCGAAGAGATTTAGAGGTCGCTCAAGTCTGTCAATGTTGCGAAAACTTTTTTTTTGCATTTTTTTCCTTTTCCCACCCCTGAAGTATTTTAAACCAATCTTGAACAAAAAAGTGAATATCTACACATATTATGTAATTGATAAACTTTCCAACGAGCTAAAAGTCATAAAAATCGGTCAACAAATAAAGAAGCTATGGCCATTTATATTATTAAAAAACCAAACATTTATATCAGTGGTACGCACGAAAATCTAGCAAAAGGGCACAACAACAACATCAAGCAACAACAAACTAAATTTTAAAGTTTTTTTTGCTTTCATTTCCAAATTCGCCAACAGCACAAAAAAAAAACCAAATTGCACTATACACGGGTCGCTTGAAGCAAGATCAAGATCCATAAAACTGTCAACTAAATCTGACAATGCACAATTATTATATAGTGTCTTGAGATTCCAAATACATAATCCGCGAAATCGGATCGGTTCGTTTCAAGCATAGTCAAGATCTGTAAAAACTGTTAACCAAATGCACAATTATTATTTAGTGTTCGGAGATTCCAAAAACATGATCCGTAAAATCGTACCTGGTCATTTACTGGTTTGATGGCTATTTTAAGGTAAACGTTTTTACTGATAATTTTAATAAAATTATGAAGCGGACCGTGTAGTTTTTGATGCTTTTAAGATCAAGCGAAATTTTAAAATATGCTATGATAACTTTTGTTTATGTAATTTAAGTCACTGAAAACGATGAAGTCACTTTATTTTGCAAATATGTAATAAACGCTTTTGTGTTATTCACCATTTTTCATGGAAAAAAACCGATAAAAAAAAAATTTTTTTATTGTCGTCCGAAAAACTAGTGAAAAATAAAATTTTTTTTCTATCTTTTGGGGACTTAAAAAGTATTTTTGACTACCAAGCCCACGAAGAAAAAACAATAAAAAAATTTTTATGTATGTTATGTTATTCACCATTTTCCATGAAAAAGAATTGAAAATTTAAAAAAAAAATTCTTTTGGGCCTTAAAACTAGTGAAAAATATTTTAAATTATAATCTTGTTTTATGGATTTTGAGGTATTTTTGAATACAAAGCTCACCAAAAAACAATACATAAAAAAACTTTTATATTTGTTGAGCTATATAGGGGAAGTGCGGGTACCTTGGACCGATTTTGAGTAAATCGTTTGCTGACTCCAAACTACGGCTGCTTTTTTTTCTCTGACACCTCTTTATTTTGAACTGATATTTTAGCTATAGTGGCATGAATACAAAAAGCCGCAGTCTTTTTTCCAAACCCACGTAAAAGACGTTTCTCTTTAGAATGCCAAAGTGGTCCAAGGTACAATCAGGCATTGTACCTTGGACCACGAGACTAAATTTACCAAAATTTTTCTTTCCTCTGTACTAAATAGTTTTTTATGATCAATTTTGGACCGATATATGAATATAGTGCTTCTAGGTAATCAAAGTTTAGCTAAATGGCGAATTAAGTTTTCTTTTCCGATCTTGTCCTTTTTAACAGCAGATCTACCCCTTATACCATTATAAATAGCATACTTTACTTTTACCTTTACGGTAATTTTTGCTCCGAGGAATATTTCTGAACTACATTCATAATACATTTCACGACACAGAAAAACTATATAATTAGGATAGGTTCAAGGTACATTCCATGCATTGGTCCAAGGTACACGCCAAGCACAAAATTTGGAAAATATTAAAAAAAAATTTTACCCTAGTAAATAATAAGATTTTAAGATAATTAACTTGAAGAGAAACGTTGGGTACCGTTATTTCATCATTGATCCCCAACACATCTAAATAACACAGCTCGTAAGTCGACCTTGAAAATTTGCACAAAATTTACAAATTACGTGAAAATTTTGTCTTCCTCTGTTGACGAAAGAACATAAATCAAAATAGCTTTTATGCTGCGTTGCTGTAATCGGTTACATAAATACAGAAAATTGTAATTTTAGAATTTTTAGCTACACACTGGCAAACATGAAATATCGCTGTTGGTCCAAGGTACAATCGGTCTAAGGTACATGCTTTTCCCACGTTTTTCATGAAAAAAAAAATTTTAAAAACTCTTTTGGGCCTAAAAACTAATGAAAAATAATTTTTATATATTTTTGTTTTATGGGTTTTAAATATATTTTTAATAACAATGTCCACAAAGAAAGCAAAATAAAAAAATTTTAATTTTTAATGACTTATTCATATTATCGGTAAAAGCGTTTACCTTAAAATGGCCATAAAACGAGTAAGTGATTAGGTACGATTTTGCGAATCATGTTTTTGGAATTTCCGAACACTAGATAATTATTGTGTATTTTCAGATTTGGTTGACAATTTTTACCGATTTTGATCTTGCTTGAAACGAACCATGGCGGCCAAAGTAAAACCTTAAAATGGCCATAAAACGAGTAAACTAGCAGATCCGATTTCGCGGATTATGTATTTGGAATCTCAAGACACTATATAATAATTGTGCATTTTCAGGTTTGGTTGATAATTTTCTCGATCTTGATCTAGCTTCAAGCGGACCGTGTATAAACAAAAACAATTGCTACATTCGTGGAAACACAATGCGGCGTCGCACAGTGGCACACTTTCTAAAAAGTGGTTGCGAAATCCATTTTGGTGTGGTGGAAATTCGCAAAGCTAATGATGCAGTTTAATAAACAATTACTTTAAACTTGCGAATGTAAAATTTTAACTTATTTGAAGAAATGGTTCGCAGGTCGAAGTTGATGTTTTTTTCGAGTTTTTTAATTTTATTTTTATTTTTTTTTTTTGTAGTTCAAGATGAGGTTCAAATTTGTCTGCAAGTTATGAAAGAAATGTTATTTTTTTTTACATATATAATATAAGCGGTTTTTAGACTATCAACTTACACTAAAAAAAATGATTTTTTTTTTAATGTAGGAGGTGACTGTACTTTTCCGAAACACTATTTTTACCCATTTTCTCAACTTCGAATGGACTTTCAAAAAAAAATATCGCTTAAGTTCAAGATAAAAATAAATTTTTTGAACAATTCTAAACACAATGCAAAAATTTATATTGTCGGGAAATGTCGGGAAAATGAGCAAATGACAACTTTTATCAACAAACCTTTGACTTTTTTCATGCTCTTGCAATTGAACTAGCATTGTGCGTGTTCTGGCATTTTTGATGATATAGTTCAAAATAACTGAACGGATTGGAATATTTGGATTATTTTTGTTATTGTAAGCACACAAATAATATAACAATCAACATTGTAAACTTTTTTTCTTGTTATGCCACCCTCAAATTATAGGGTGCCACGAATATATTCCTGAAGTTCACATTTTTTATTAGGCAATAAGTGAAAATATTCTAATAATGATTTACACAGCAGGTAAAAAAATAAAGTTAAAGGAGTTTATTTTTCTAGGCTTGTTTTTTATACAAGCTATGATTCCACAGATAAAATAAATTTAAAAACTCGACACGTAATGAGTGCGTATGTAGTTCATATCAGGGGCAATAAGAATATTATGCATTCTTTAACAGGTAGAAAAACTTAAAGAATTCGATTACCTAAGGAAGGTCATTTCAGAAGTTATATTTGGGGTCATACAAATTTTATGCTTTCTTTCAACTGATTTCAAGGAAAATGAAAAACAATATATTTATTTGCATGGTATAAATAGAAATATTCTATAATTTTTTCTATCAGTTCTTCAAAAAGCTGAAAACAGAGCGTTTCACTTTGTCCTATAAAGAAGCACCTGTAGAAATGTCTATTTCAAATCATATCATATATGTATGAAATATTCAAAAGTTCATCATAGATTTCGGAGCAGCATTCAGATCTTAAGATTTCATCATTAAGGCATGTTCGAACTCAAAAAGAAATGTTAGATTTATTGGATAATTATATAAATATCGATGAATGTTTCCAAAAAAGTTAGGTAACGCTTTTAAATTATTGGTACTCATATAAAGCTGCATGTTATAATAAACCTTTTTTTTCGAAACTTTTTTTCTTATAAATAAAGTTATACTGAAAATTTCGTTTTTATAGATTTTTACTCTTCAAAAATTAATTCCTTAATGTACTTCTATTTAAATTAAAATTTTAAATGTTAGAGCTGTTTTAGTTTTTAGTCTATAGAAAAAAAATATTGAGATACCTCAATTCGCTTAGAAGATCGAAGAATATGCATTTCCGGTGTTTTTAAAGTTTTGGAAAATATTTTTTTCAGTGTAGACAAAAATTTTGACCTTTAAAAATATTAATTAACTATGGATTTGTGTAAAGCAATCAAAATTCATGGTTTTAATAATTTTTTTTTTCAAAAAAAAACACTCATATCGAGAACTTCATGTTTCATAATTTGTACATATATTAGAAAGTCTAATTTCGCCCATGAATACCATAGGATTTCTATGGTCAATTCCAATAAAATTTTGTGCAGAGAAAGCTGTATTATTTTTCTGTCCATAACAAAAAATAATCAGAGATATATCAATTCGTTCAGAAGTTATGATTTTTGCAACGATAAATGTCAGAGTGCGCCACTGTGCGCCGTCGCTAACGCCTGTGTGTGTTGTTTTTGTTTTCATTAGAACTCAACTCAACGAGGTGCGCCGATTGCGTTGAAATTCTGCGAACTTTTGGTTGCTTGCTTGTGCGTCGAATAACGGAAAGGACACCGAAGGCTAAAGTGCCTGTGTTTGCCCTTCGCTGATTTATATATACAGTGGCTCACAGCTTATTTCATGCAGTGCAAACTTTTAACTTCAATGCTCAATAATTTTGAAATTTTGAAGTGGAATGTGAAATCATTTGAAAGAAAAAAATTGTAGTTTAAAAAAAAGTTTTTATTTATTATTAAAAAATATTACCTAAGGTCGAATCCTCTCTTCCGTGAACGTACAACTCGTGACGTAAAATTGTATGTATCGCATTATGGCATACGTGATCGAATGACAAGTTTCGTAATTCCGGATCGTACATTCAGTGATCGAGTACGCAATCGAATCTGTTGATACGAACTTTCATTCGATCACTTTAAATCGATCGAATGATAGCTGTAGACACAACAAATGTAAGAAAAATATTTCTTTAAAATAAAAATGTTTTAATATATTTAATTTATTTTTTGAAGGACAAAAATTTCCACATTTAATGGGTGAATTTATGAAGGAGCACCCAAATTTTGTTCAATTGAGACTGACAATAATGATTAAAATTGGTGTTTCCCTTTATTCGACAATGCTAGAGGATTGCTTTTTTCTCCTAACTGCCTCCGCTAGGGTTGCCAGATGGACTGGATTCGTCGGGATTGTCCAGATTTTTAGTCCCATGTCCAGAGTCCCGACAATCAGAAATATGTCCAGATAAAATTCGAACAATGAAATAAAAGAAAAATAGGACTAGATACAAAAATATCTGCCGTAGGCATTAAAAATGAATTAACATTCGTCACGTCCAAAAGGTACGGACTGCTCTTAAGAAGTTGACATTTTTCAAACAAGAAAAAATGATTTATAAGGATGTCATAAGGTCTTAATCCTCCTGAACGCAACCAACAGCTACGTACCTTTAAATGAAAATAAGTGTGCAACACCATGATTTAACTAACATGGTTACTGCACTGACAAATGCTCCCTCTTTCTCTTTTATTTTTACGTAATAATTTTGTCAACCAGAATTGAATTCTTAAAAAGTTGTCTTAACTATTTAGAAACCCGGTATAAATATAGTGACGTTTCTATTAAAAATTATCCTTATTTTTTCTTAAATATAAATTAATTTCCTGGGATGAACTACAAACAGCAATAGGAGTCTTAGGCTTTGAAAAATATATATAAACAACGATGAATTATATTACAGATTATTGTTGCTTACGTAGTGTGTATGAAAATCTACCAAAAAATATTCCCAACGATAAAATTTGGGGATCATTTTTTTCCAAATTTAAAAATGACGAATTGAACATCTTAAGAAAATTGATCTCATTTATTTTTCCAATTCCAATAACCAACTCTTATTGTGAAAAAGTTTTTAGCCTTTTAAACAGCTTATACTCTAAAGAAAGAAATCGAATGCTGACAGATCTGATAAAGTCAGAACTAATTATAAGATTAAACTGTACCGAATCTGTCAATCATTTGGTAACATTTTAGAAACTCCAAGTGGTAATAAATTGATAAAAGCAGTTCGGTCTAATAATAAGTATTTATGGGCTTAATGCAACTTATTTAAAAAATCACTTATTTTTTTTAACTGAATTGTTATGTTTCTGTTATGTTTTTGTTATGTTTATTTTATCTAAATAAAATATATATGTACCTCTGACACTAAGCTTTAGTTTTCTTTTTTGTCCAGATAAATCCCGATTTTTTTTTGATTTTTTTTAAAAATGTCCAGGTGAAACACAATTTGGATCTGGCAAGCCTAGCTTCCGCACTATCCTTTCATCTTTTCACTTTCCTTAGAAGAATTTTAAATAATAAATAATGCAAATAAAAAATGTTTTATTTCTGTCAAATTTATCAAAGACATTAATTTAACATACTTTTAAAAGTGTCCCTCACCGCCCCATGTAGTCTTTACAGCAAGCTGCGCGATTTATTGGCATTTTGGTTGGCTTTTATTTAAAAAGCCAAGTGTTCATTTCCGATAAAATTTCCGGACACTAGGAATTTTTGAACCAAAAAATATTGTAAAAACATTTTTTTTTTTCATTTAACTTAAAATTACAAAAAACGAAACTTTTTTTCAAAATTGTGGTATGGCGATTTGTTGGCATTTAAATTCGCTTTAAGTTAAAAACAAAAATTGTTCGTTTCCGATAAAATTTCCGGTCTCAAGCAATTTTTGAGACAAAAAATATTTAAAAATAATGTTTGTTTGACAAACAGACGAGTATGTCTAAAATAATACAACTCATCATTACAGCCAAAAGCGGCCACATAGAATATTTAAAATTATTTAAAATGTTTTTAGTACCTTAAGTACCAAAACTGTTCACTATAAAATAAGTATAAAAATAACTACAAAAGTTAATGAAAATAGTACCTGGAGACCGACCACTGTTCGGTTTTTCGTTTTGAGGTTGAAAAAATCGAAAAAATATGGAATTTGTTGAAAAAAGTTGACTTTTCACTTTCACGCTTCAACTTCTCTTTACTTTTTTCTGTTCCATTTTTTTCAAGAATTTTGCTTCGTTTTTAGTTTCGTCAAATTGTGGTCTGATGCAAAAGTGTTTATAAAAAGAGTGGATTGGGACCAAGAGTGAATAGAAATGAAAAGGATAATTCAAAATGGCTCGATTTCATTTAAATTGGACACTAAATCGACTGAGATATCGCAGCATTTATATAAAAGAGCGCAACCGATTGTACAGTTAGTACGAGGGGTAAAACCTATAAGCCACTTTGGTACAAAAACTTATCGCACCTTATTACGTTTAGCGGTTGGTGCTATTTTTTAAATTTTATTGCTGTAAGGATATTTTCCTTGTTCTTCGGCTTATCCCGGAGGTAATCACTCCATAAGTGACAACTCATCGAGGCGGTTCACCCCGAGTAACGTTGGGTCACTTAAAGTCACTTTGGTTCACGAAATTCGTAAAAATCTAAAAAAAAAAAAAAATCCCAGCACCGCAAAACGTTATTAGGTGCGCAAAGTTTTTACACCAACGTGGCCAATAGGTGTTATAGAGCAATTCTACAAAAATCGCACGCAAACCGCAATATCGCGATTTTCACTCATCTCGGTGACTCCAAGTAACCCAAAGTGACTCGTGGTGAACCACCTCGATGAGTAGTCACTTATGGAGTGATTACCTCCGGGATAATCCGAAGAACAAGGAAAATATCCTTACAGTAATAAAATCAAAAAATCGCACGCACCTCAAGACATAATTAGATGCGCTAAGAGTTTGTACCAACGTGGCCCATAGGTGTTATAGACCAATTCTACAAAAATCGCACGCAAACCACAAAATCGCGACTTTCACTCACCTCGGTGACTCCAAGTGACCCATAGTGACTCGGAGTGAACCGCCTCGATAAGTAGACACTTATGGAGTGACTATCTCCGGGATACTCCAAAGAACAAGGAAAATATACTTGCAGCAATAATTATCAAAAAATCGCACGCATCGCAAAACATAATTAGGTGCGATAAGAGTTTGCACCAGCGTGGCCTATAGGTGTTATAGACCAATTCTACCAAAATCGCACGCAAACCACAGAATTGCAATTTTCACTCACCTCGGTGACTCCAAGTGACCCAAAGTGACTCGGAGTGAACCGCCTCGATAAGTAGTCACTTATGGAGTGACTACTTCCGGGATACTCCAAAGGACAAGGAAAATATCCTTACAGCAATAATATCCAAAAAATCGCACGCATCGCAAAAATAATTAGGTGCGATAAGAGTTTGCACCAAAGTGGCCTATATGTGTTATAGACCAATTCTACCAAAATCGCACGCAAACCACAAAATTGCAATTTTCACTCACCTCGGTGACTCCAAGTGACTCGGAGTGAACCGCCTCGATAAGTAGTCACTTATGGAGTGACTACTTCCGGGATACTCCAAAGGACAAGGAAAATATCCTTACAGCAATAATATCCAAAAAATCGCACGCATCGCAAAACATAATTAGGTGCGATAAGAGTTTGCACCAACGTGGCCTATAGGTGTTATAGACCAATTCTACCAAAATCGCACGCAAACCACAAAATTGCGATTTCCACGCACCTCGGTGACTCCAAGTGACCCAAAGTGACTCGGAGTGAACCGCCTCGATAAGTAGTCACTTATGGAGTGACTACTTCCGGAATACTCCAAAGGACAAGGAAAATATCCTTACAGCAATAATATCCAAAAAATCGCACGCATCGCAAAACATAATTAGGTGCGATAAGAGTTTGCACCAACGTGGCCTATAGGTGTTATAGACCAATTCTACCAAAATCGCACGCAAACCACAAAATCGCGATTTTCTCTCATCTCGGTGTCTCCAAGTGACCCAAAGTGACTCGGAGTGAACCGCCTCGATGAGTAGTCACTTATGGAGTGACTACTTCCGGGATACTCCAAAGGACAAGGAAAATTTGCTTACAGCAACAAATTTCGCAAATCGCTCAGGACGCACTAAGTGGTCAAATATTAAAAATGACCACTACAATATTAACACTACACCACTGTAATTAAAAGTCTATTGGAACAAACAATTTTTTTTTATTTTTCGTGCTTTCTCTATCGATTGAAACAAAAATTTTAAAAAAATTACTCCCATAGTACACTAAATAACATTTAACGTTTTTCGCACGTATGGGAGGTGCCACGCCCACTTACGCAATCCCGTTGAAATCCATATAATTTTAAAGCTTATAGTAATCGATACCTCAACACCAAATTTAAAGAAAATACCTCCCATAGTGCACTAAATACAACATTCAACGATTTTCGTATATATGGGACGTGGCACGCCCACTAACGAAATCTCGTCCAAATCCATTCAACTTAAAAGTTTTTGGTAACCGACATCTCTGTACCAAATTTTATTGAGATTACTCCCATAGTGCACTTAATATAACATTTAACGGTTTTTGTTTGTATGGGAGGTGCCACGCCCACTGAAGTAATCCCGTCGAAATGCATTTAATTTCAAAGCTTATAGTAACCGACAACTCCTTACCAAATTTTAAGAAGATTACTCTCATAGTACAATAAATATAACATTTAACCTGTTTTGCTTGTATGGGAGGTGCCACGCCCACTTGTACTATAACACCCATTATTCGTCTTGAGGTACCTTATAGCAAGTATATCCACCATATGAAATTTCAGAACGATTGTGTTGTTAATTCTCTTATTATGTTTATAAATATTGTGGGCTGTGCCACGCCCTTAAACGAATTTTGCCAGTATAGTGACATAGCATGTTATGATGACTGCTTTTAGTGGTATTATCTATAAAATTTTTATGAAAATCCTCAGTGCCGTTTTTGAGTAATATTGAATCAAAATTTTCAATTATTGAAAAGTGTCACGCCCACTTTTCCGATTCCGCCCACTTTTGGCAAAATTTAAGACATTTATGATCTGCATCTGTGTACCAAATTTCATCACAATATCTTGAATAGTTTTCGAGATATGATGTTATGAAAATAAAAGTTTAGGGCTGTGCCACGCCCCTCCAGGAGTCTTTGATAAGTTAAAACCCAGCCCAGTCCTAATTTTGTTCACATATGTACCTAATCCCCAAGTTTCATCAAAATCGCTGCACCCGTTTTGGAAATAAAGTCTGAAAATATATATATATATATAAATACATACAATTATTGCTCGTTTAATAATAGTAGATATAGATATAATAATTTAGTTTTGACTTTTTTAACTAGAATAAAGGATTAGCGATAAAGGTAAACGATTTTATAAAACTTTTTTCTGCAAAAAAAATACAACCTTAAAACCAGAAACATGTTTTTTTATGAACGGTTTTGTGACAAACTGTATATGTACAATACACTTACTTCAAAACAAGTATAACTCAAAAAACGTGATTTTTTAGTAACTGATGCAAAAATATCCGCCATTTTATATTTAATTTTTTGTGAAAAAATCAGAAAGATATCTTATAATTATAATCTTACCTTATGAGAAGAGTTTATGTAGACAAACTTTACATCAATTTTACATTAAAAGTAACTTTAAATGCGTTTTTCTCCCACTTTAGGTTTTTTGAGTTATGTCAGTCTTGAAGTAAGTGAGCGATATAGTATGTATTCAAATAGTATAGTGTTTGAAAAATTTGAAGTGAGTTACCTAGAAAAAAAGGTCATCGGTTTGAAAAATTGAAGAGATTGCAAAAATTTATATCCAAAAATTTCAAATCCAAAACCTCCCCCGAAATAAAATCCTAGATACGGCCTTGTTGGTACGTATGTATATACAAAAAAGAGGCAAAAGTAAGATTCAATGAAAAGATGGTGCCACGCCTCCAAAATGAGAAAAGACCAATCTTATCCATCTGCGTCAAATAGTTGCTGAGATCTAAGACATTTTTATTTTTTCATATTACACTTAGTTTCAAAATTAAAGAGCATTGAAGTTAAAAGTTTGCACTGCATGAAATAAGCTGTGAGCCACTGCATAGATCTAAATTTTTCGTTTTTTAATAATATAAATGATCATAACTTCTTTATTTGTTGACCGATTATTAAGACTTTTAGCTCGTTGGAAAGTTAATCGATTACATAAAATGTAGAATTATTAATTTTTTTATTCAAAATTGGTTTAATATACTTCAAGGGTGGGTAAAAGGAAAAAAATGGAAAAAAAAAACTTTTTCGCAACTTTGACCGACTTGAGCGACCTCTAAATCTCTTCGGATTGATCTGAAACTTCACATTTTATCGTTTTTCATCTATTCGCACATTTTTATTCGGATCGATTTAAAAAAACAACACTTTTGAAAATAAGGACCACCTTAATGTATATGCGCAGGTCTTTACAGCCAGGCCCGGATTTAGAAATTTGCCGCTCTAGGCACTGGCCTAGTGTGCCTCTAAGGGGCGGGCCTCTGGGCCTGCTTACAGCCCAATCTATAGACACGCAATCAAGAACGATTTTGGGGCTTAAACTCCCCCAAAGATTTTCAGTCGATTCAGCCCTAATAAGATGCAAAATGTGCCGAAGGGAACCAAAAAATAAATAATGCCAAACTGCTGTGATTGCCGACGAGCTCTCAATTCTAGGTCTTGGGCCATGCTTTCACTAAGAACTGCCATCTCACGTTATCTTCAACGCTTTAAGACTCTTCAAATTTATTCACTACGTTGCGAATTATTCGCTGACTGTTAAAAGCCTCAAATCTCAATCTTTCAATATCTCAAAACACGGATGTGATGAAATGTTTATGTGGCCATTATTAAATTTTTTCCCACTGGCAACTTTATGATGAAATATCTCAAAACTTTATATAATAGAAAATATATAATTTCACATTTGGATTTTGCATTGAACATTTTTAGGAAACGATACATTTTTATTCAGACAGTTAAAGGAGCAAATAAGACTATAGAAATTTTGAGATAAGGTCCTGACGTGATAGATTTCTGGCTTCAGTTTCGGCAAAAGTAGCTTGAAATGGCGCTATAATTATTCCAAATCGGAAAATGCACATTAGCAGCAAAAGTTTAATAATAAAAATCTTATATTTTATGAATGGCACACAGCTTCAACGATTCAAAATCTATACTAAAGACAAGTCTGGCTCGAATGAAAAAATAAAGTATTTATTTGCTAATTTTAATATTTGAATAAAAAATAATTTGTTTGGCTAAGCAAACTAACATTTGTCACCACTATTACTGCTCTTAGACAGTTTTATAAGAATGGGGGGACATAGGTAGATCCTAGGGAACACGACTCTTTCGCTTGCTCACAATTAATTTTTTTTTATAAATCTGCCCAGTAGAAAGTAAAAAGTATAGGCGTGACTCCTCCATTCCGAAAAAAGTGTAATAATGACTCTGTAAATCGCTCCTAAGGCAAGGACTTACATTTTAATTCCAGATACTAATGCGACATGTATGGAGATCCTTTTATGGCAAATATTACTCTCAGTTACTTGCGAGAGGGTGCGTCGAATAGACAAACATATTCTTTGGTTAGATATTTTGTTAGCCCTATAAAATGAACCCAGGCAGTGATCGTAGTATAATATAAAAATTGCGAATTAACCCTGTTGAGGCGATATTTCTGCTTATAGAAAAGTATCCAATAAACATCAAAGGAAACAATAACAAATAAAGCCACGGACAGAAACCAAAAGCTTCGCACGTACTTAATAATTCTGCATTGACTTTTATACCCAGATACACACATACAGTAATTCTAAAAAAAAGCCTTACACATATCATCATCAACAGTCACATAAACATCTTTGTTCCATAAAGGAAGAAGCTCATTAACTTTTGCCAAATTATAGCCATCATTAAGATGCGGCATAAATAGGATTCAAACAGCATCTTCAATATGTCTTTTTTTTTTTTTGTTATGCTCAGAAAGAAAAGTGAATGATGTTGGTAATTTTACTATATAGCAAAGAGCTCTTTATTTTTTAGCTATATAAATTCTGAAATGTGAACATAAAAAAAAGTAAAAAAGTATATAGGCCGAAACAAAATTGGTAACTTTTTTAAGGCCTTCATGTTCGCATATTCCGTGGAAGTTCTTACAAAATGCTTAGCACGATTTCCCATATCAAATATACCATATGTTAACTATTACTATAACTATTTTACATATAAATGATACGTTATCGCCCATGAAGAAAGAAACCTTATCATCCGGACAAAATTTCTCAGTAGAGTAAAGATCAACACATTGTAGGTTTACCTTTAATTAGTTTAGGAAATTTAATGTAGCTTGGACTGTTTTTCAAACTACACGGTTAGAAATTTTGGATTAAATTTTAATACTTTTGGGCTTACATATATGACTACACCAGAATTGTATTAAAATTTAATACTGCCTAAATATTAAAATTAGTTTTTAATACTTTTTTGTATTAAAATTTAATACTCGTTTTCATTAAGATTTAAAAAAAAAAAATTTCATTTCGAATGGGATTCGAACCGAGTTCCTTGTGAATTCAATTGTTGCACGCGCAGCTTAACGATATCAGCCACCGTAGCGTTATTTATTGGTTGGCTAAAAGTTTATTTATATTGATAACAACATAAAATGAAAGTTCAATATTGAAGTATTAAAATATAATACAGCATGGTTTAAAATTTGAATATAATACTTATACATTAAAATTTAATACAAAATTTATTACAAAATTTTGTAATCTATTGAAAAGTATTAAATTTAATCAAAATTGTATTAAAAATCCTTGTAATATTTCGCTTGTATTAAAATTTAATCCAAGATTTCTAACCGTGTAGACAAATCACTATCAACAACGCCATTGTGTCTTCAGGTTCTTTTCAATCAAGAAAATTGTTTCGAAAAAATGCAAGATAAGATACCTTTCCCCATGGTCGACCATACACTTTATTCGTTTTCTTTGTGTGTAAAAAACATTTTGTAGATCACAGGAATCGATACCTACCACATACATTGTATCTTGAAGTAAGAAGATTTTGCGACTTTAGTTTAGAAAGATAAAAATTTTATAGAGCATAGATATAGTCCAAAAAAGTACTGTTTTATGTTTTGGATTGGAATTTTCGAAATCATGCTCTACTGTTTTTTGCAACCAAAGTCATTTGGCAGTTTTTGGTTACAAAACTTGCCGGCTTTTATAATTATTCCTACGGTTGAACTCCACTGTGCAAGTGGTATTATATTTCTTACCATTTGGCTCTGTTTTAAATTTCAGGAAGATTGACAAAATAGCAGCGGGAATCGAAATTTGTCAGTCATAACTATACATTAACGTATGTATTTCGATTTACACGGTTTTCTGAGGAACGTATCTTACGTGTAACTCGGGGGATAGTGTAATCATATTTTCATATTCACTAGCATTTCATAAATCAATAGATAAGAATCTTTTAACTCTACCTACTTATGTTTATGTCTTGTGCAAAATATACTTTGTGAGCTAGTGTACTGCTAATGATTGTTAATAAAAAAAAATTTGTATCTTTGTAAGACATTTTTCAAGCAATTAAATGCCTATTTTGAACTAACAGTTGGCAACCTTACAATTAAATTTAAAGTAATAAATGTTTAGTAAATTAAACTATTTATACATAGTAAATAAACTTATTTTTGTAATTAAAAACTAATTAACCGAAATCTGTTCTTTTGTATATAATTTGATCATTTTTTTTTTAATTTCATCTTTGCTTTCGTTTGTAAACATAGCTCAAGAAACTGTTGAGTTTCTCACACATCATTTATTTACAAAAGTAGGTAACTACTAAAGTAACTGTTGGAAACTTAAATTATGCATCACAATTAAAAATATGAGATTAAAAACTTATGATTAATAGGGCAAAACAGCCAATAACTGCAATAACCTGTGAAATATGAGGCCTAAAATAACTCGACAGTCAGCTTTATCTTTCCTTGCAAAATTCGAACCTCGAAATTTTCTAGCACGTCAGCATAGAAAATACTTTTGCTTGAGGAACTGTATTGTTTTTATATGAAAATAAGAAAGATCTTCAAATTTTGTTTTTTCAGTAGTTTTATGATATATCGAAATAATTTCGAAAAATGAAAACAAACTATTTAGTAGCCTAACCTCATTTCCACTTCTCTGTGCACCTCTTCGTAGCTAACTCAGTACCTGTCAAAGACACAAAAATAAGTTGTTTCGATTATGAATACATTCCCCATAAGGAAATATTATCTACGTTAATAACTTCGAGTGAATTCACGTTTACGATACGATTGACTATAATATTTAGCTAATAAGAGTGACTAAATATTACCTAAAATTAATTTCACTTTGTCTTTTTGCAACAAGTATTTCTTATTTAATTCAATTTTCCACTTTGATACTTTGGGACTTACTTTTAATTTGAACTTCTTGGTATATTTATTTGCTTTAGCTTGATATTTATTATGGCCTGTTGAAATAAGACTCTATTTGCAGAGTAGTTTCTTTTATATTTATTTTACTTTCCCAGCCAATCAAAAAGTATATCGCCACGTATTACAAATATACATATGAACTTTTTTTGGAATACGGTAAAGGTAATCAAGATTTGAAGAAAACTGATAATTTTCTGACATCTGTATTAGGGTGTGCTTTTCCATATATGGATTTAATTTTTTTTTTTATATTTAAGCTTGAGGTTTAAAAATAATTGACCCAAAATTTGAGCTTTCTGGCTCAAACCTGTAAACGACGCGGGCAGAGCTTATGTCCGATTTCGTTGACATTTTACGAAAAAACCAACTCATTAAAATGTATAAAAAGTATGCCTTAGATGCCGGATATAGCGGTTTAGGTATTTTAGTTTTATGGAAGGTGCCACCCACAGTTATAAAACCACTTCCAAATTTTTCATTTGGCTGAAAATGCGGACAAAATACACCCAAAGGGGTTTTTTTAAATTTGCGGTCCTACACAGAAAAAACAAGATTGGTAAAATCAAAGAATTGCAATTCTATGACTAAAATTTGTGGAATTCAACTATTCATTTCTTTGAATCAAAGAAAAAATTTGCAAAATCAAAATCCTTTGTTCTTTGGATTTGCAAATTCAAATTATCTGATTTTACAACAAAATATTTTAGCGTAATCTGCAAAATGTTTCACTGATATTGCAAATAAAAAACTTCCATTGTCTAATCAGGGAAGCTCCTGGTTTAAACCCCAGCGACGACATACTTTTTTTTAATTTAAAGGTATTTAAAAAACAAAAAGAAGTAGAGAACTGTATGTGTATAAATTGAAAATATCTTGAAAACTGCCTTTTATGTTTATAATAAAAAACGAGTCCGTTATTTTTTAATATAAAAAGCAGTTTTCAAGATATTTTCAATATATTTATAGTTCTCTACTTGTTTTTTTGTTTTTTAGATTAAAAAATAAAAAAATTAAAAAAAATAAAAATAAATTATGTCGTTGCCGGGGTTTGAACCAGGAGCTTCCTGATTAGACAATGGTTGCTACATGCGCAGTTTAAGAGCATGATTTTAGTATATCTTAAAAATGCTGTCGGTGGCTGAGTTGGGTAAGGTGAGCATCTTTGAACAGTGGCATGGCGCAGAACACAGGTTCAATTTTCTGATCGGGTGACAGGTAAAGCAAACTTAATTTCTCCTTTGAAGTTTTAAAAACGTATTACAATTAAAATAAGAATGACTGACAATAAGTACCAACAAATAAGAAAATAGAGGAAATGAAATAGAGAAAAAAAAAATAGAGGAAAGTAAAGAATCAAAAAAGAAAAATTTTTTTTTGCGAATTTATTCTATGTTTAAACAAAAAATTTAGGAAAACTAACAAATTTTGTTTTGAAATCAACTAATTTATTTTAAGTTTCAACAAATCATCTTTTGTTATATCAGACAAACTGTTTCTCTGACTGAAAATCATACACAACATTCGTTGAAATCGGACCCGAAATTGTTTGATATGAGCGAATCTTTTTTTTCTGTCTACGTGGGAAGCAAAACTGTCCGGATGTTTTCATTTCTTGATTAAAAGAAATCTGATAAAAAATAAATTCTGACTGAAAGAGGACTTTCAAGCCGTGAAATAGCAGAACAATTTAGTATTTAGAAAACTACGATGAATTCAATTAGAATAAGCAGAAAAGTCAGTTAACCAAGGAAGTCAGAAGGACGGCTAAGAATGCTTTCCAATGGTAACGCCCGTTTCATGGAACATTTGAAGCGTTCTAAAAATGAACACTAGAAAAAGCTTGAAATGCTATTACAGAACCTGTAAGTAAGTGGATTGCAAGACGAGCAGTGAAAAAAATAGGTCTGATCGTATTTGATAAGAGAAAAGAACCAGCTTTGTCAGATAAAAACGTTAGTAGCTACCTAAAGTTTTGCACTGACCACAAAGACTGAACCCTGGAAGATAGGAGGGACGAAATGAAAATTTACCGTTATCGATGTGATTGAAAGCAATATTATTGGCATCCCCAGATGGGGATTCGGAAACACCTATCCGATCTTCCTGTGTCCAGACTTTGTGGTCAGTGCAGAACTTTAGGTGGCTACTAACATTTTTATCTGACAAAGCTGGTTACCACTACTTGAGTGGTACTAAGTCTCGTTCAAATCATATGAGAGCAAAACTGTCCGTATGAATTATATTTTGAGTTTTTTTTTTCTAAGGAAATCTGAATTTAATTTGTTTCTGATGCAATTATGAAATAAGGTATAGAGCATACAAAAGCACTGAAAAAAAAGTTTTAAAATTTTCAACCGTTTTTGATACGAAGCTTTTAATCAAAAAATGAAAAACATCCGGACAGTTTTGCTTCCCACTGTATATGCCTATAATATAGAATCGGGACCGAACCTGCGAACAGCGCAATCGATTTGTTTCCTATTACAATTCATATGGAAAAAAAAGCAGAAAACAATGATTTTTTTTTGCGTTTTAGTAAAAAAATCGTTGCTTCCATATGAATTGCAGTAAGAAACAAATTGATGGTGCCGTTCGCAGGTTCGGTCTAGGATGCTAAAAGTTGGGAGAATTTTCTTTAAACTTCAATTTTTTATTTTTCACCGATCAGAATTGAATCTAGATCGACCAGCGCTATTCAAAGATGATCATCTTAACCAAATGAGCTACTCTCATTATAGCTAAGAGGATCAGAGCCTTATAGGTTTTTACAGAGTCCACATCGCAGTGGCGTACCGTGCACATTAGGCACATGGGGCAAAGAGGTTATTTGCCGCCCCCTACCGACAGACAATTTTGTGGTTTTTTTAACATATGAAAATTTTATTTGCGGCCATCTCTTTGCACATCTGGAAAAACCCAGCAAAATGAGATACATATACTTGCTTGGATTGATACCAAGTCCGTTCCTATTTGCCCAAACTAGCAGTTTCCTTAAGGCTAATTCCATCAGTTCACTGATCGTAGAAATAAACTTTCCCTTTATCAGTATGACGACATCATCTGCGTAGGCAACCACCTTAATCTTCGATCTTTCCAGCGAGCATAAAATTTCATTTATGACAGGATTCCACAGGAGTGGTGATATAACACCGCCCTGTGGAGTACCTCTCTTAACTGTTTTGCTGCTCCTTTATATCAATAACCCTGTTAATAACCCTGTGGCTCAACTTGTTGTTAATTCACAGAGCTATTTTGCTATTTACCCCTATGCGTTCCAATGTGGTACTAATTGACCTTAATTCCACGTTAATAAAAGCACCTTCTATATCCAGAATAGCACCTAGAAAATATTCTTTTACATGTAAACCAGTTTCAACGAAGCTAACGACCTCATGCAAAGCAGACCTACCTCTCAGGTATAAAGACGACCCTAACTTCTCTCCATTCCCTAGGAATATACCCTATGGCTATACACCCCTTGAAGATCCTAGTTAAGCAAGGTATGATGGTAAGCAAAAATTTTTGCAGCATTGCTGATAGAATACCATCTGGTCCCATGGATTTGAACGGTTTGTTTGCCCAGACAATTTTTGATTCACTTGGTTTCTGAACCAGTCGAAGCCGCGTCCACAAACTCAGGAAAGTGGGTCTTCATGAGGAGCTCCAGAGATTTACACCATCCGGTTTTACCAGAAGACCGGGAGTGCTTGGACTCTTGGACAGAATTTCGCGAAGCCTTGCGGCTTCACTCGTTTCCTCCATGCCCTCAGAGAACTCAGCCCATGAAGCCCTTTTAGCCTTCCTAATTTCACTTTTGAAAGTGTTGAAACTTTGACGCGATCACTTTCGCGCGATTAAGAAGCCTTCTAGTTTCAGTCCTCAACCGCCCAAGATTTGAAGTCCACCATGGTGTGTGGTTTCGTTTCCTAGAGCGGCTTAAGGGACATGACTTCCGAAAAACTTCATTCAGCTTGCCGGTGAGTTTACTGACCGCTTGCTCTAGATCAGAGAAGGGCAAGCCCAGGCACTTTCTGCCCTCGGTGCCCTTTCCGTTATTCGACGCACAAGCAATCAACCAAAAGTTCGAAGAATTTAAAGGCTATCGGCGGTCAGCGTTGAGTTGAGTTCTAATGAAAACAAAATCAACACACACAGGCATTAGCGACGTTGACGCATTGTGTTTCGACGAATGTAGCAATTGTTTTTGTTTATAGTGCAATTTGGTTTTTTTTTGTGCTGTTGGCAAATTTGGAAATGAAAGCAAAAAAAACTTTAAAATTTAGTTTGTTGCTGCTTGATGTTGTTGTTGTGCACTTTTGCTAGATTATCGTGCGCACTTGGGACCGTAACGATTATGAATTTTATGATAGAAATCACTGCATCGTTATTCTGGATTTAAATTTTTTTCGATCAAAAATAATCGTTATTTTAGATTTCTATTGGCTTCGATCATAAATAATCGTTATTTTAGATTTTTATTATTTCGATCAAAAATTATCGCTATTTTTAATTTCTGTTTTTTTCGATCAAAAATAATCGTTATTTTGGATTTTTAATTTTTCGATCAAAAATAATCGTTATTTTGGATTTTTAATTTTTCGATCAAAAATAATCGTTATTTTTAATTTATATTTTTTTCGATCAAAAATAATAGTTATTTTGAATTTTTATTTTTTCGATCAAAACTAATCGTTATTTTTTTTTATTTTCTATTTTTTTCGTTACAAAATAATCGTTATTCTGAATTTAAATTTTTTTCGATCAAAAAAAATCGGGTGTTCAAGACAAAAAGTTAATTTCAAGTCTCGATTCAGTTCATTTTCACAAAACCCAAATGCCATCACACAAACACAAAGAGCATTTGTGATCGATCGATAAAAATAGAAATTAAAAATAACGATTATTTTTGATCGACAAAATAAAAATCTAAAATAACTATTATTTATGATCGAAAAAAATTTAAATCCAGAATAACAATTATTTTTGATCGAAAAAAATAGAAATTAAATATAACGATTATTTCTGATCGAAAAAATAAAAATTCAAAATAACGATTATTTTCGATCGGAAAAAATAGAAATTAAAAATAGCGATTATTTTTGATCGAAAAAATAAAAATCCAAAATAACGATTATTTTTGATCGAAAAAAATAGAAATTAAAAATAACGATTATTTTTGATCGAAAAAATAAAAATCGCATAATTAAAAATAATGTCATATATCTAAGCTTCTTGTCCAAAGAAATTCTTCAGTATACTCAAACTCACATTTCGACTTTTCCTTCATTGTGATTTTTTTGACTTTAATTATGAAAATAACGATTATTTATGGTCCCTGGTGCGCACCACTGCTTTAGATACATGGAGTCAACTTTCCGCTCCAGGTTCGGTGGAGAAAACTCACTTATAAGTTTTTCGAACTTTTGCCAATTACTTAGCCCTTGCCGGATTGCTATATGCGATTTGTGCCCCACTCTTAAAATTAAGATTGAATAGTATCTTGTAATTATCTGAGAAAGAGCATTCTGTAGATACCATCCAGCCCTCAACCCTAAGAGTATCTTACGTGAGCATAAAGAATGTATAAAAGGGAATGCAATAAGGTTCCAAGAGCTAAGTATATGATGTTATTCCTACTTGAGCCACTTGGGACATCAACGTCATCGACCAAAACTAAATCTGTCTCCTACCGCATAGGTTCATTATAAGCAGCCACATTCAGGCATACAAACGCTTAGCGCACATTCGAGCCATTTACCCTATATAAAAAACACAACAATTTGCACAGCATCTTTAGAAGTTTCTTATAGCAGAATTAAAAAAAAACATTTCGCTACACAAATTAATTGAGATGTCTGAATTGATATGATGATGATGGTCTCCCAGGTTTTCTTGTCTCTTCTAGCTCTTTTGTTTTTCTTTGTTATAAAGCTCATTATTTTTTGAAAGTGTGCATATTTGCGCCTTAATGTTGACAAGATTTCAATTAAAAAAAGCAAGTTAATCTATTCTTCGTCACAATTAAATTATTATGAAAATAAAAATTTTATTAATTTAATATGTCATGTCAATATAATAACCTTTTAATTTGTTAGTGAGCTTTTAATGCGAGGTTTAAGACTGAGTCAGTTGGGATGTACAAGTTAAGTGAAGCGAGCATTTTGGCTTCTTGGAATTAATGATAAAAAAGATGTTAAAAATAATTTTAATTTCGTAACAAGAAAATAAGATATATCTACGCTTTTTTTAGAAGTGAAACAGCTTCCACGAGTTCGAGCATAATTTTTGGACTACGAAGACCTTTATTTAACTATGCAATTTCCACAATTTTTGACTTATGTACATTAATTGACCTGATATAGTGTTTCATCTGTCTCGTAGAGAACCGGACGCAAGTTAAACAAAAGGATATCAGTCAAGCCGTTCCTCATCCTCAAGGTAAGGTGATCATATGTCTATAACTTTTAAACGGCTTATCACATTTCTTTCTGTTTGAGCGATCGTTTCCACGATCACTTAGAACGGTCGTCTTTCCTGCTACCCTGAGGTTTCCACTCTAATGCTTGTCTGCAGACTACAATTGGATATTTCCAAAATGTGCGTCCAATCCATTTCCATTTTCGCCGTTTTATTTGAATCGAAATCGGATATTGGCGGTGTCTGGTGTGCAATTCGACATTAAAGAAGGTCCTAGACCACCAAATTTTCTAAATTCAGCAAAGACAATTGTGGGGAACACTTGTAAACTGTGTAGCAGAGCTCTGATGATGGGCCGTGTTTCAAAGCCGTACAAAAACAAATTAGCTTTACACTTGACTTAAAAATATTGAGCTTCGTTGTCATTGACAGGAACGAAGATTGCCAGGACTTGCGACACTAAGCGGAGGTACCTTTTACTTTGTGGATTCTAGTATGGATGTTCTTATTGGTATTACCCAAGTAAGTAAAGTTATTCACCTCTTTCATGCTGGATTCACCTATCATGGAGCTATTGCTGCAACTGGTTGGGTGGATAAATATGCTTTTTATGTTGATTTCCAGATCTACTTCCGAAGGCGATCTGTCGGCAGTGAGTTTATTTTGCTGACTGACTGCTTGGTGGCGACTGACTGATATCGGCATATGCGATACAGTACTGTATTACTTGATCCGGTCCTCTGATCATTTCCGCATAAGAATACAATACTAAAAACCTTACTACGGTCCCAGTACGTTGTTTGAGTCAGGATCGAATGCGATGTCCTGAACTAAACGTAATATGAAATTTAGTTTTTTTTCTGAACCAATGTGGAATATTTTTTATCATCCGCATCTGTTGAGTAGATCCGGCCCATTTCATATGAAGTATTACGATTACTGCGATTCTCGGATCCGATATCCTGACCCGTTCCTGATCATACTTCAGGTAAATCTGAAGTTATTTCTGGCCGTGATAGTCAAGTAATAGCAAATATTTTTGTTGACTAAGACAAAAGGTTGGAGGGAGTTTTTCGTGCAAATGATTTTTTTACACGTTTGTAAAATATACGCGATCTTAGACATTTATTTTATAAACAAATCTAAACATTATCTTATTACCGGAAGAATATAGGTCACCAATAAACTTTTCGAAAAAATATCGACATAAAGAAAATTAGAAATAGCCTATAATTGACTTTAACTAAAAAATTATAGCCCCATTTCAATATGTTATTGCACTACCTTCAAATGACATACATTTTATATGAAACAGCGCGAGAATTCCGAATGTTTGTAAAATAATCCGCAAATCTGAAGTGGTCGTTTTATTTATAAAAAACATAAAAACAGAGAAGACAGTGCTTCCAGTGCTGATTTTTTAAAAGCAGACTATTTTGAGCAATTAGGGATATAGCATAGTACTGTGTGGACGTCCCTTAAAGGTAACGGAATCGAACAATCAGGGGAAGGTGGTTCAAATCCCAGAATTTTTCCGTATGTCTTTTATGGACCACCCCTAACTTTCAAAAAAAAAAAAAAAAAAAAAAAAAAAAAAAGGCAATTTAAAAATATTAGACTTACGAATTTTGCACTAAAAGAAGTTGCGGAGTAGGTTTTATGGGAAAATATTAAATCTAAAACAACACATATTTTAAGAACATTTTACGTACAATACAACCGGATTCTTAATGAAAAATCGTTATATATTTAAAATTACAAAAATACTTACTTCTTAAAATACTAAAAGACTGAATGATATACTTTTACAAACACAACTTTTTTTCATTTTGTATTATTATAATAAGTGCTTAGATTTTTTATCAGAATTATGTGTAAGAGACAATGAAATAAATTACCATATTAATCCTGCCAACAAATACAGACTATTTCCACAGCATGTTCTGTAAACTATAGCTCTTGGTCTGATTGTTTTCCTAAAGCTTTGGAATTTTTCAATTACATAAGCCCGTTCTTATAAGTAACCACTCAAAAATAAGTCTAGTGCCATCAAATTCAATGCCGCGTCAGTGCGCCTAGGATCCTCTTTTGGAAGTGCTTTGAGCTTTACCTGTCGCTGACCATAAAACGTAGCCATGTTAATCTCTAAGGGATGTTAAGTAACTGGAAAAATTAAGCCTAGTATCCAGCAATGGACATGGCACTTGGTATGATACCAAATAAACAATAATTTTAAAAAGCTAAACTCTAAGTTGGCAACACTTGTTAAGGTTTCAAAAATAATCTAACCCAAGAGCCTACCGTAAACTTTGATTAACAGAATACAATCCAATGTGTGATGTATTCAAAATTAAAATCATATTGTATTCGAAGCAGATTGCCAATAGAGGATACACACTAATGATAGCTCAACCACATACACATATCTTATATTTCGATTGCATATACATACATATATACATACATATATGTATGTCCTCCTAAATAACGCAACAAAGTCGGCGTACAAAAACCAAATTCCATTTAAACTGGAACTGACTGAATGACTGACTGACTAAAGTTGCGCAAAAAAAGGTACTTGTATAGGAAAAAGCGGATCAACGACGGCAACAACAGTTGAAAAGAATTGCTGGTGACGGGTTTTGTTTTTTATTCCTGGGTTTCTATGCACATCGATGATGATGATGTGTTCCATTCGTACAAACGGTCTTCAAGATATCCACAGATGATCTTGATGATCAAAGTAAAATCATGGGCTCAGCAGTAAAGTCGATGGATGCATTGCGCATGATGTGTGCGATTACGTGATGCAGACGACATTGACGACCATTGTTAATAGGGTGTCATTATTTTAAAAAGGGTTCTTTGTGAACTTGTGGCTTTGACAATTTAAATTGTTGCGTGAAAGGAAAGTTCGCTATTATTGCTTTTAACCTGTTTTAATGATGGACTTCAGAAATACGTTACATAGTTTCTATTGGATTCAGATAGTTTTTAGATAAACTGAGTTTGTTTTGAGAGTGATTTAAATCTGAATTATTTAAATTATTAGCTAAAATATCTTAGTTGCACTCATCTATTTATCTTTGTTATTTTTTTTTTTTACTGTATGGTGTCGCAGATGTTCACAATTCTCAACAAGATATGTGATCTTAGAGCGAATTCAATGGCCATAGTGAACAAAAACAAAAAATTAGCTAACGCCTTAATGCGATTGAGAATTCCCCATGTGGAATTCAACACGGGAAATTTTAATTCAATACTCTTGATGCTTTTGTACTCGGCAAAGATTGTGTTGATAAAATATTAAATTTTTATAAAGATGATAAAGATGATGATCTCTGGATATTTTCTCGAATGAGGGATTGAAACTAATTGCATCAGTTATTAGTTGAACGAACAATATTTATATATTCTTGTGTCCTTTATCTCCTCACGGAGTATAATACTACTACAAAACTCTTCTAATTATTATAGCTCTAGCACTATCGTGATAATTCGATATTTGGCCGCACGATGCAGTTGTGGAATAGTTTTTCTGCAACAGTTTTTCCCAGCAACTGTGACACACATATGTACATATATATAAGTATATGTTTATTCAGAAGAACTTTTCATTTACTCTACTTCCGTTTAACTTATTTAATTATTTTTGGTTTTTCCGGCACTAATTTTTTATGCAGTTTTTTATGGACGTTTCTTTGGTATTAACAAAAATCAGTTCTTTCCAAGTATTAAATGAAAAAATTCGGTATGTTTTTTAATCGCAGCTTTTTGTTGAAATTAACTTCTAAGATGAGTATTGCTAAATATCATCCATGTTTCGAAGTAATTTTATGTAAAATTATCAAATAAGGAGGCAGTAAAATATGTATGTAGTTACGTTTGCTATTAATTTAACTGAAATTTTTAGAGGAATCCTGGACGTGGAGACGACCATATGGAAAGAGTCAAACAAATCCTTAGAAAACCAATTTCATAAAGGTTCATAATGTATTTGTTATATTGTAAATATGTATCAATATGTTATTATATAAAGTTAGCTTATGCTCGATATATCAAATTTTAAACGAAGAGATTTTTCACAGTATAAGTTATTAAAATATTGGTATAACAACTTTATATATTCTTGTATTGTCCAGTTGTTGGTAACAAAAATATTGAACAAACGGGCAGACTATTAAAACTCTTAATAACTCCTTAAATACATTAAAAATTTAATTAGGACAGTCAAATTATGTAATTTGTATTTTTAGTACTTTTAAGCAAAACTTAAAAAGACTTAAGGCCTCTTTTTGTATCACGATTCGTCTCGTTTCGTCTCTACTTTCCAAGCCTAAAAGTAAGCTAGTACAATTCTTATATTTGTGATTAACTATTCATTAAGCACAGGCCAGATTTTTTTTTGTTTTCATTTAGTGTTTAGTGTTTAGTTTCAAAATAGTGTTACTGAAAGTCAAATTTTTAAATATTTGTAGTTGCTTGCCTTCATTTGAACCAACTTATTCCTTGGCAATTATTGATCACAGAAAATTTTTATTGCAATCATTTGAGAAACATTAATTTATTTATTGAAAAGTTATAGACATACATATGTATGTATGTATGTACGTATGTAATCTTCAGCAACACTGCCAATCATGGGCGTAGCCAAGTTTGGCTTCAGGGTGGGGCAGAAAAGAAAACGTAAAGTATCTAAAATACTAAAAATAACTTTATTTGAACACTTGATAAAATTGAATTTACATAGTATCGATGTTATTCCAACCAATCTTTAAAACTCGCTAGAACTCTACGCTGGAGAATTGGTATAATGTTTTGCCAGATTTGTGTCACGCGGCATTCTAAAACCTATTCCTAGGTTCTCGGCGATTTCTTTGGCCTCGATTATAAGATCATGGTTTACAACAACGGCATTTTCACGGTGTTTTTTTTAATGTCTGTGGTTCGTTTTTATATGATTTACACAATGAAGCAAGTCAACACTTTTTGACTGTAAAGCATTTTCTATCGGTTGCAGATGTGCCGAATATTTGACTACGAGACACTAACAATGAATTCCGAATTCATGGCAATGCAATGGAGTTCAAAAGAAGCTCTTCTCGTCTTTTGAAAGTGATAAAAGTGCAATAACTATTTGCATGTCATGTTCCTTGAATACATACGATACTTTTATACTTTAGAGACCAACAATTTGTGGAAGAATTTTATTATTTATTTTATTGATATTCGGTTTAGATCATTTGCTACTGTCTGTGACTTGTACAGTGAAAATACAGGGCCTTTGTACACTCTCTTGAGACTTTTTTACCACCAACATCCATTCTTGTTATAGTGGAACACCAACTTCCCTGGATCCAGACTAACGTTTCCCATAAAGTTGTTAATTTCTGAAACTAAAGATTTTGCTTCCTTGGCGGTTAACTCTACAAAACCTTAAACTTCCTCATAGGCAATCAACATCCATTATCACTAATGGAAAGTTGCTCTTTGTCAGAATACTAGGTGCATGCAGTTTTTACGTCAGTGGTGATGTCGTCTTTAATGACATCGCCACCTAGGCCGTCATGTATTGGGCATTTTTTGCCATTTTTATCATGTGCTCTTTCCAAATTTGGTTACCAGCTTCAACTTTAACTTTGACCAAGTTTTAAAAACTCCTTTATGACGTTCTTTTCCCTTCATTATGATAACTACAAAACATCAACAGTCGAAATTATTTTGAATAACTTATTTTGAATAACTTGCATGAGATCATGAGTCAGCCAGAGTGGGGCAAGTGCCCCACCGTCGCTAGCACATGCAGCCAACTACTTCCCTTTCTTTTACGGCATCCTTAACTCGTTTTCATTCTCTTTCGCTGTGTTGCATCTTGAAGAATGTTTGGACTTCAAATCTGGTTTCACTACCTTTTTTTTGCGTGTGCTTGCTTTGGTGAAGTTTTTGCTACGCTTTCAAAAAGTCATAAAAATTGATGAAGTGCTTGCGAGCATCGCTCGCGCGCTGTGTACAGCTTCTTTTTCCATCGAAAGCAATTCTTTTAAGTGTTCCTTTGCTTCTTTGCAGAGCACATTCTGCGGAATGACACTTGTTATTATAAGAATTTCAGAGCCTTTAGAATACAAAAAAGTCGTGGTTTCAATTGGGTGCAAAAAAAAAGAAGAAAAAAAAAAGAATAGCCGACAAACATTTATAACATCTGAGAGCAGCACTTAAAAATGCGTATTATCATTTTCATGTTCTTCTTTCTTTACAGAAATTAAGAAGCAGCTCTTGTAGATGTGCCAGGCTATTAATATTTATTAGGGGCCTTTTTTCATCAATAATTATTAAATTCCAGTGCCCTTACCTTACTAGTTCCCTTACCTTGATTACATCACAGGTAATACTAAATGGAAAGCTAAACTAGGGCTGTTCAAATGTGTACGAAATTGTAGATACGCCCGAACATATTGGGCAATTATATATAATGAATAATTGACCAAAGGATTAATACACAAATTTAATTTGAGCGATTGTAAACAATTTTCCAAAAGAACAGTTGCCCAAACTGTTGCCATTTTTTTTTTTTTTGTTTTTTCTTGTGCGGTTGCTTATTTTGGAATTCAGACTACTTTTACTTCGCATAGCCATGGAAAAATAATTTGCTTATCAAAGAGTTTCCGGATACATGCATATACATTAGGGTGTTTCATTTTTTTTAAAGGTTCTTCAAATTCAAACCTTAAACCGAAATTCGATTTATTATCAAAAAAAAGTAATTCATGAATTTTTTCAGATTTTTTTGAGGTCATTTACCACTCGCCAATCGCCATTTTAATAAAAAAAAACTCGCACAATACATTTTTTCCTTTATAATTTTTTTTTATGACTTCTAAACTAAATTTTTTCTTGTCTAAATATTAAAGAATAATAATATCTTTGGGTTAGGTATCGAAAAAAAAAGTTTTTACCTATCTTCTAAGTGTGAAAATTGGAAGAAATGGACAAAAAATTGCCTAATATTTTTAAATAAAAAAGCGAAAAAAGCAAAATTAGGCAAGTTTTTGTCCATTTGACCTCAAAAAAATCTGAAAAAATTCATGAATTACTTTTTTTTTATAATAAATGGAATTTCGGTTTAAGGTTTGAATTTGAAAAAAAGTGAAACACCCTAATATACATATTGTAATATACGTCCATGTTATCGCGTGCCGTGTGGCATGTGGCACCGTCTTGTTGAAACCACATGTCAACCAAGTCCAATTTCTCCATTTTCGGCAAAAAAAAAGTCGGTAATCATCGCACGATACCTTGCTCCATTGACTGTAACGTAGCGATTTTCAATATTTTTTGAAAAAGTACGGTCCAATGCTGCCGCCGGCCCACAAACCTTACCAAACAGTGCATTTTTCAGGGTGCATTGACAGCTCCGTAACTGCCTCTGGCTGCTCTTCAGACCAAATTCGGCAATTCTGTTTGTTGACGTACCCATTGAGCCAAAAATGAGCTTCGTCGCTGAAAAAAATTTTTCGATAAAAAATTGGATCTCACAGAGCACGAATTTTCATAGTAAAATTCAATGATTTGCCAGCGCTGTTCGTTTGTTAGTCTATTCATGGTGAAATGGCAAACCTTACTGAGCATTTTTGGCGTTGACTCATGGTACGAATCACGCTTGAGGTGACAAAAAACCTCCACTGAAAAAATAAATACATAGCAAAAAAATCACTCGGTATTTAGTAAGGAAGTATTTATGGATTCGAGTGGAACCCAAAAAGTTCTACTTCATAAAAAAACATCTCTTATTTTTATTTAAATCTCAAGAAACGCGTAAATAAGTAAAGCTTAAATAAAATTTTTAAATCAAACAAAAATATGAACATTTTTACTCTATCCACAAGAAATGGTTCTATTCAAAAATTGCGATTCTACTGGCATTTAGTACATACAGCTTTGATAATGATATTTTTGATTCAAAAAAAATGGCATCACATTAGAGGCTCAACTTTAAATGTCGGTTATTCAAAGGCCCTTCGGTCAAATAAGTTGCAAAATTGATTTTCCAAATATTGAATGTGTCTAAATTACAAGAAGTGAAGACATAAATTTAGGCCTGCAACTTTTGAATTACCTCCAATGCGAGCATTTTGACTATGTTTTTCCCAATGTGCACCGTTTATGCTCGCACTTACCAGCATTTTCTTATCAAAAGAAATCATCTGACCCAATTTCGAGTTATCCGAAGCCCTTGCAGCAATAAATTTTATTATTGCCAGAATAGCGTTAACACGTAACGTATATAATCCGTTAGAATGTTTGATTTCAGAAAATTCTTAAAAGACTAAAGTGGCACGATCTTATACCTATTTAAAATATTTTGTTATTTAGTTGAACAATTGGTATGACATCCTGTCTGAAAGACTATTTCGTTTACATCATACATTACAAAAACAATATTATTTTTCGTTAGTTAGTTTTTATTTTTATCTAATTGAGGCTTATCGGCAAAGTGATAAATACTCCATTGTTTCTCGGCTAATATATGTACCTATAACATACATTCAGGGAAACCTATCCTATAAACAATCAATAATAACGACATTAATAGCGTTTTTCAGGCAGAGCGATAGAAGAAGTAGCATCCTGGCTGAGGATGAATGTTATATCCAGAGAAGATATAAACATTTATTCAGATAGTCAGGCTGCTATTAAATCTCTAGAATCAGTCTTCCTAAGCTCACAAGGACAAGGAAGGTTACTGCTTAAAGAAGAAATTATACAAAATGCTAACCAAACATCGACTCAAGGGTCAACTTGCATTATAGCTATGCAGATTTGGCCGAAATGGGACGCTAAGCGTTCGCCAGAACTAATTTTCCGCACTAGACATAGTGTCTCGACAGTTGTTGCAGTCATAACTGGCCACTGCCTCATCGGCAGACATGCGAAGAGATTAGGTGTTAGGTACTTTGACTTCTGTAGAAGTTGTGGAGATGTCGAAGAAGAGGAAAACATTAAACATTTTCTCTGCTCCTGTCCTGCACTTGCAAGAAAATACCAAAAAGCACTTGGCTTGTTTTTATTTGATGACCTAGATGTTCTAAGACATGTGGGTATAGGTCAGCTGTCTAATTGTATTACGAAATCTGGAAATCGATAGGGTAAAGTCCGACACCCTGTGGTATCACAATGGATCACATTTGGTCTAAGTGAGTCGGTTTCGAAACTGACTGCCACTCCTATATAACCTAACCTATATATACTATATTGATTTTATGTGATTTATTTATGGGATTTCACTATTAATTTCATAGTCACAGCATTATTACTTTTGTTTTCACCAATTTTCCGATTTTAGTTTAACTGTTCAATTCTGTCTAATAAAACATCAACATTCTGTAGCCGAGCTAGCTGAGGAACGGTGTTACATTCAAACTATTTTAGAAACGAAGCAGGTTCAAATCTTAGTCAAATCTAGTTGTTTTATTCAAATTATATTATAAATTAAAATTGTAAATAAAATTAAATTACAAAGTATCTGTTCCAGGAATTGAACCCGTGCATGCTACGTCCCAGGCAAACGTTCTAACAACCGGCATATAGTTCAAATAATTCACTGATGGACTCCAAAGCCTTGCTGTACCTACCTATTTAAGATCCCGTCAACTTTTAATTTTCTGAAGGTTTCACTTCTACCGCGAGTGAACTGCACACATGTTTTTTTTTATTATCTTTAAATTTTGCTTTAATGTTATCATTATAATAAAATAAAAGAATTAAAAATACGATAACCTTATTAAAATTTTAAGGATACATCTTTCGCCACAAGGAATAACAGCTTAAGCCAATCTGTAATCTCAATGCGAAGGAACATAAATTCTGTGTATGAAAATGTAACTTGTACTGATTCAATTTGTCAAAAAAATAGCCTGTATTTTAATCCAGCACATATACTATCCATTCACCAAGTTTTAGCCAAATCCATTCGGCCGTTAAGACATCATTGAGGAGGGAACATCCATACTTTCACATTCGTAATATTAGTAAGATAATTTTGACCAAACTTTTTAAAGTAGAATAGCTTTGAACCATTTTCCTCAGGGAAACTAATTTATTTACTCAGTGCAAGCATTGTAGATAAATTACTCCATAGATTTCTTTCTGTGTAACTGTTCCTGCGAATTTAATATATACATACTTACATATATATGTACATTAGGGCGGGTCGATTTCTTCGGGCGGGAAAAAGTCATCAAAGGATATGGCAAGACAATATTCTACGGACAATTCTGAGCAACTTTGCCAAAGAAACTATGGGTCTAAAATCAATTTCGAGCCTCCGCATTTTCACAAATAGGTTTTGAACAGTACTTACGTACATATGTATATTGCACTTTTATGGGAGCAATTACAGGAAGGAAGGAATTTTTGGACCAGGTAGTGGTCGATCGTCAGAGGTTATATATTTCATAAAATGATGTTTATTTCTGATAATAGTCGACCAAGGCGTTTAACTTTGTAGCAACACTTCTAACATTAATTATTTTGATATTTAATTTTTTCCAAATTTCAATTCATTTTTTTACTACTTGTGGTGTAATACTTTTGTATGAAAATATTCTGCTTTCAGCTTTAGCACTTTCACTCAAAAGACTATAATACTTTTATAAATCACTATTATTTGAGAAATTCAGTTCATTTAAATCACTTGGCAAGCCAAAGATAGGGAACATCTTGAGATGGTATGTGCAACAGGTTGCATCTGGAGGATATGAGTCTTATCGATAGCTCCATAGTAGGAAAAAACGTAAAAATCACAATTGACGATCAAAACTTTCACGGAAAGATTACACGTTTTCAATGGCAGATTTTTCAATGATAGATTTTTATTTTTGAATAAATAATTGTTTTCCATTATCTTTCGACTTAAGTACTTCAGCACTCCACTATTCTTACAAAAAATTAAAATAACATGGTAAATACAAAAGAGGCACAATACCTTTCCACCGACATCAAAATGGCCGATTTACCACAATTTTTGCTTCAAATATGAAATACTTTGTAGTTGTTCCCATACAAATCTAATATAAATACTGTTCAAAACCTATTTGTGAAAATGCGGAGGCTCGAAATTGATTTTAGACCCATAGTTTCTTTGGCAAAGTTGCTCAGAATTGCCCCTAGAATATTTTCCTGCCATACCCTTTTTGAAAAAAAAAATCGACCCGCCCTAATGTACATACAGGCCAACATTGAGATTGGTACATGGTTTTGTTTTAATCGCATTCAATGTTGCAGCTGGAGACCACGATGATGACGACGACGCACTAAATTTATTGAATTGCAAAGTTTGCTTCGTAAATATTTTCCCGAACTTTTTCAAAGGCTCTCTACATGCTACAGTGGAATGGTTTTTTCTTCCTCTTTTGTTGTTGTACTTAATATGTTTGTATTTTTAAATGTATGCTCCATCAATGTTTATTGGGTTGACGCTATCCAATGCTGCAATCAGTTTGCAACAATCTATCTTTTTTTTGTTCTTCCCAAGCGGAGCAAGAGCAAGGTACTTTATCTGTTGCTGGTCTCATGTTGTTGTCATGGATTCTATATACATCGATCGGAATTTCACTGGGTTGTGGCGCTGATAAATATCGCTCTCGCACAATGAATGAAAGACGAAGGAAATCGGATAGAGCGCATAGCATGGCTCCAACATGATGTGTAGAAATTATTACACGTTGGCATTTAATGACATCTGGTCGAATGAATCTAGTTAAGAAATGAGGAGTCGGGCAGGATTTCGACTGCATACGGCGTTTGCCTTTGATTTATGCGAGGTAATGAATTGATTTCTTGCCTATTTTATAGAATTTATAAAAATAACATTGGTAAGGCAGGGAGCAGCTTAAAAAAAAGGGAGCCAATTCTTCTTGGCGTCTACTTCAATTGCCAATAAACTTGTTTTAATTATCCCTTCAAAACTTATTAATTATTTATAACTTGTTATTTAGCAACTAATTCATTAAATTTTGTTCTCTTCTTCTTTTTCTCATTACAGCTCTTTTGATTGATAAATCAGTCGTCGTAGTACAGTGAAAAAAAATGTCGCCTACGTTTTTTGTCTTTAGTTCTGCTTCAGCTCGACCGCTTAGTATTTTAACTTTGCTATTCAACTACTGCCTTTTGCTGCTGCTGCATCCGCATCCATGTGTTGCCTCACAATCCAGTTCGCTAGGCGTTCACATTGTACGCTCGCCAGAATCTGCTGTTGCTCCCAAGGGCGATGAGGTGGTGTTTGAGTGTGAATTGAACTTGGAACCAGAGCGCTTGGAATGGCGTTTCCGACACACGAACGTTCGCGCTATGAACGCACAAAATTTCAATTACTTACCACTTGAGGTAAGTACTCTTCATCTGCGTAAATAAGTCTAAGTTCAGTATATCAACTGCTTATTGGGAAAAAGAAAATCTGAATCAATTAGATAGAGGTTCAATCCGAAACCCATCTACTTATTTGACAAATTTAAATTTTCAGGATAACTGACTCCATAAAATCAAAAAAGGGAAAATTAAAATTGAAATGAATTCTTGAAAATGCTTTCCGCAAAAAAAAAATCGTTTCTGACACACTTTAGAATTGACTTGTCATGAGTCTGGATTGACTGTTATGCCTATACTGTAGATTTTGTGATGCTAAAATCGAAATACCAGAATTTTTTTATAATTAATTCATGATTTTGCTATATTCAAACCCTAAGTGCAGAAAATTACCATGAGATGTAAATCATTATATAGCCCATCGGCAATCCCTTTCATAGTTATCATTTGCTCTGGATTTTTTAATGCTGACTCTAAATCAGACCGTAGAATTTTTCATTCACTTCGGAATTTATGAAAAAATTTTCCTTAATTGCCATTAAAAAGGAAATAGGCTACGTGTGTGTTTTTCCTTTCTATTGCTAAGTGATCTACAGGATAAATATAGGAATATGTATGGAATAACATTTCGGGGAACATCAGGGTTGCCAGGCAGCAAAATGAATGGCATGGGTTAGCTTACAAAGAGTTGGTGGATCTCGTGTAAGTATTATGTAACGCAGTTTTTGAAAATATTTGACCCCCCTTTTCTCCATAAACGTTACCAAGTGACCATGTTTACCCAAAAGTCACAATTTGTTGCGCAATGTACCGGAACTTTAACTCGCAGCGTAACGCGTTGTTCGAAGCCCCCACCCCCCCTCCGTTAGGTGCGTTACGTAATACTTAAACGGCCCCTAAGCTGTAATTCCAAAATTTAAATACGTTGTAAATAACATAACAAAGAAATTAAAAAACAGAGCTTAGTTAGATATTTAAGATATTATTATTTTTACCTATAGGGGAAGGCGGTGCAAAGTAGTACACGGGGCAAAGCAGAATAAAGGGTATATTTATCCTTGCATTACAAATCCATCTAATGTAATTAAAAGGAATTTGTGTTTGAGTAATGCTCCTGTAACTGCCAGGTTATAGCGACATTTCAACCTTCCGTTTTCGAGAAGCACGAGGTTCATCAAAATGAGTGCAGTCGATGTAAAATTCGAGGATTTTCAACTTAAGTAAATTCATTTCATATGAATCATTTATAAAAAGGCAAAGTATCACGTCGTTGTATATATTAGTGACATTCATTTCTGTTGACAGTGATTTTTTTATGTTGATAAGTTTTTGTTTCACGAGTCTGTATGTTTCCATAGGTCATGGGGGCAAAGTGGTTGGGGGCAAAGCGATAGTGTTTATCACTTGGTTCCGTCATTTTATCCAATTTTCAGGAGTTTCGAAAAACAGAACAATCCTGCTACTTTTGAACGGCCATACATCACACACAAAAAACACGATTTAAAACAAATGTATAAATATCACTTTTTATGTATTGCACTTCGTATACCGCTTTACCCCACCCGAGGGGCAAAGCGGTAGAAACGTACTTTTTTTTTGCATCTTCTGTTGAGAAAATAATGTACCGAATTACCTTTGTAGATTCAATATAGATCGAACTTATAACTTACGTGTTTAATTGTGCCAAAAAAAAAATTTTTTTGTGAAAACTTCGTTTAATTGTTCGGCATACCACTTTGCCCCACCTTTCCCAATACTCGTAGATTTATGGGGAATTTTATGCTCTTACGAGTAAAATTTTCAAGTAGAAGTTAGATGTTTCTCGGATGAACAGTTTGGTCTAGACGTTAATTCTCAGTTAGACTTTTTACGTAAATTTATTATAAACTTGGCAGTTATTTTTTATCAGCTTTAGAGCCTTATCGAAATGATCTTAAGTTGTCATTGTGAAGTAACATATAATTTGATCCCTTCTTCCTTTTTACCACGACAACCTTTGTCAAAAATTCGTAGATTTCCCAATTAAAAATATTTGCCGTTTCTTATAAAAAAAGGTGGATTTTTTCCATTGAAGCTTAGAATAATTTTATTTATGGCATATTAAATATTTACAGCAGTAGAATATTCGGAAAACTCAAGCTTTGCTTTTAGAAGCATATTTGTCTCCAATACCTTCCCCTTCTATTGATGAATTCGAACAATATTCGGTAGTTCTATTTCAATAATTTATATTATTTTCCCTTTAGGATGGTTATAACATCACCAACGACGAACGCACATCAAAGCTACGCATCTTCGTTGCACCCGAAACTCTTGGTGACTATCAGTGCGTTGCTTGGTTCGGCTCTGCCGCTATTGCATCTTTAACGGCACGCCTAACGCTGGTCTCCATTTCTGTTGACAACTCCAATGGCTACAGCCGCAATGCGATTCGATGGAGTGTCGCGCCTAAAAATTGCATTCTCGTGCGCTGCGGCAGCGTGTCTTCAAATCCCGCTGCAGTTTGGAGTTTTTATCGCAATGGCGAAAAGGTGCCGCAAACTGAAGTTCTGCCATCGAATGGAGCGTTGATACTCAACAGCGTAACTGCTAAGGATTCGGGAAACTTCACCTGTTCGGCTATGAATGCGATAACAGGCGTTGAAGTAAAGCTGCCGCAACGTATTGATTTGCGTGTAGACTATATTGATCGGACGCCACCCTATTTTCTTATGCAACCAGCCTCGCAGGTCACAGTGCGTCCGGGCGAAACAGTTGTTTTGGAGTGCTCAGGTGTAGGTTCACCACCACCGGAAGCTGTGTGGAGCAGCCCTAACGTAGCGAATATCTACAACAATCGCACTAAAGTTTTGCCGTATGGGCTGCAAATTGTTGAGGTGATGCCCGAAGATCAGGGAACATATATATGTCGATTAGATAATGGCATATCACCAGCGCTGGTGCACATCATTAAGTTGAATGTGTTGCAAAGGCCTTTAATCCTACGCGGTCCTGCCACTACTTTGACAAATGAAGGTGATGCCTTGGAGTTGGAGTGCTCAGCGACTGGAAATCCACAGCCTGATATATATTGGCTGATAAATGGCGAGGATACATCGCTGGATAATGAGACGTTCCATGAAGATCGTCGCTTAGTCATTAAGCATGTGCAGAAACGACACGCAGGGATTGTACAGTGTTTTGCAAAGAACGAAGTTGGCGAGGTATGTGAAAGAGGGATAATGTTTTGATATATTTAGTGCAAATTTTGCAATCTTGCTTATTTTAACAGACTAGTGAAGGTGATCTTCTACGTGTGAATCCTAAGCAAATACAAGGTGAAGTTGGCACAGCTCCGCTCGGCAATGTGCCCACACGTACGACTTATGAACACAACGGCAATAAGAACAAAGGCAAACGGAAACACAAAATGCGTAAGTTTTGATTGATTCTATTGAAATATATAAAATATTTGTTTACAAATTCCATAACAGAAGGATCTCATTTCATTTGAATAATTTTTATAACCTACACACGCAGGGTGTATTCAATTTGTCCTTCCGTTTGTAATGACAATCTAGCCCTTTCCGGTTGTTTGGAAACGAATCGGGATAATTTGATGCTGTTACCTGCTAACGCCTGGTAAGAGGTCGAAATATTATAGATAGAGTAAATTATGTTACATTTTAACCGGTTGTGCCTTTCACATACCTCACTCCCGTAAAAAAAAAAAACTAACCACCCAAAAAATGCGATTTTTAAATGTCTGACATATGCTTAGCTTTGCAAAAATTTAGATATATGGGGAACTCCACGAAACCTTTGACTTTTTTGATAATTGGTTGTCTACGCATGAAAAACGAATTAAAAGCATGTACCAAGCCTGAAGATCTTTAGTTCGCCTACACGATTATCCGATCTGATGATATGCATAAGGACGACAGTCCGGTCCGGATTTACCTAACAGGCACACTAGGCCAGTGCCTAGGGCGGCAAAAATTTAGGGGTGGCAAATATTGGGAAGTTTAAAAATTTTTCTAACTGTGGTAATGCATTATAATGCATTGGTGATGGTGAGAGTTACACAAGGAAAAAAATGCGAATACTTGAAATGTCGCCCCCTAAACTACCTAAAAAATTGTTGACAAGCAAAAAAAAAAAACAAGGTCCGCACTTTTCATACTAAACAATTTTTTTGTCCATATTCACCAGTGATGAAGGGCGGCAATTTGTGAACGGCCTAAGGGCGCCAACTTTCTAAATCCGGGCCTGACGACAGTTGATAAAAAGTTTCTGGAAAGCTTTAAACAGTGAAAAACCTCGAAATTTACACTTTTTCAAGCGATAATCTGCATATAATTTTTTTCTTTTTCTAGATAACTTTTTGAGGCGTGAATGAATCGTTCTGAAATTGTAATGAGATTTTAATTTTTGCAATAAAAATTCAATTTGTAAGCGTAATATCAGTGTGCCATGCAATGATTCATAATGATTAGCACTCAAAGTAGCGATACTCGATTTTGTGTAATCAGAAAATTTCGCAGTTTTTTGTGTGTAGTTTTTTGAGGCATTTACATATTGAAATTTAGGTTGAACAAAATGATACCACATGAGTGAACAAAACAATCTGCCGTTTTAAAATTGATGTGCCATCCCAAATATTAATACTGGAGACACCATATTGAAGCAAGTGTCCGCGAAACTTTTTTTCGAAAATATGTTTTTTTGTTGGCACAGCAATAATTTTATGTTTAGCACGTCAGAACCTGTAGTAATCTATTATTCTTCACTTCAATAATATATTATCAAAAGCCTCACCTTGGCGGATGAATGTATCGATCGTTATTGAGGTATACGTGAGTGAAAAGTACTCCACACACTGAGCCGAAAAAACTGAAACATTGCTATAAATCGCATATATGTATACAGGGTCTCCCATTTTAACTTACACAGCTGAATAAGTCAAAAGTCAAGTTAGAAGTCAAAGTGACTCCTGAACGTCATTTCAAGGTTGAATTCCTGCTTGGTGCAGAAAAGCTAGTAATCATGGGCTAGACCGCTGCACTATCTGGCCTTAACTGGCTGCAGCTTTTCTGTACCAAGCGGGAAATCGACCTTGAAATGACCGTCAGGGGTCGCTTTGACCTCTAACATGAATACCTATCTGAACGTAGAATTTTGTGCTCTTCCGGAATCCGAAGTCAAAAATAGGGGTTTCCATTTGAAAAACTAAAGTTGACCTTGAAATAACCTAGAAAATGTAGGTCAGGGTCATGGTTAAGGTCATGGCTGGATCAGCCCTTTGATACCCACCAACTTTTATTTGAAACATTTCTTGAATTAACTGCAATTTTTTGACTTATTCAGCTGTGTAAGTTAAAATTAGACACCCGGTATATAAGGTAACTTTTTGAGGCATGATTAAAAACTAGTAACCCCGATATATTATATTATAACGTCTAAGAAACATGTAAGCCTCAAAATTTCAAATTGAGTTTCATTTTTGTGAAAAATCAAAGGTTTCGTGGATTTTCCCATATATGTACATCAGTGTACATATGTTTGTGACAAACATTGAGATTACGACAAATAAACGGAATTTCTTGCACTTGAATTTTCAATGACATTTCACGATTACCTGTAAGGGGGGTTCAGATCATAAAATTGTTTGTCAAACATGTTCATGTTCCATAGTATATTGTTTGTTGGTCAAATTGTTTAACAAACAATTTCAGTGTTGTGAAATCGAGGTTGATCTGGAGTTTTCGACATTTGTGACATTTGTGATATTTACGGCAGTTTACGACGTGCTACTGTCGTAAACCTAAAAATCCATGTGACATGCCAACACTGATGTATATACATAAATGTTTTTTTTAACAAAGTTAAAAGTTTATATTTTAAGATCATATAAAATTTGTATGCCCTATCAGTGTCACCACCTGTGTCGATATAGCTATGTCCATTTGTCTGTCTGCCTGTTGAAATCACGTTTTCGGGAAAACCAAGTAAGCTAGTTCAATGAAGTTTTGCACGCAGGTCACACCTTCTTACAAGCTGCTAGCAACACAAAAATGTACGAAATCGGTTCACGGACACGCCTACCGACCATACTCTATATATAAGTTCAAGCCTATTTTGAAAAAAGTTTCAGGGATTTTGATGAAACTTGGTGATTCAGTGAACGATTGGGCTAAGTTTTAAGTATTCAAAGGCTCTTAAAGGAGCGGGGCACGGCCCTAAATTTTAGCTTCTATAACGCCATAACTCGTAAGCCGTGCAAGATATTCTGATGTAATTTGGTACGCCGATATAGATCAAATATATATTAAGTTATGCTTTAAGTGGGCGGAACAGGAAAAGATAGCGCATGGCACTGTTCAACAATTGAAAATTTTGATTCCGTATAACTCAAAATTGGCACACACGATTCTCATTTAAATTTCAGAGATGATACCACTAAAAACAGTCATAAATACAGAGTGCGTTGGTATACTGGAAAAAGTCGTTGAAGGGCGTGTCACAGCCCACAATATTTATAAAACGTATTATACTATAAAAATTTTACATGACACCGGTGGGCGTGACATCGCCCATATAAGCAAAAAAGTTTAATTTCGCGCTAGTACGTTTTTAAAAAAGCATGTGTATAAATGTGTATAGAATTTTAAACGTACCCAGTAGAAATTCGTGCATCACTGATGTAAATAAATAAATAAACTGCGAAAGCATCGCATGGCTACACAAAAAATTTTTAAACTCAAAATTCATCAATAAAAACAAAATATACTTTTCCGAGAATTAGAACTATTTTTCCATGAATATGAGTTTTTTTTGCAACAATGATGAACACAAGAGCAGTCTTTTTAGCCTCTCTTTTTTTTACAAGTCAATACATGCAAAAAAATTGCTTTTCGCAAAAATTATGTCTTTGACCTGAAATTTTCACAACTGGCATTGCGCAAGCTGTGTGAAGTAGGCTCGTGACTTCAAGATATAAAAATAAAAATTATCTAGAAAAATTGCTCTTCGTTTGCTTGTCCAGGAAATATGTCTAAAAAAATTGCTCCAGTACTATTTTTGGAAATATTTCCAAAAAACAAAAACACCCAGCTCAGCACTTCAAGCTATCGAAAAAACTTTTATACACAAAAATTGCTCTTTGTTTGCTCGTCCAGAAAATATAAAAACAAAAAATTTTCGTGCAATATTTTGCACAATATTGCCAAAAATCAAAAACACCTGGCTCAGCACTTCAAGCTATCCAAAAAATTTTTAAAAGCAAAAATTGCTCCTCGTTTGCTCGTTCAGAAAATATTTTTAAAAAAAAATTTTAGTGCAGTATTTTTCAAAATATTGCCAAAAAACGAAGAGAAACGAGGCTTAGAACAACATATCATCAAAAAAGTTCTACCAAAAAAAAACTTCGCTAATCGAAAAAATTTTTATCAATAAAAGTTGCTCCTCTTTTGCAACAATTCAGAAAATATTTTTAAAAAAATTTTTTGTGTAGCATTTTTCAAAATATTGCCAAAAAACGAAGAGAAACGAGGGTTAGAACTACAAATCGGCGAAAAAGTTCTGACAAAAAAAAAATTTCGCTAAAATCTTATTGCCAAAAAATTTCTCCTCGTTTGCTCGTCCAGAAAATATTTAAAAAAAAAAAAATTTCGTGAAATATTTTGCACAATATTACCAAAAAACAAAAACACCTGGCTCAGCACTTCAAACTATCCTAGTTTGTTCGTTCAGAAAATATTTAGAAAAAAATTTTCCGTGCAATATTTTGCACAATATTGTCAAAAAACAAAGAAAAACGTGGCTTAGAACAACAAATTATCGAAAAAGTTCGAACAAAAAAAAATTTCGCTAAAATTTTAATACGAAAAAATTGCTCCTCGTTTGCTCGTTCAGAAAATATTTAAAAAAACAATTTCGTGCAATAAAAAAACAAAAACACCTGGCTCAGCACTTCAAGCTATCGAAAAAATTGTTATCAATAAAAGTTGCTCCTCGTCTGCTCGTTCAGAAAATATGAAAAAATAAAAATTTCGTGCAATATTTTGAACAATATTGCCAAGAAACAAAGAAAAACGTGGCTTATAACTACAAATTATCGAATTTTCTAACAAAAAAGAAATTGGGCAAAAAGCTATTTGCAAAAAAATTATTCCTCGATAACTCTTCCAGAAAATTAAAGAAAAAGCTATTTCATGTAATATTTTGCGTAACTATCGCCAAAAAAATATACACGACTGAAATACTTACATCGAAAATAGCGCGTAAAATTGTGTCTCGCACTAAAATTTTTTTTAAAAATATTTTCTGAATGAGCAAACGAGGAGCAATTTTTGCTGATAAAAATTTTGTCGATAGCTTGAAGTGCTGAGCCAGGTGTTTTTGATTTTTGGCAATATTGTAGAAAGTATTGCACGAAAATTTTTTTTTTATATTTTCTGGAAGAGCAAACAAAGAGCAATTTTTATGGATAAAAGTTTTACTGATAGCTTTAAGTGCTGAGCCAGCCTTTTTTGTTTCTTGCGATATTGTGCAAAATATTGCACAATAATTTTTTTTTTTTTATTTTCTGCACGAACAAACAAAGAGCAATTTTTGTGTATATAAGTTTTTTCGATAGCTAAAGTGCTGAACTGGGTGTTTTTGCTTTTTGGAAATATGTTCAAAAATACTTTGGGAGCAATTTTTTTAGACATATTTCCTGGACGAGCAAACGAAGAGCAATTTTTCTAGATAATTTTTATTTTGATATCTCGAAGTCACAAGCCTACTTCATACAGCTCATTGTGCACATTTGTTTTGTTTTTGCACTTTTGATTCCGACTGGGCATATTTATTTTACAAACGATCCACGATGCACGGCGGGACGAACGGTGGCACGTTTCATAGCTCGCGACCGCGGGAGGGTAAATGGCCAACCCTAATATAGATAGTTTGGAAGTTACTATCAGCTTTTAAATCAAATGGATTTCGACAGGATTGTATCAGTGGGCGTGGCACCTCCCATATTAACTTAAAATTGTAAGCGCTCCTGTTCAACTTTTTTATTTCTATTCGTTTTTGTAACATTTTTCATATCCTTATGACTTTTTCAACCTTTTAACTTTTTCCAATATATTCCAATTTTTCAACCTCTTTCAACGTTCTTCATTATTTTTAAGACTTTTTCAGTGATTTTGAATGGTTTCAACATTGCTCAATTTTTTTTGAGTCTTTCAATCACTTTCAACTTTGTTCGTCATTTTCTTTATTTACGCGAATTTTTAATCGATTTTGAACTGTTTCATTATTTTTCAACCTCTTCAAGTTTTTTTAAGTTTTTTAACCGCATTAAACATTTTCCATATTATTTTTCGACTTTTTCAATTTCTTTTCACTTTCTTCAATGGTTTCCATATTTTTTAGACTTTTCAGTTTTTTTCAACGGTTTCAAATTTTTTCAACCTTTTAACAATATTTTCGACTTATTCAACTTCTTCAACGTTTTTTTAACATTTATTTGACCCTTATCCTGTATATGTACATGGGTCAAAATTGCCCAACGACTTTTTTCAACTAAAATACTACCGGCTCTGTACCATGTACAAGTATAAGCTTTTATGACTTATATTCTTTTGACTATATTGTTACGAAATTCCCTGTCCCTTTGACAGTAATTTCAATCTCTTACACTTTTCTGAGTTCGATCACTGGATTGTGTAATAATCAAGAAAAACGCAATCTTTATTTAATTATAAAATGGTTTATTTAAATCACAAACGTTAGTTTTTACACAGTACAATTGTTTATTTAATCTTTACATTCAAATTGTATACACAAACGTTATACTTTATTACTTAAAATCCACTATATCACTTTAGTACTTAAATTCAAATGTTCTCTCTTAAGATCCACTGTGTTCCACTATTCAATATCAACTGTGTCTCTGCTGCTCATATGACAGCCTTTTATACTAAAGTCATCATTTTCTCGAACCATCTGCCGTTGTCTTAGAATATCGTTTCCAGTGCCTTCTAGATGGCGATAATGTCGTACCATCCGCCATTATCCAGAATGTCGTTTCCAGTGTCTTCTAGATGGCGATTATCGACGTTGATAATGTCGTACCACTTTATCATTTATAGTACAGAAAACATGCTACATGTCGCTAGATGGTGTTATTTTTCTACGGTCAGTGATGCACGTATTTTTCTACGGTCAATGATGCAATTATTTTCTTACGGTCAGTGATGCAAGTATTTTTCTTACGGTCAGTGATGCTAGCTAATATCGTTTAATAATTATTACGAGAATTTTCTGGCATAAACCAAATTTCGCTACACTGCCCTCCGCTTAAACTTGTTCGTCCCGAACAAGAGGCTCTCTGCAACAGCTTGCGCCTCCTTTTCCAATTCTTTTCTAAACGCTTCTTTTGCCTCAATTTCACGTTTTCGTTGTTCCTTTTTTTCCGCGACATGTAACCGTCAGCATTGGTCGTTTCTGGGACAACATTTACTTCGTACTTTTCTTTGACAAGAACGACCGGTGAACTACACGGGCTTTCTGATTGTGCAATGACATTTTCTCGCGCCATATCCTCTATAAGGCCCGTTACTTCCTCTCTCTTAGCGCGTGCTAGCCTCTTTGGAGGTTGACGAATTGGCTGAAAGTTACCTGTATCAATGCGATGCTTGACAACTGATGTTTGGCCATTATTTTCTCCTTTGGACGCAAATACCCGCCAATTCTTTTGCCGAGACCTTTTCCCTTTAATTTTGTTCTGTGCTGACAACTCCTTCGTCCATTCTCTCGTCAATAAGGCCGACGATTTTGTTAAAGTTGTACCTTTTGTGTCCTGTTGGTCATTTTCACAACTTATAACAGCCGTAACTTTCTCACATAGTTCACCTTTTTGCATCCATTTCGGCTCATTTGTTGGATTCAAAATTTGCACCGGTATTTCGCCGTCCGCTCTTGTTTTTACTGGGGTCTTTTCAATCATCAGGTCTTTCCCTAAATTTTTCTCATCTGCTTCCACTACCCACAGATGGCCTATCCCACAGTCTTCACTTGTTGTTTCTTCAGTGTTGGGTTCAATTCGACAGAGCTCACTTATGTAGACTCCTGCAATTGTTAACTTTTGTCCACAGCCAATGTCCAAAGGCAACTCTACATTGGCTTACCTTAACGTCTTTTTCTTAAGATCCAAATTGAACCCGTGTCGAATCATGAAGTCCACGCCAATGATAACCTCATCGGTGATGTTTGCAACAATAAAATCATGTTCCACAGTTTTGTTGCCGATAAGAATACTCGCTGTAACTTTTCCTTCTATTTGCGCAATTTCTCCTGTCGCTGTTCTCAATTGAATTCCATTTAATGGCATTACTCGTCGCCTATTAAATAAATCTGTCCTCACAATTGAGTGCGATGCGCCTATATCCAAAGTCAGCTCACATGGTCTTTCGTTGATTTTTCCACCGATGGTAAGGCAGTTGGAAGTTCGGCAGAGCTTCGAAACTAAGACTTTGGGACAATCATAAGTGGAAGTCAGATCACGAGATTTGCAGCGCGATCTGACTTAAGATCTGGTCAATTTCTTTCCGAACCTCCTGGATATTGTTATTCATCTGTAACGCATTCTGACTTAACTTCTGGTCTATTTGCAGTGCATTTTGATTTAAGCTCTGACCAATTTCTTCTCGAACGGCCTGGATATTGTTATTCATCTGTAGATTTATTGTTTGCGTCATCGCCATTAACATTTTCTCGAACTTTGACATATCTACAACTTCACCACTTGCAGCCGTTCCAGAAGCTTCCTCCATTTTCGCTGTTGATTCTAAGACATCACTATAAAATTCATGCTCTTCTAGGTCTACCCCTTGAGCCTCAAGAGCCTGCAGTAAACGTTTCTGTAACTCCAACTTTCCGCCAGATGATTGCAGATTCAGCTGCTGCAACTCTTTCTTTAGTTGATCCACTTTTAGTTCTACAAACTTAACCATTTTTTTTTTATTTTATTTGATTGTTAATTCTTTTTACACAATCCCACTTCTGACACCAATTGTTACGAAATTCCCTGTCCCTTTGACAGTAATTTCAATCTCTTAGACTTTTCTGAGTTCGATCACTGGATTGTGTAATAATCAAGAAAAACGCAATCTTTATTTAATTATAAAATGGTTTATTTAAATCACAAACGTTAGTTTTTACACAGTACAATTGTTTATTTAATCTTTACATTCAAATTGTATACACAAACGTTATACTTTATTACTTAAAATCCACTATATCACTTTAGTACTTAAATTCAAATGTTCTCTCTTAAGATCCACTGTGTTCCACTATTCAATATCAACTGTGTCTCTGCTGCTCATATGACAGACTTTTATACTAAAGTCATCATTTTCTCGAACCATCTACCGTTGTCTTAGAATATCGTTTCCAGTGCCTTCTAGATGGCGATAATGTCGTACCATCCGCCATTATCCAGAATGTCGTTTCCAGTGTCTTCTAGATGGCGATTATCGACGTTGATAATGTCGTACCACTTTATCATTTATAGTACAGAAAACATGCTACATGTCGCTAGATGGTGTTATTTTTCTACGGTCAGTGATGCACGTATTTTTCTACGGTCAGTGATGCAAGTATTTTTCTTACGGTCAGTGATGCTAGCTAATATCGTTTAATAATTATTACGAGAATTTTCTGGCATAAACCAAATTTCGCTACAATATAAACAAAAACTTAAAAGAAAATAGTTTCTAGCACGTTTAGTTTGGCCAGTATAAAAAAAGTTACGTTCACCGTCAACATGGGTCAAAATTGCCCAATACAATTTTTCTACGTTATATATAGTCACAACACACTTGACACTGCGTGTAAAGTTCCGCTTATCGAAATTTTACTACTACCATTGTTTGGGAATTCTTTGTAACATTGGTTACACTGTGTATCGCTACATGCGAAACGGGGATTTCGACTTCGATCATACTGGGCACTTAGTTGGCCGGCCTATTGTATTCTATTGGAGAGCTTCTGAGATGATAAGAAATGCAAGCCCATCTTCAGATGTTGTGAGCTCCCGCAGATTTGAGAATATATCACGAGCTCTGCGCTTCGATATGACGAATGATAGAAACGAACGACGAGCTCGTGATAAATTAGTACCAATCAGAGATGTTTGGGATAAATGGAAATGCAACCTCAGAAAAATGTAAAGTCCAAGGGAGAATGTTACTATTGATGAGCAAATATCAGCATATCGAGTTCGATGTCCATTCAAGCAGTGTATTCAAAACCTGGGAAGTATGGAATGAAAATTTGAATTCTTTGTGATTCAAAAAGCAGTTATGCTTGGTCGCTATAGGATTATACGAAAAGAGACCAAAACTATAAAAGAGTAGGATACCGCGTAGTATTTAGACTTAATGGAAGACTTGCAGAGCCGAAATATTACCTCCTATAATTTTTTAAATACACATGAGTTGGAAACTTAACTACGGGAAAGAAAACTACCTTTGGCAGGTAAGAATCTAGCAGATGCATATACATATGTAAAAAGAAATAATTAATTTCTAAATATTATCATACTAAATCTGGTGTTGATACGCTTGGTCAGCTTCTCAGCTACTATTCTTGCAAAAGAGAATCAAATTTGGCCACAACTCTGTTGTTCAATGTATTCGATATATAAGCCTACAACTTTGTTTTATATACATACATAATCCGTAAACAACTGACTGGAACAAAGGTAAACATTTCCAGCGAAATGTCTCTTATCCAGTCAGAGCTATCTTGCCGATCGACCCTACCTAGAGGTCCAGCAGGAAAGTTAGTTCTGCAGGAAGATCAGAATCCGCGTATCCATGAAAGGACATCTTCGGTGAGAAACTCTAAAGGAGGGCGTTGCTTCATCCGCCCAATTCGGTCAAATAGCTCAAAATATTCACTTAAATGCTCTAATTTCATTTGTAAAATTCATACAATTGTAAGAAAAACCTGTCAAAATTGCACTGAATAAATAAATATATGAGTAAATTGCATTGGACAAAATTGACCCACTAATACAGTGAGTGTTATTTTTTTTGAATACAGGATAAGTGTTAAAAGGTACTTTCAATGCAGTGTAGGATATGTGAGTTTCGGCCTGGCCGAAGATTAAACTTTTACTAGTTTAATTTAAGTTAAATCTTTGTACTACGAAATTAGAACAAAACTAAAATTGTTTCTTAAAAAACGCTGCACGAGATAGACCAAGATATGAATTAATATTTTTTTTAACATTTTAAAGGCAATTTTATTAGCTTTGAAACTGGTTTTCGAAATTTTGTTCGACGTTTTTTAGCCGAGATATTGCTATGTAGTAAATAAATACATTTTTTTATTTAAGTGCTTTTACTGGGCATAATTTTTTGTGAATTGAAAACTTACAAAATTAATTTTAAGTATATCTTTATCATATATCGATGAAAAAACGTGGAACAAAATTTCAAAGTCCAGTTTCAAAGATAATAAAATTATCTTTAAAATGATAAAAAAAAATTAATCTCTATTTTCACCGTTCCGTGCATCGTTTTAAAGAAACAATTTTTTTGTCGTTAATTTCAAAGTCAAAAGAATTTTTTTTTAAATATTTTAATATTTTCAAAACTAGCCCAACTAGACTTTTAAAAATCGCAATTTGAATACATAGTACGGGGCTTACGTACGAGAAAACCACTGTTATAGGAACACCCTTTATATAGATCCAGGTATATAGACCAACAGCTAGCTGCAGCAATTTGATGCTGATCAAATCACGTATGCCTTCCAGAATTCTGAAGATAATACACTTGGGTATTATGAGAGTTGGCGCCTGGGGCATTTTGAAGAAAATCGAATTTAAAATTCCAATAAAAATAGACACTTTTCACAAATCTAAGCTATTGATATTTTAAGGCAAAAAATCCATCGGAAGCCCTTAGCATACGTATTGAACGGGGTCTAAGAGCGCCAATTTATAAATTTCATATAATAAATAAACATTTCAATTTAAAAGTAGATTACTATGTATATTTAACTTAACGCATTATGCATAAATGTACATTAAAACAATCAAATATAATTATGAATTCAATGAAATTGAGATTTTTTAATGAAAACATATCTTAAACATTAACAAAAAAATATTTGTTTCACTACAAAAAAAAAAAAAAAAACAATTCGAAGTAATACAAAAAAAAAATGCTAAAATCTAGCTCTTACAATAAAACTATATAAATTCCACCCGCCAAATATCGTTACTGCACTGCTGCACTACCCACTCTGAAACCCACCACCCATTGTACTTTACGAGTGCAACATTTGATTTCTACGCAGCTGCTTCTCCTCTTCTTGTAGGATTCGAATTTTCATTTTCACCTCTTCCACTTGCAGTCGATGCATTTCCCGCATGTGCTTGAGTTCTTCCTGTGCACGATTTAATTCGATTTTCTTCTTTTCAAGAGCTACCTGCTCCTCCTTGTAGCGCAGTTCAGCCTCTTTCAATTTAAAGTAGTTGATCTTTTCCTCAAAGGATTCCACTGCGACGGTTGCAGCGGCTGCTGTATTGGCGGCTGATATAGCAGTGGGTAAAACTGTTGTTGGCGTGGCTATATTGGGCAACGTATTGAAAGTTGTACAAGTAAAAGTGGGAGTGGCAGCGGTTACAAATTGTTGTGTAACCGCCGGTGATTGTAGCTGTAATTTAACTTGTTGCTGATGTAACTGTTGTTGTTGTTGCTGCACAGCCGCCAACTGTTGTTGTTGTTGTTGTGCGGCCAATTGTTGCTGCTGCTGTTGTTGATGTTGAGCAGCCAGTTGTTGCTGCTGCTGAGCTTGATATTGTGCAAGCGTAATTTGTTGTGGTTTTATCTCGCTTATGATTTGCTGATTATAACCACTAGCGGTTATGGTAGCCATTGTATGTTGTTGCGGTTGATGGTGCGTGGGGATAGTAATACGCGTAGGGGATGGTATTGTTATTTGCGTACCTATAAAACGAAATCAAATATATTATACGCACCAAAAAATGTTTTTTTTTATACCTGTGGTATCAGAAGGATGTTTAATTTGCAATATGATCTCTTCACGTGGTCGTACCGTTTTAAATTGCAACAAATCATTGAGGGTTAATTTCTCAGCGCTGATCTGGTCAACACTTATCTGTTGCGTCTGTACAGTGGTTTGCGCTTGTTGTTGCTGCTGTACATGTTGCTGCTGCAGATGTTGCTGTTGATCCAATGGATCTTCTTCTAATGAGCCCACAGCTGCACCTTCCAAGTCCATTTCTTCATATTCCTCACCCTGAGAATTGTGTTCCGGTGAATCGCTGGTAATTTGAAAATCGGGTTCATCTTTAATAGGATGATTAACAAGTTGCTGCTGTGTAACGGCATTGCTGTTGTTATTATTATTTGCGTTCTTTTGAGCAATATTCCGAAAGGGATATTGCTTCCGTAATCTGGAAGAGGAAGTAGTAATTAACTTTTTTATATAAAAATTTTTTGTAGAAAAATTTACAATAAAATTATTTTGCAATTACACATTTTTACTGACTTTGGAAGCCAGAAATATTTAAGTAATTATTAAGTTACAATCATTTATGAAATCAAAACTCTTGATATTAACTTATTCCAACTTATTTTGCTTGACACTACTGTTAGTGAGCGGAAATTACTAATATTTAGCTATTCAACACCAGATGTCCTACTTAGTTGTTTCTCTCTCTCTCTCTTCATGTCGCTCTTATACTTTTTATTTTCATTTTATTCTTTTGTTTTTCTTCCTAGTGTTGCCATGTACTTATGAAGTATAAAGTAGTCAAAGTGTCACCTCTTACCTCGCCAAAAACTAAACACCCTACACTGAAAAAGCATCCACTGCTAGTTTGTTCCACTATATGCCGCAATTCACTTAATTCTACTCAATTCTGATAATATGTCACGATTCGAAAAATCAGTATACAGTAGGTAACGGATATAAGCACAATTCATATAAGAAAGGAACGCTTATAAGAAACATTTTCGAAAGCACCGCGTTTTTTCCCAATGTTTTGACGTAAAAAACAATCTATATAAGAAACTTCTTATAAGAAAAAAACGCATAAAAGAAAGCTTTTTCCATGCACCAATATGAAAAATCTTAAGAAAAAAATAACGCTTATAAGAAATATTTTCAAATCGTAATTTTCGTTCTTTGGTCAAATTTGAAAATACGCGCCTTCTTTATGTCATCATTCTTCGATCAAAATTGAACGAAGAAGTGTAACGATTGCAGTTGCTGAACGCACTTATTACTCACTGCTGATTTTTGTGCGACTCGGATATAAGAAATAAAGTTTCTTATATCAGTAGTACGTATATAGGAAATTTTTTTCTTATATACGTGGTACTTCTAAGAGAAAAAACTGATATAAGAAAGAAATTAGTTGATTAGTTACTTTTGATTCAAGATATATTTCTACTGATGATTTCGGATTATCTTTCTATGCAGTCTTGAGTTAAGTAAATAAATTGTTCAAATTAAAAAAAAAATAATTTTAAAATTTCGTTTATTTAAAGAATTAGAACAAGAAAAAGGAATCTGTCTTGAGTGTTCTTAATTACTCCGCCACTACTGTACATATCAGTGATGGCATTTTCGGTACATTTGCTTCCTGAAAAGTCGTCGTCAGTACATTTGACAAGTTTTCAGTACATTCGGTACATTTGCCTCCTTTTTAGTACATTTAGCGAATTTCCGGAACATTTTTAGTACATTATCGGACTAGGAAATTGACATACCGGAAGATTTCGAAACGATCAATGAAATGGGAAACTGACATGCCGCGATTACCTATTTATTGATTGACATAAATTCTCACTTTTCGCTTCACCAGCAATTCGCAAGGTTGGTAAATTTCAGTTATCATTTTTTTCGGGTCGAACACATTTACCTAGAATTAAAAAACAAGGAAACTGACTACCCGTGATAACTAATATGACCATTTTTTCTACATCTTCAATAATTGACTATAACCCTACACGGAAAAAACACCAACTCAAATTTTATTAAAAATTAATAGGAGATTATAAAAATTAAAATCTGAAAACAAATATTACTTTTTTATAGTAATAAATAGAAAATCCTTATTAAAAATTCTATTCTAGTTTGTAAATATTTTTATTTTACATTTTTTAATAAGTGCATATTAAAAATTATTTTCTTCATTTTAATTATCACCTAAAAACTTTGAAATTTTACAAAGAATTTTTTAAATTTTAATACATTGCCACACTAGAATTTTTTATAGATTTCATATTGTAATATATGATTCCCGCTTTATAATTTTTAAAAAGTAGTTATAGAAAAATTATTTCAAGATTATTAATTTTTATTATATTGAATTTTATTTCTCTTTTGTGTTTAGTTTGTACTCTGTTTGAGTTCTCAACATGTTCATGCAAAAAAATAAATATATAAGGCTTGCCAAACTCTTACTAATTGGCTTTGAAGTAATGTGTTGAACAGAATTGGGACGGGGTCGGGAAAGCGGCAACGGATACTCGCTGGCCGTCCCAATTTTGTTCAACACACAAAAAAATTTAAAAATAAATTTCAGTTATTATTATTTCATCATAAAAACTTTATAATGTACTTTTTAAAAAATAGTACAGTCCTTTTAAAATATAATAAATTATTGCAGAAATTTTAAAATCTACTTTGTAAAAATTAAAAACTTGCATTCGAAAAATTAATGCCTGCTTGATGCAATTTTTATATTACGCTTAGTAATTTTTAATAGACACTTGAACCGTTTCTAAATTACTAAATTACCTACTAATTTTTCTTAAATTTTGATTAATATTTACAATAATTTCGAGTTTTATTTTTTCCGTGTAAAGCAGCGATAAAATTCACATTCGTACAAGTCTATTATTTAGTTTTTTTGTAAAATCTTGGAAAGAAACCTGAATTTTACTTGCTCTCGGACTTCTATGTTTTAATCATGATGATGGAAAGTTTTTTCACTCTTCGGAAATAAGCAAAGAAATGGTAACACTACCTTTTTTCTATTGAGCGCTACAAAAAACGAGTTCTTTGTAGTTGCTTTCTCTCTTATGGCATTGCCACCCTAATTCGAGTTCACTCTTCGCGTTTCGCTCGAAACTGTACTCGTTTAGTTTGTTTTGAAATATATTGTTGGTGTTTAGGTCTACTCACACTCGATAATTATGGTATGCTGCGAAAATAAGAACCTTTAAAAGTGGAATGAAAATAATGTAAACGAAAACTAACAATTCGACATACATACAAACATTAATGTATGTATAAGACTTGCAGCCATTTTTAATTTCACTCGAACTCAAGTGTAAAAATCAAGAATTTTTTGTTTATTGGCATAATTTGCTGTAGAGAATTTTTGTTGAACGTGCTTGTTGGCGAAATCACTTCATAGTGAACAGGTATGAGACGCAAAATGTTTTCAGGCTGAAGGTATATTTGTTAAATATCTCGCACCGTCAGTATTTTGAGTAAATACACAAACAAATCATTTTTGCTTGTTGCTTTGATTAGGCTCGGATTTCTTTGCAAAAAGTGTTTCCATTGTAGACTCATTCTTGAGATTTAATTTGATGAAAAAAAGCTTGTTATGAGTTCGAACTAAGTTCTTAGAACTCAAGACTTTTTTTACCATAGAGTCAGAAAGATTCTTACATACAGCGTTTTTTTTAGTGTTTTTTGAAAAATAGAAAAAACGTTGTTCGAAGATGAATTTGGGGTGGTATTCATTCGAAAAATCGGATCTTTTGTTTTATTTTTTGAGATTTTGTTTATTTGGGTACAAAATGTTGGCTTTGTCATAGTATTTTTGGGTAGATTTCCCACTATCAATATACCTATACTCATGACCAAGCCTAGCTCTCCTGGCATCGGAAATCGGTATGAAAATAATTTGTATGCTTTTTGCAACCAAGCTTAGCTGCTGTCACCACTTGCAAAATTTTAAGATTTTGCCAATGGCTATATATTTACGAGACTAAAAATCCATTTGAGAGAAAGATCAGACAGACACTAAACATTTACGTGTCTTTGTAATCTCAAAAATTTATTCAGAGGAAAGATCAGAAGAGATCCTCTCTATCAATTATCATACGTTTTTTTTTTTTTTTTTTTTGATTAGTAAATATAACGTCTCTGACATGGCTCTGAATTTGTAACTTATTCTTTTGTTTTAAATTGCAACCCCTTCAAACTTTGCTTTTTCTCACCTTGCGTTCAACCAAAATTTTTGAATCTGCTTAAGATTTCGCACAGCTGACACACCCTGATGCGCATTAAACTCTCGCACGATCTGCTCCCAAGCATCACGCACCGAAAATTTACTTTTTTGTTTTTTACGAAATTTGATGTCGATGACCTCCTCATGATGATGGAACAGACTGTAGAGGATATCTTTTTCCTCTTGGGTAAATCGCGGCGTTAACTGCAGCGCACCACATTTGGCAGCAATACTGACGTTAGTTTTGTTGTTAATGCCACCGTCGTCTGATTCACCGCCAACGGCGACGGCTGTAGGCACCATTGAGGAACCGCAACCACCACCACCACCGTCACCACCAGAGGACATCGTCGTGCTACGTCGCTGCTTTTTCGGAATTTTGGTGCTGCTATCTTCGCTTATGAAAGTGGGAGAAATTTCCAAGCGGCCACGACGATGTCGTCAGATGAGAACTGCTGGTGCGACGGAATGTTGCGTTGGAGACAGCGGTGTCCGTTTACGTGGAATTTTGAGGCGGCGATTGACAATTGAAAAAAAATCTAATTTTCTAGATAAAATGAGCGCAGAGTGGAGTTGTTGCTGTTCGAAATAAGCCACTCAAACGTTTTAAATTTTCTCAATAGAAAATAAAGAAAAATTTTGCAAAACTCGATGATTTATTTGGTTTCGAATGATTTTGACTCGGCGTGAAAGAAATGTTTTCTAGTTATTTTTACGTGCATTTAAGTTACGCACACACTAACATGTAAGCACATCGCTGTTTGTTTCAATGCAAAACGACAGCAACAACAATTTTAGTATATATTATTTCTTCTACAATTTGACTTTGTTGTAGATACTATTATTTTTATTTTTTGCGCGCAAAGATATTTAACTCGTATTTTCAGCTTCACGTTTTCACTCACTCCGCGGGCACTGAGCAACTGATTTTGTTTCGTATTCTGGTGTTTGAGTTGAGTCAACGTAGCTTTTGTGTCGACCTCGTCGTTTTTGAGTGGCGACCATTTTCGCCGTATTTTGCTTAAAGCGAAGAGAACGAGAGAGAAAGAGCTAATTTGAAAATTAAATTGGTTGCGGTTGAGAGGCAAGGTGCTTGTACTTACTCATGAAAAGTATAGACACTTACCTTCTTTAATTCTGTTGGTGTTCTTTGGATAATAAATTACAGGAATACCAGAACTTCAAGTTTCAATATTCAAATTTTATCACAACTAATATATTGGCATACAAAACCAATTTATAGTCGGCCTAAGTTTACTTTAGACTATAAACTAATATTTCTTATTCACTTATTATGTAATACTAAGCATAGGCGTGGCCAGGAATTTTTCGAATGGATTCCAATACCGAAAATTGCGACCTATATAAACGTCTTAACCCCCTAAATTCTTATAATTTTTATACAATTAAACATTATTTAATCGAACTTACAGTCATTAAGCAAAGACCAATATTGTAAATTTTTACTTATTGATCAATGCTATTTTTCAACAAACATGACAAAGATAACAAATGGAACAATTTTAACCTGGTAATTGGTGACATGTTTCGGCTATTACCAATGGCCTCATCAGACCAGTTTGGTTAATTCTGTACATGGACTCGAACCCCTGACCGTTCATGCATTGCAATTGCATATTTTGCGACGGCCGCTCTAACACTTGAGCTACGGAGGGACTTGTCATGAGGTGTACAGAGTGCGCATATTGCATCTGTCATCTTTTGTCACTTTCTCGCTTGCTGCCATAGCCATTAGACCGTCGGCCTAAAGTCATGCTATGATTTATTTTTCGAAATTGTGGTGTTGCCAGCCACATATTTTTGAAATTCGGCGTGCTCTCCATATGGTTTAAGAAAGTTGATATTAGCGACTGATTATTTTATAATTAAACATTATTTAATCGAACTTACAGTCATTAAGCAAAGACCAATATTGTAAATTTTTACTTATTGATCAATGCTATTTTTCAACAAACATGACAAAGATAACAAATGGAACAATTTTAACCTGGAAATTGGTGACATGTTTCGGCTATTACCAATAGCCTCATCAGACCAGTTTGGTTAATTCTGTACATGGACTCGAACCTCTGACCGTTCAAGCATTGCAATTGCATATTTTGCGACGGCTGCTCTAACACTTGAGCTACGGAGGGAGTTGTCATGAGGTGTACAGAGTGCGCAGATTCCATCAGTCATCTTTTGTCACTTTCTCGCTTGCTGCCATAGCCGTTAGACCGTCGGCCTAAAGTCATGCTATGATTTATTTTTCGAAATTGTGGTGTTGCCAGCCACATATTTTTGAAATTCGGCGTGCTCTCCATATGGTTTAAGAAAGTTGATTTTAGCGACTGATTATTTTTATACAATGAAATTTTTATGAGATGATTAGAATGCATACTTTTTTTTTAATTTTTAAACAAACATATTAGATTTACTACTATTTTGATATACAGAATTGTACACACAAATAAAGGAAATTAAATTACTAATAATTAGATCATGCATTGAAACTTTTAGTTGTTCGATTAAAAATAATATAAGATTATAGAATTGGATTGAATTAAAATAATTCTAAATTTGTATATGATTTTTGCGCCCTGCAAAAGATAGTGTGGGTTCCGAGGAACCCACGGAACCCACTGTGGCCACGCCTATGATTCTAAGTATGGCAATGAGATCAAGAACTGTCCCGCGGATGTAGTTTTTGAGACTTAGTCATTGGAAGTTAGCGGTCAAGCTTTTCTTATAATCGATATAAATTTGAAACTTCTGAAATGATTTTTATAATATGAGTGCTACATGAAAAATAATTTAATAAGCTATAATATTTTTATTTTAAAGTTTGAAATCTATCCAACAATTTCTAAATATGAGAGTTTTAGTAAAATTTTAGCAAATATTACTGTTCTTCATGAACAGTTCTTTTTTTGGTCATAATATGTATTTTTGACCAATAGTTTTGTTAGCACATTAAGAAAGCTCAGTTTATTTCCTCTTGATTGATAGTTCAGTTGTCTCTGATTTTTCTGTACTAAGGCTTTTTTACGGGAAAAGAAAAAATTAAATGAATAAATTTTTTTATTCAATTTGTGGACAACAATAACGAATTTAATATCATTTAAAAATTTAGTAAAAAGCACGCGCCTCTATACTGAGACGCCTTTTACTGAGTTTTTATGTTCAGTTCTTTTAGTGCAAAAACCACAAAAAAAAATTACAAGCACAAAGGAACAAACATTGGACAACTAACTGCTTGTACTAGTTTCAATCACCGCTACGTGATATCTTCAAAATTTGATAACGTTAAATTCTAATATTGCCGGAACAAAACATTTTTCCAAATTTTACAAAATTTACAATCAGGGTGGGGCAGTGATGGAATTTGGTTTTTGTGAAAATATACTTTTTAGAGGCTGAATGTACTTTTTTTTTGTCTTGGATACCCAATTTAACTAAATCTCATTAGCCCTAGCAAGATATGAGATATATTTCACATTAAGTTACAAAATCTACACATTCAGATTCTTTTCATTTACTAAGAAAATGTAATTATTGTAAATTGTCCAAGTGTACTGAAAATTTGTCGAATGTACTGAAAACTTGCCCAATATACTGACGACAACTTTTCAAGACGCAAATGTACCGAAAAAAATACAAATGTGCCGAAAATTTCATCACTCAAATGTACCTAAAAAAATACAAATGTGCCGAAAATGTCATCACCATCATAAAAAAAGTAAAAAAAAATAAATAAATTTGTTAAAACACTAATATTTTTAATTAAAAAAATTGTACTCAAAATATTTTCAACATTTTCTCTTTTGTTTTTTTTGTTTTTTGATTTTTTTATTTGTTATTTCTCAATCAATCTTAAGAATTCATGTACTTTCATATCGAAATTCCCGCCATAACTTTGGAAACTACGATTTTTTTACTGATGACACGCACCATGTTTATTTTCAACGTAAAATTCGACACAAAACTTATTCTTTGTTTTTTTTTTTTTTTTTTATGTAATTTTCAATCAATCCTAAGGATGTATCTGCATTCAACGACATATCTACTGCCCATAGTCTATATAAATATGGTATACCCTAGCCCATTTAGAAAAAAGTTGCTGCGATTTTGATGAAACTTAGTGAAAATGTGAGCAAAATTAGGATTGGGCTAAGTTTTAAGTTTTCAAATGCTCTTAAATTGGCGTGGCACAGCCCTAAATTTTAGCTTTTATAACGTCATGACTCGTAAACCAGGATATTGTGATGTAATTTGGTACACGGATATAGATCAAATATATCTTGAATTGTGCTTAGAGTGGGCGAAATTGGAAAAGTGGGCGTGTCACTTTTCAAGAATTGAAAATTTTGATTTCTTATAACTCAAAATTGGCACATACGATTTTCATAAAAATTTTAGGGATGATACCACTGAGAACAGTCATCAATACAAACTACGTCAGTTTACTGGAAAAACTCCTTGAAGTGCGTGGCACAGCCCACAATATTTATAAACGTTATAATAAGAAAAAACTAACAACGTAATCTTTATGAAATTTAAAAGGTATCTTATTGAAAAATTTAGCACAATAGTGCTAGTTTAATGTTACAGATAGTGTACCATGGGAGTAATCTTCATAAAATTTGGTGTATAGATGTCAGTTACTACATATAAGCTATAAAATTAAGTAGATTTCGACAAGATTGCATTAATATAACATTCCCATATTAACATAAAATTGCAAGCGCTATTTTAAGTGAACTGTCCCAGCAATTAGTATGAAATTTCCCCTATTAGTACAGTCATTTGGTTAAAATAAAGTGGTTTTTCCGTAAAATCAATAGTTTCAGCGTACTGGCGCCGCAAAGTGTACTTCCACACGCATTTTGGCCAAAGCACTCGTTTCCACACCACCTTGAGGTAGAGTAAGCGGCGTGTTTTTTATCGTGGTATCCCCAGTAGGTCTAGTCCATATGCAATTTACTATTCCAAAGTTGAGCGCATTCTCCTTCGCTTCGCCGTTCTTGATGGACCAGGTGTTGCGAGTTCATTGTCGTAGAACCGATTGAAACGTCACAGACCGAAACTCGTACGGCACTCGTACGCCAAAACTATTGATTTTACGGAAAAAAGATCCAGACATAAATTGTATGCAATTTTCTCTAATTTCATTTTGTATGTAAATGTTTTTATCGTGAAATGAGTCGGAAAGGAGATATTGTCAAAAAACTGATTTTTGAAATTCGGAAAGAGCACATCGAAATCTATAAAATTACTAATTTTCGAAATTCCCGGAAAACTTTCCAGGTTAAACTACCAAATGATTGTACTATAAGTGGTTTACATGCTGTAAGGTACATTTGAACCAAAAGCGGCCGAAATAGTACCAGTCGGCGTGGCACCTCTCATACAATTAAAATTCGCTAAGTGGAATATCTATCGAAACATGTGAGCAATCATACTGAAATTTGGTGTAAGAGATTTGTTTATGGAAAGCTAAGTCTGCATAAAAATCGAACTGGATTGCACCAGTGGGTGTGTCATATCGCATAAAGGGCAAGTCCCAGAAACAGTCCACCACCCAAATATTTTTAAAATTAATCCAACTTTATTTTTTTCTAGTGGAACATTAGACTAGATATATAATTTTATAAATATATATATAAAAAAATGTATTTCGATGATCATTAATACAAAAAATATTACCAAATCCTACCCAACCTCAGATCTCTTAATGTTATACAAAAAATTAACATTTTTTAGGTGATCATATCATTACTTTAGTGTTAACATAGATGGTCCGATCGAAAGCCACATTTTTATTCATTCAATTCTCTTTAATTTTAGAAAAAAAAAATGTTTTTTTACTATTTTGGAAAGGTTGAAATTAGATATGAAATGTCAGCTCCATGCGTTGTAGCGTGCATCACGGAAAAAAGGTTTTTCTTATAGTGTGAGCAGAATAAAAATTTTTAACAATTCGCCTATAATTTCAAATCAAGTTCATACCCTGCTTTTATGTGCATAAAAAATTAAAATTCTACAGTTAAAAAAAAAAATATAGCATATTAATTTCTATAGCGTGCGTCACGATTTGAGTTCTTCCAAAAATTAAATTAAATTGTTATTTTGTTTTCTTATCTCTTCGCTTCTTATCTCTATTTTGCAGATGGTTTAAGCTCAAAATCTTATACTTAACAACGCCCACGACATTTTTAAATTGGCCAAATGCATATAAATGGCATTTATATTTTATACTAGCTGTCCCGGCAGACGTTGTCCTGTCTTTTACTATGCCTCTTAATATAAAAGACACGTGGTGTAAATTCCATATGAATCGATTGTCTTTGTGAAAATGCCATTTTAAAAATATGTTTGTATAAGGGCCACCCTAAATATGCACCTTAAGCAAAAGTTTTGTAGCCTTAGCTATGACTCTTAATATAAAAGACACATGGTGTGAATACCATGTGAATCGATTAAGTGGTCTTTTCGAAAATGTTATTTTTAAAATATTTTTGTATGAGGGCCACCCTAAATATGCATTTAAATAAAAACTATCCTATGTTCTAAGTTAGACCAAATTACAGACATGAACCAACTATTATTTTTCATCATTTAATGAAAATGTTATCGAAAAAGCACTAGCGGCAGACTCTTCAAAACATAAAATTCATTCATAAACAGATATTCATTGATAAATTAATTTATAACCGTAAAACTTGAATTAAGAATTCTTACTAAAAAATAATATAATAATATAAATTGTTTCGTTAAAATATATACAATTGTGTTAATTTATATGCTACTATAAGAAATGTAACGTGCGTTACGTAGCGTGCGTCACAAAGAGTTAGAGGCTTTTGATGAAAAACGACAAAATGCTTCACATAAGTTATTTTAGAATTCTCTTATATTCATCTTTTTTTTAGGTATAAGATTTTGTGTGCTTTATTATGCAAAAATCGCTAAAAATTACGAAAACACACTTCAACTTTCAAAGTTACTTCCACTTTTTGTAGCGCTCGTTACAAAACTTTGTGATCAATTATTTCGCAACAAATGCCTGTTTAAAAATTATATTTTATGCCATTCGAAAGTACACTTAAATCCCACTAAACACTATGTATGAGTTGAGGGTATCTCTCTTGAAAGACCAAAAATTTTTTATTTTTTAATTAGAAAACTCGTACGAATGTAGCGTTCGTCACGCAGGATCTGCCCATATCGCAAACTATACAAGCTATTGTGCTAAAATTTTGTATGTGTATGTCAATCACAAATATGATTATTTTATCCCAAAGAAGGCGGAATTGGTGAAGTGGGCGTGGCATATTTCATCTTTTTCATTTCTATTCTATTTTTTTTTCAATATTTTCCATATTCTGTTGACTTTTTCAACCCTTTAACTTTTCTCAATATGTATTTATTCCACTTTTTTAAACCTCCTTCAACTTTATTCGACATTTTCTTAATTTTTTTGCCTTTTTTATCAATTGTCAGCATTTTCCATATATTTTCAACTTTTTCCATTTCTTTCAACTCTTTTCAATAGTTTGTATATTTTTGTAGACATTTTTAGTTTTTTCAACACTTTTCAACCGTTTTGAAAACTTTTATATTATTTTCGACTTATTCAACCTTTTCAACGTATATTTAACATTTACTTTCAATGCAGTGTAGAGTATGTGAGTTTCGGCCTGCTCGAAGACAACATCTTTACTAGTTTTTTTTTTGCGATTATGCGTTTAATCAAAAAGGTTGTAAAAAAAACAAAGCTAATTAATTTTATCAAGAAGAATCTCTACATCAAGATTTCACAGAGTTGTCGATGATAGAAGAAGATAGATCTGTTTAGTAGATCTGATAGTTTTTATCAAATCTTTTTACAATGTATTATTTCAAAAAATGTTAAGATTCAATATTAATTAAGCGTGCAAATAAATATACTTATGTATGTATTCTTAAGTAAATTACGATGAATTATCTTTTGCTCCAAACGCACGATAAAACGTATTCTTATGCAGCAAAAGAGAATTCAGGCGACGATTTGTTGTCACGGGATATCTGAGAACATCTCATCAAAATTAACGACATTTGCTCATCATCAAGGACATAGAACCAATCGTTATTATACCTATTCAGATCAGAGGTCAAAAATATCACGGTTCCTATTTGTCGGATGTTATGCTACACAAAAATTGCAGATAAGGCAATTTTACGTAAAATATATGTAACATGAATTGACATAAATTAAAATGAAATCTCAGTTAACCTGCTGATTTGCTTTCTTTTAATTTTTAATATTGTCCGCTGTGGATATCAATAGATTTTTTTGCAGCTTGGAGTTTTTTAAAAATGTTCAAGAAACTGATTTATGTAGTCTCTGATCTCTATCCATAACGGATTAAGACATACTTCCAACCATATTTTGGACAAACTCATAGTTTATAGCTTAGCGGTCATCTTTCTGTGCTACAATTCTCTTAAACATTGGAAATAACTTTGTTTTTTAAATGATCTATGAGCTCATTCCGAGTCGTACATCTGCATAAACGCTGTTGCTGATTTTACACCTCGCTAAGAAAATGTCTATGAAAATGCGCTATTACGTCAAAAGCTATAATAAAAACATTGTTTTTGTTTAAAAAAAAAACCTCAGCTCCATTTTTATTATAAAAGAAATCTGAGGTATCCTTGCTTAAAAGGGCGTTTTCGGATATCTAGCTCAACCCTAAGCTCAATGCTAAGCATATAGTGATCGGTTCCTTCGAATCTTAACTTCAGATTTTTCCAATAGGATAGGATAGGATAGGTCGTGGACCGACATCCTCTCTAAAAATAAAAGTTAAGCTTATTTTATAGTTCCCCCAACAGATATGTTGTCAAAGATTTTATTTTGGAATTGAAATTTATAAATCATGTTTTGCTATGGTGAGTTGTTAATAAAGATCGATCCAGCCAACAGTTTTAAGCGTTTTCATCCACCTCTGCACTTTCATTTTCAATAGGCGCTGATGGTATTGCCGCCATATAGTCATCTTCTTCATCATCTTCAAGTGGTTTCTTTTCTAAATCGGCATAGAATTTCTTTAGAATTTTACGTACTTCACCCAGTAGTTCCTCATAGCTAAGTGGAAATTTATCACGTCGAGGTGGACCTTTCTCAACGCCCGACCAAAGCTGATGAACCGAAGTTTTAGCATTTTGTGAAAAGCCAATTTCGAATGCGCCCTCACGCGGATGTACCTTACCATTCTGATTGAGAATTAACTGAAATATGCGATCGGGTATTTCTTGCTCCAGATATTTTAGAAATTCTTCAGCCTTAGTTTTGAAGATGGGGCACTCATAACTGTGCTCGATGTATATCATTGCACGATTTTTATCGAAATTAGCGTCCGCGGCCCAGTCAATTTCTTTCTTTGCTTTGACTTTCCCCTTGCCTTTTTTATCTTTGCCCTTGGGCATTTTTTTAAGAGTCACTGATAATTTTGATGGGCTTAAGACTTACAAGAATCCAATTTTTATTATTTTCAAATATGAATGTACATTTTCCAATGAGTTACAAAAAATGACTAACTTTTTTGACATGATTTTCATTTATTTTTTAAAATATTTTTCACAGCTAATATGATACCTCCAAGTCGTCCCAATGTTACACGTCTGTCAGATGATGCAGTAATGCTGCGTTGGTATGTGCCCAAAAACGATGGCTTACCCATACAGTTTTTCAAAGTCCAGTACCGCATGTTGGGCGACACAGCACGTAAAATACCGCGAGAAAATTGGCAGACTACCAACGAAGATATACCGTATGGTAAGCGTGATCGAAGCTATGAAGGTGTCAAAAATTTTACCTCTTCAGTAACTGGCTTGAAACCGGATCGAAATTATCGTTTCCGAATTATTGCCGTATATTCGAATAATGATAACAAGGAAGGTAACACATCGGCAAAGTTCTTTTTACAGCGTGGCTCTGCATTGGGTCCTTCCAAATCAATTTTACCTGCACCCGAATTGGTACGTGTGGAGGCATTATCAGAGACAGCTGTAATGTTGCATTGGACCCTGCCGGCTAATCGTTCCAATACAGTTGATGGTTTCTATGCCTACTACAGACCAGCTTCATCTGCTGGCGAGTATTTAAAGGCTACAGTAGATGGGATGCATGCACGTAAATTTAAAATTGACTTGCTGGAACCGGGCACACCCTATGAATTCAAACTGCAGTCTTTTAGTGCAGTAGCAGCATCAGAATTTAGTGCTATTCTTCAAGGCAAGACAAAGAGTAAGTAGAATTTTTGGATGCTCTTTTAGAAATCTGAAAAATCAAAAGAACAAAAATTTTAATATATTGATTTTGGATTTTTTTAGAACCGGCGACCACACCTTCACCAACATCGCCGTCAGTAATACCGACAACCAAAGCCAATGAAGAAGATAATTCAATATATCCAGTAGTTGCGGGAGCCGCTGGTGGCGGCATTTTGTTGCTATTAGCCAGTATAGCAGCGTGTCTTTGCATGAAACACCGCAAGAATTCGCAGCCTGAAGGTAAGGAAATTTCGAAGATGATCCGTATGGAATGAAACTGACGTACATATTTCTTGTTCTGACCTAGTCCAATCGCTTGTTTTCGCCTGTTTAGTTAAGTTTAAATTCATACAAGTGAATAATTGGTAATTTTTCGAAAGGGATGTCTCCAAGTTTTTCGTATAACTACTTTAAAAGTGTCATTTTAAATGTCATATTTTTAATTAACACATTCAAAAAATCGTTTGAAAGTTGAAAAAAGTCAGTATCAGCTTCTGCATTAAAACTATTCTGGCGACTGACACTTAAATCAGCTATACTTAAACTATCATTTGAAAAAAAATGAAGTGGGAGGAAATTACTTCGAAAAATGCAACGCTATCTCCTGGACTATGTGCAGAAATCGGACGCGGACCGCGTGAGGTTCTGTTTAATAACAACCAAATGATCAGATCTTTTAAGCTGCCTTTTTCTTTAGTGCTTTTAAAAAAGTCAAGATAATAAACTCTAGAATAATACAAGACTCTAATCTAACCGTTTAGACGCTGTCGCGTCAAAATTGCAGTTTGTGAAAACTAAACTAGTAAAGGTGTGATCTTTGGCCAGGCCGAAACTCACATCTACACTGTGTAGTGAACCTACCTAATCACCATGACCACCACTAACACCTTCTTTAAACTCAGACAGTAAGGGAACCAAACTAATTAAAGGTTCCCACCGATTTCCATTTAATTTCCAATTTAACTTAACCCACATTCTTCACACCAAAATAAATCCACTCAAATTTAAATTCTTATTTTTGATTTACGGAAATCAAAAATAAACAAATTCATATGACACTTTTCGGTCAAGCAATTAAACGTAAAATTTACGACTTACATCTGCAAGTCATTCTCATTCTCATTGACATTTTTCAAACAAGAAAATATTATTTATAAGGATGTCATAAGGTCTTAATCCTCCTGAACGCGAACAACAGCTACGTACCTTTAAATGAAAATAAGTGTGCAACACCATTATTTTACTAGCATGGTTACTGCACTGACAAATGCTCCCTCTTTCTCTTTTATTTTCGGGTTCAGCAAATGTCAAACAATACGTAATAATTTTGTCAACCAGAATTGAATTCTTAAAAAGTTGTCTTAACTATTTAGGAACCCGGTATGAATATAGTGACGTTTCAATTAAAAAGTATCCTTATTTTTTCTTAAATATAAATTAATTTCCTGGGATGAACTACAAACAGCAATAGGAGTCTTAGGCTTAGAAAATTATATCAACAACGATGAATTATATTACAGATTATTGTTGCTTACGTAGTGTGTATGAAAATCTACCAAAAAATATTCCTAACGATAAAATTTGGGGATCATTTTTTTCCAAATTTAAAAATGACGAATTGAACAACTTAAGAAAATTGATCACATTTATTTTTCCAATTCCAATAATCAACGCTTATTGTGAAAAAGTTTTTAGCCTTTTAAACAGCTTATACTCTACAGAAAGAAATCGAATGCTGACAGATCTGATAAAGTCAGAACTAATTATAAGATTAAACTGTACCGAAAACTGTCAATCGTTTGGTAACATTTTAGAAACTCCAAGTGGTAATAAATTGATAAATTGATAAAAGCAGTTCGGTCTAATAATAAGTATTTATGGACTTAATGTAACTTATTTAAAAAATCACTTATTTTTTTTAACTGAATTGTTATGTTTATTTTATCCAAATAAAATATATGTATATGTTCCTCTGACACTAAGCTTTAGTTTTCTTTTTTGTCCAGATAAATCAAGATTTTTTTTTAAGTGTCCAGATAAAACCCGATTTTTTTGTTTTTTTTTAAAAAATGTCCAGGTGAAACACAATTTGGATCTGGCAAGCCTATACGCAATGGTGAGATCTTGTTTTCACTCAAAAATTTGCCACATTTGCTTGAAGTTAAAAGTAAGCTTTTCATTCGGTTTGCATTAATATAGCGGGTGTAATTTGAGTGCTGACGTAGGCATCGACCAAAAATATACTGATGAGATTTTAAGAATTGAAATATATAATATGTCTATATTCTTGAGTTGTTGTGTTTTTCCTTTGTTTTCTCAAGGTTTGTTTAATAAATAAAGCTGAAGTCCGATTATCATTTGATTATTACTATTATTGTAAAGCCAATAAACAGCCAAAAATTTCTTTAAAAAATAGTTTCAAAACGAGCTCCAACAAATAAAAACGCTCAAATAAGAGTTATTAAAGAGGAGTGGACAAAAAGATACCGGAAGGACATGATTTAGAAAAACTTATTGTGTCTATTCCAAGAAAGCTACAAGCCGTGATTGGTGTTCGTGGTGGTAACAGCAAATATTCAACTTTTTCTTATTAGTTTTTTAGTTTCTTCATATGATTCTTGTATTTTGCCAAGAATTTGACACCATGAAATGTTTAATGTTTTCATTTATGTTCCATAAACTTTTCTTTTTGTTTGTAAAATTGTATTGCATAATCTATTTTGCCAACAATTACTTGACCGACTGTACATACATACGTACATACATATGTATGTATGTAACTACTGCGTCAGAAATTTTTGTTTTAGTTTTATTTGGTTTTAGATAAAGTGAATGCAGTATTTTGAATAAAATACTTTTACTCTCATTCCACTTGTGTTTTATCAGTCAATTGCGAGTTTATTTTTTATTATTCAAAAATAGCACCTTTGAGCGAAAAAATTTCTTAACTCGGTTTTTGCAACAATCTCAGTTATCGCAACTGCCCGAATTTCTATTAGTTGCGTTGAGCGAGGTAGTACTGTATATGATTCGTATCCGTGTACCAAATTTCAAAACAATTACTTGCACAGTTTACGAGTTATGGCGTTATTAAAATGAAAGTTTAGGGCTTGTCCACGCCACATTAACCCAGATAGCGCCACTGTCCTTTTAAAAGGACACCGAAAACGTCATCATATGTGAAGGAAATGTGCCGTTATGCACATGAATTTTTATTCGGATTAGATCAGATTGAATCAGATTAGATTGGGAAAATTATAGCGTATACGAAAAAAAACCTATTTAATAAAAAATGTTTAGAAAGCAATCTTGAACTAAGTTTTGTAATAAAATTCAACTTTATAAATAAAAAAGTTGTGGCGCTATCTGGGTTAAGAGCTTTCGCAAATGTAAAACCTAGCCCAATCTAATTTTTTTTCGCATTTTCACCAAATCACCAAGCCTCATCAAAATCGTAGCAACTTTTTCCAAAATGGGCTAAGGTATATTTACATAGAGTATGGGCGGTAGGCATGATCGTCACCCGATTTCGCCCAATTTTATATGCTAGCAGCTTGTAAGAAGGTGTGACCTAAGTGCCAAATTTAATTGAATTAGCTTGCTTAGCTTTCCCGTAAACTTAATTTCAACAAACAGACACACGAACAGACACACAGACAGACCGACGGACATAGCTATATTGACTCAGGTTGTTACGCTGATCAAGAGTATATATACTTTTCTATATCTGCCATGCCCCCTTCTATGCGTAACAAACGGAATGACAAAGTGAATATTACCTGTGTGTAGGGTATAAATATAGGAAAATTTACTGTGAGACGTGGGCGTGGCCGGAGTATTTCGTTTTCAACTCAGCACATAAAAATATAACTTCGTACCAAGTAATTTTGAAATCAATCCGATACAAAGGAAAATATTGTGTTTTATATTTTTTTGTTATATGGGAAGTGTTCGTGGTTGTGAGCGGATTAATATTTTTTTTACTAATTCAATACATTCACATACCATCCCACGAGTGCATACACTTACTTTTTTTTATTTTTAGTGATATCGCTGTTAACGAAAGTTTGATTTTAAACTAAAATCAATCTAATTAAACTTTACCTTTTATCTATGCTCCATGTAGATGAAGATAAACCACAACTTGACCATATGCAGGCTGATTTTGTAACGCCTTCTGTGCTGGGTGTGGCATCACATCACAAATCTGGACATCGTTTAAATGGTGTTATACCACGCATGAATATAACACCAAACCCACTTGCACAAGAAGCCGACAAGGTATGTATCCAAAGCTCCTATGAATTATTCGTGAGCTTCAAAAAAAGTCGCACTTTTAATTGAAAACGAAAATTCTCGTTTCGTATCATGCTATATAATCTTATTAGTTAATTTCCTAGTACACTACAAACTTTTAAAAATTTATAAATATTTTACATCTTTTGAAATATCTTTGCTTTCGTATTTAGTTGATTTCTCCTGTGGGGTTGTATATATTTCAACAGCTGTTGGTGTTTCAACTATATGCAATTATTTTATATTTCCAAATATTTATTTTGAATATTCTTAATTTAGTTTTTATCAATAAGCACCAAAATTTCTTATATAAAACTATTCAGTAAATAAAAATTAACAATGTAAAGAACAAATTTTGTATAATGTACATATATAATTTATGTATAACAAAACATTTCTGTAAAATCATAATATTAATTTATTTTAAGTGTATGCTTTAATAATGCACCTTATTCTCTTAACTTTCGCCATTCAAATATACCATTTAATTACTAATACTGTTTTTTGTCAAGAAATAACTTGGATGTTTCAGAATTCTGATAATTTAAAATTCAGACGAATCTAAATTGGGATTATTAAAAATTCTGTTACATGAGCCAATCCGCATAGTTGTTACTTTTTGAGGAAAAAACAATTTTTTTTTCAAACTTATGGTACACTGTTTCTCAATATTAGTTCACCTTCAGATAAGCATAACAATCAAGATTTTGCATTGTTACCTCATTTTGAACAAATGGTCAAAAAGTTATAGAGCAAAAACGAACAAAAATGTGTTTTATTATATTTGAAAAGAATTATATTTGTACATGTTTTTATATATTTCCCATGATAAAAAGATATTACGAAATTAATGGTAAAACGAAAGTATGCAGAATGCAAGCACGATTTGCAGAAAGTAATTTGGAATGTTGCTTTTGTTATTTACTTTGAAAATAGTACCGTAGAGTGGCTTGGCAATGATGAAAAAAAATTGACATTTCGATTTTGGAAACAAAATCTCTGAACTCAAATGTCGTTTAACGCGCATTAAACTCATGTCATTTCTTTCTCATTTTAATGCAAATCCACAGTAAAATTATAAGCGTAAAAACGTCTGGGGTTTTGAGAAAATCAGCCTTTATTTTTTTTCATAAAAAGTGCTATAGCTCCGCCAAGTTAAATCAATAAAAAATGAAGAAAAAATACTAATTACCGTGGAACATTTTTCCACAGTATATTGTACACCTAAGTCTACCAGGCAAGCAAGGTATTAACGTTGTTCAATTAAATTCATGAACCTGCTATTGAAAAATATGATATTTTATTGCCAGGAAATCGAATATGTACCATATATATGCCCTAATATCTTATTTATTTTTGAAGGCACATTCAATTTTGATAGCTAGAATTGTTTATTTTCAAGAAAGGAACATATTTATAGAACAAAATTCGTGATCAAAAACATGTTCAATTTTTTATAGACCAAAAAGTGGAAAAGATTGAAATTTACAAATATGTAAATAGAGACAATTATGTTGGAGGCTGAATTTCTGAGACCATTGATAGCACAGTCTCAATACTCTAAGTAACATATAGGTTTGTGTGCCTTCTTTCGTAGCCCAAATCTCCGAGACGCTATTTTAAATGTTCAAAAAGTTATCAGCGAGAAAAGATTGTGACATGTTGAAAGAGACACATTGAAAAAGGAAAATTTCGACGTTTTTATACCTAAGTCATCATGATATACATACATTTTTGCAAATTCAATTTTTTTATTTGGTAGATATGTGGCTTAAGTTCTGTTCTTTCATGTAACCATAGTATTGGTTACCTAAAAAAAGTTTTTTTCGACTAGAAAAGCGAGTGACAAGAAAAGTAACAACTTTACGGATTTGCCCATATTAGAATTCAGATGAAAAATGTAGATGAAATTCAGATATTCATCAATAATATTTTGAGCTTGCACGGCGCTTACATCCTGCATAACGTTAATCCAACACCGGCTTCCCTAGTCAGTAAGTTAAATAAAAGTTATGGTAAGTGGGCGACCCTTGGCCGAGGCTCTGAGCTTACTTCTTCCGATATGCCCAACACCTGATTTGCGGCGGTCTTAGGTCACGGTTCACCATAGTATGTTCAACAAACAAAAAATGGAGAATTTTTCATTACATGAATTTTTAATTATCAGAATTTTAAAAAGTCCTTATTTCGAGTTGTCTAAATTTAGAATGATCTGGCACTTTTTCACTGAATGAAGGTGAACCTAAAGAATTCTGAATATCAGAACTTCGTACGCCACCTCTTTTTACATCCAAAAATTTGATACTACTTGACGACTACTTGAAAAATGCCTCTTAAATGAAAAATAGCTCAAAAGAGCGGATATTTCAATTAAGTTAATGCCTTTGACTATGTCTATGCAATAAATATAATTGTAACATAATTTTCGGAAGACTCTAGTATTGCGTCTGCCATTCTTATTTATCCTCATTCCTTCATAGAAAAAGTTACTTTTCTCACTTTCACGTTCAGCAAGTTACTTTAATATTAAAAATAAAATTATGGTGAATATAGTATAGCTTATAGATAGATATAGAAATAGAGCGAATTCAAGTTTTGAGAATTTCGTGATTTCTGGCTTGGAAGCTCACTTTCAAAAATTCATAACTCCGTTTCTGTTAAAAATAATTTTTTAAAATGTTATTAATAAATTAATATTATTATAAACAATTTAAATATGGAACAAGAAAAAGAGGCGTGTAATGAATCCGCGCGCCGAATAGATGTGCCGCACTACATAAATTAATTTTTTTCTAATAGTAACAATAGTTTTCCCATTAAAAAAAAACGTTTTCGATAGGAAATTTGACGTAGAACACGATTCTGACATTAAAAATTTGATACAGGGTGGGAGCAATTGTTAAAAATTGATTTAAACATTTAAATTGTTTATAATAATATTAATTTGTTAATATGTAATATTTTAAAAATGTATTTTTTAAGTGCATATTTTTAGCTTTATAATGAATTTAATTTCAATTTTATAGCTTTAACACAACCGGAGTTATGAATTTTTGAAAGTGAGTCTCCAAGCCAATAATCGCAAAATTCTCAAAATTTAAGAGAAATAATAGTTTGCCCATTAAAAAAAATACGTTTTCGATAGGAAATTTGACGTAGAATACGATGGTCATATTTAAAATTTGATACATGGTGGGGGAAATTCTTAAAAATCAATTTAAACAATTTAATTGTTTATAACAATATTAATTTGTTAATAATTTTGAAAAGAAATACTTTTTTATTAAAGATAATTTTCTTAGCTTTAAAATGAAAATAAAATCTTCCTTTTTAGTATTTGTAATTTATTACTTTACTAATTATATTAAATAAAATAAATAAAATCAATTTTCTACCTTTAACAGAACAGAATTTTTAAAAGTGAGCTTCCAAGCCAAAAATCACGAAATTCTCAAAATTTGAATTCGCTCTATTTTGAAAAAACAAAGTTTTTTTAAAAATCCTCGAATACGTATCTCTTCTTTTCGATACAGAACCCATAAAAAAAATTTCAGCCAAATCAAAAATGCGTCGTCAGAAAAGTGTTCGGTTTGTAAAAGACCGTCCCATATCGCTTATTTACTTCATGACTGGCATAACTCAAGAAACCTTATTTTTGAGTTAATGATGCAGAAATATGCACCATTTCATGTTTTATTTTGTGTGAATCAAGTATCAGAAAAGTATTTTATAAACTGGTCTTGTGAGATGAGTTTATGTACTTTTCATCATTTCAAAATTAAGCTGCAGGAAAGGACTATGAAAAATGCAACGCTATCTTTGATCGATGCCGTAAATAAGAAACTTTTTCTTTAACCCATTTTCTGCCGCGCTGCATGAAAGTTCGAATTTATAATTAAAAGTGATATTTCTAGACTAATTAGGACCCAAAAAACTCGAATCCGTTGTCCAAAGTGTTGTACCATTTTTGGTTTCGTCAGGTTGGACTGTTCGAAAAGTCGAACAATGGCGGTTGGGCACAATTCAGCTTATATGTTGAATATGCATATTTTCTCCAGGTTTTGTTCAAATAAATTTATAAATTTAATAAAAATAATAAATATGTTTTTATTATTTATTAGAAATGCTTTTTATTTGATTTTGTTACAATTTTATTCTTTTTTCTCCCAGTTGCTGTGGGCTGCGAAGTAATTTTTCATGTGCAAATGTACTTGACACTTTTTGCACATTCGCTGTGTAGGCTTATGGCATACTTTGCAACGTCTGGCTTTCCTCTCGGGCTACACAATTATTAGGTGATTTCCCGTAACACGGAGAAATGGATGGCATTATCGAGAAAGTAAATACCCCCCATGAAACTATTATAAGCCAATAAATAAATAGAAAATCAATTTTTTTTGAAAGTAAATATTATAATATAATCACTTTCGTACTTTGCCAACCCACGAAGTAAAGCAGAATTGTTTCTGAGTGAAAAATTTTCCAACAGATCGCTTACAAACACAAATTTTGTTGTGAGCTGTGTTTCCACCAACCGCCATTGTTCACTTTTTCGAGTCCGCCAATGTTTCCTAGTAGAAACAAATCTTGTGTAAAGTCAATTTTTGACTATATTCGACCTTTAGCTACAGAAAAAATGTACTTTTGGAAATGAATTATTTTTAATTATATATTACTTAACTTACTAAAAATAGGTCTGCCTATAAGGTATTTTTCAACCATTAGCTGTAGCCCACCACGGAAAAGGGGCGTGGCCAATATATTTTTTTTCTGAAAGCCAATTTAACTTACTATAATACGCTGTATACCATTTAGCTTTTTTTATTCCTCGACATAGAACAAAAATTCTGTGGAAATGAGCAAATTTGCTGTTCGAAAACTCGAACAGCGGCAGAAAATGGGTTAAACGAAGCGAAAAAAGTTTTAATGATCCCGAAAAAACTCTACTTCTATTGTCTTCTTCTTACCCATATATGCTAGCATATATGTACATTAGAGCGGTTCAAAAAAAAAACTTTTTGATTTTTTCACGATGTGTCAAATACAAAGGAACGAGTATCTGACACCCGTTATTAAATTTTGATTCGTCGCACGCTGCACTCTTGGATTCCTTCAGGAATTCATAACTTGCAGTCGAAAATATTTGATTACTTCCGATCTAACAGAGTGGAGCCACTTTTTTTAAAATGGGTTTGGTAGATAAAAGAATAAGGAACAAAAAATGTTCTGTATTCTAGTTGGGGGGACATCATGTTAAAACTATTTAAGCAATTAAATTGTTATTATTTTTTTTTTGTTGAAAACATAAAATTTTTTTTTAATTTATTGCAGAAGCCAACGTTATAGACTATTCAATACAAAAAATCCGACATTGATCGGATCAGTAGAACTGGAGATAATAGACTTCAAGTATGAGTGGATTTGACAAAATCCAGTCAATTATCGAAAATTCATATGTGGATATTTTCGAAAAAAAAATTTTTTTCAGCAAAATCAAAAAACATGGGTCAACTGAATTTTTTAGAAGATGCAGAAAAAAATTTTTCATCGCATTTGGAAAAGTCGAGTTTTTTTTTCCTGAATTTTGTGCGGTTTGTAAAAGAGCGACCGATATACATATTAAGATGATTCAAATTCTTTTTTTTTGTTCTAAACAGCTATTATCGTTCGAGGAACTTGAATCCGTGATTAGATTTTCTTCTTCTTTTTTTTTCTTATAAAAAAAATGTAAAATTGACCGAAAAAAAGCAAAAATATCGATTTTCTGCTTTCAAGTTGCAAAATTGACCCATATTATTTTACCCCCGATCCCGTTGTACAATATTTTTAATGTATTTTTATTTGCTAAAAAGAATACCGTAAACCGCATATCATTATCTTATTTCAAAACCAAGATATCTACATTAGGGTGGAGCGCGGCTCTATGGTGATTTTTTATTTTTACATATTCGGAAAAGGTGCTTCGTCAATCACCTTTTATAGGTATCCATATAAATATTTTTTCAAAATTTTGAGTTTTAGTACTGCCGCAAGTCAATCAAACATTACGCATTGCACAGAAAAAGTAAATCAGAGGCCAACAAGCGATGAGACAAATGTAAACAAAGAATTTTACGCGCAGTGTTGGCATTTTCGGTAATTTTTTCAGTGTTGAAGACAAAAAAGTACATTCAGCCTCTAAAAAGTACATTTGCAGTCTCGATTTAGTACAGGGGAGTGTTAAAATCATGTGCTTCTAGAAGAGACACTGCAAGCTATAAACAGAAGTTGTCACAGTTCAAAATAGAAGCCGCACCATTATTTGACATTGCCGCATGCAAATTAAATTTTATGTCTCTTGTTCTTGTGAAAAAGAATGAAAAGCCTCTCTAAAAGACCGGGATTTCTTAAAGGACCAGATAAGTTACAGAAAAATGTATATAGGGGGCTTCGACTTTAAAACAAGCAATAAACTCATGGAAAACCTAAATAGGAAGAGAAAAAGATGAGAATTTTATGAAAAACGGTCCCAGAGAGAGCTTCAGGAAGCTACAACTTTTCATAGAGAACGGTCAGTTAAATCATTAAATCGTTCTTCATACAATGCGATTGCGTAGCAATTAACAACTGTAAAAAATTTGGAATCACAACAACCAAGCTCTCTACTGCTTCAAAAGTATTAGATCGGTGTAGTATATCAGATCGAGTTGGTGCTGCCATCGTGTCGGCCATGCTCAAAGATGTCGGGATAATATCGGAGGAAAATGTATCAAGTGTAGTAGATAGGAGCGAATTTCGACGAGCTCGTGAAAAAGAAAGGACTGAAATAAAACAGGATAGACATAAGAACAAGACATTGACATGGAAAGATTCAAGGAGGAAAGGGATTTTAAAAGAACATATAAGCTTACTCAAAGAACCAGGCTCTAAATACTTGGGTCATCTATCGGTTACAAGTAGCAAAGCTTTAGCTGTGAGTCAAGAAATCAATCAATTTTTAGACAAAGCAATTGACTTACAAAAACTTTGGGTTTCAGCCCATAGAATGCATTTAACCGTCTATTACAAATATCAAAGATTTAAGTACTGATCAATTATACCTGTACAAAATGTGCTAAGCTATTAATACGGGCACTTGTTCGGAAAGCTTGCTGAAAAGAAATCCCGGTAAAATGATACAATCGAAATGGCTTACTACTGCCAACAGAATTTTAAGATTGTATGTTAGCTCAACAAAACACTATGAAAATCTGCAGATTCTTACAAACTTTATCTTAAAAGTATGTTCTCGTATGTGGTTTACTCTTAAAACTCAACCACTTTGCATTTATGGTGCCAAGCATTTGCACCAAACGATTTTGCTGTTGACCCTGTTATTCAGAGAAATAGTTATTTTAGTCATCCTGAAAATATCTTAATATCGATGGTTGCAGACAATTGATAAAAAGATACTGGAACTAATGAAACCGTATCGTCCGGTCTCATTCTGCAATTTGTTTTGCCGAAATTTAACTTTCAGGCTAGATCTTACACTGAATTGATCGACTGGGTTGCTGTTTCTTTATCTGAACCGCCTTGGATGCAATCAATCACATGATCTTATCGCAATTTCAATATTTTCAGTGTCATACTCAAGCAACTGAAAGGTAAAAAATTGGTGAAAATTGTTAGTGAAGCCGCTGCTGCGGTATGTGGTTCAGAAAAAAAAGATGGTTTCATCAAAACAAGGCTGGAATTACGAAAAATAATGCCTGTTTTTAATACTAAAAAATAGTACGGATTTGCGTAAAATACCGGGAAATTTGTCATGTTAGAGGGTGATATTTATAGTGCCCGACACTGCAATTATAGAATTTATGTGGTTTGTTTCATACGTCTCTGTTAATATTATAATAAAAATCAAATTTGAACACGTCTAAGCTCTTTTATTAACTTTATCCCATACAAGCAAACGCTACGTAATATTATTTTTTTTCAAAACTTCAATGTCTTTGCGGCAGTACAAAACATTGAAATATCAAAAAGTACCAAGAATATTTTTTATTAAGTATATTATGGAGCATCTTTTCGTATGAGACCTATTTCGAAAATCGAAAAAAAAAATTTCGCCCCACCCTAATCTACATTTTTCTAAATTAACATATCTGGCATAATTTGAAATTTTTGAAAATCCTAGAAAATCTATAGAATAGTTGAATTAAGCCAGGTCTGTTAATTTAGAAAAATGTCGATATCTTGGTTTTGAAATAAGATAATGATATGCGGTTTTCGAAATTGATGAAAGTCCTTATGGGTTGTTTTGTCTAGACATATAGGGCTATTGTAATCCACTGGCACAAATCCACTGAAAAAATCAAAAAGTTTTTTTTGGAACCGCTCTAATGTACTTACATATATGAACTTGAAATTCAAAAGAACATTTTGAAATGACATATTAAAATGTCATAATGCTCTCCTGAGATATCTTTACGAAACTAAGGATTATCGTTATTTTAAAGTATTGTTATTAATATTAAAATAAACTCAAAACATATTCAGTCCTATAAAAAGTGTATTTTTACGAAAGATCTTATGACCAGTATTTACTTATGAAAAGGAGACGTCCATTAATTACTTGAGCTAAAATAGAGGGGGAGGGGTTCCGGCAAAATCTCACGAAATTTCACCAAGGGGGGGAGGGGTCAAGGAAAACCTCACGTCAACGTTTTAATCCAAAGGATTTACATTAAAAATTATAATTTAAATCTCATGGGAGGGGGGGGGGGGTGTCCCGCCAGATCTCACCAAGGGGAGGGGGGTTCCGAATTTTCAAAAAAACACCTCACGTAATTAATGGACGTCCCCAAAGACACACTTCTTTTAAAATTGGATTTCAGTGGATATGTCTGAAACTTAGCGCAAATATAGTCTAGGGGCCACTGATCATAAATTCGTATTAGCGAAATTTTTTCATCCGGAGCGAACTGGTTTTCGCCCTTTTAGCGCAACCTTACTTAGTTCTTAGATTTAGGGCAAAATTTTCAAGGAAATCAACAAAAATTTTTTAAAGAGATGATCTTGCACTGTGATTCCTTTATAAGGTACAATAATCAATCTAGTCTTAATTTAATAAAAAAAGAACGAACCATTTTTAATATTCTTTCTATTGACCTAAAATATGTGGCTGTCCGGGTTAATAAGCTAAGGCCCATAAGTTTGTGTTTAAGAATTTCATTTCGAAAACTTGAAATATGTGCAAAATATTTCTGCAGCAGTTTCTAATTTTAAAAACCTGATCTGGAGGAAGATGTTCACTTAGCTCTAAAAAAAATGAACTGGAGCTGATTATCCACAGTAGCGTACCTAACGGGAGGGGGGCGAGGGGGAGGCAAAACGGTCGTGAAATATATATGCACGGTACGCCTCTGATTATCCGTTCATTCCTTATTTGGTAGGTGTGCCTACGCCCATTTCAAAATCATTCCCAATTTCTTATGTATCAATCAGCAGTTTAACACATTGAAATTACTGTTTTCTAGATATGGCGTGAAAATGTTCACTTACATCAATCCCGCTTATATTTTACTAGATCCTCCTATCATACATATATTTTTACCGTCGAAAATTTTTGATTTTTTCGTTGATTTTATACAAACACTACTCAAATGAATATCTTTCATATTTTAAGGTAATTAAATCACAATACATGGGATTACTATATCGATTATTTATTCCAGACCCCTATTTAACAAAGTACTATCAGTTAAATTTTGTTCCTTAAGCAAATGTGCACAAACTAACCATGCCCAATATATAATGCAATATAACTCACAGCTTGAATTTCTTTATCCTGTTTGCTTGTCTTAAGTTTTTCTTTAATTGAAGGATACTATGTCTATTATGCTCCTACTCTGTCGCTCACTTTTCTTAAAAGCAACTCAAAAAAAAAATAAAATCATATTACTAGTGCGACTCTGAAGTATTTACTAGCCAGCTTAGAAAATCCAGCGTCAACTGTTCTAGAATCGCAACGTGATGGAACTGCGCTTCATCCCTAACACAACAACAACAACGCAGACTCTAGGAGTTAAGCCGAACAACAATCAGGTGACAACTGAAGACTCAATTCAAGATGGTGAATCTCTCAACCACTCCAGCGAAGAACACAACCAGCGTAACTCTTCATCATGCGAAACTTTAGAGGCAAGTGAAGGTATCAATCACGCCTCCTGCAATGGAATTGATCAAAACTCTCCGCTCTCAAAACCACTGCCTCCACTGCCTACCAAATTAAACTCTGTTGCAACAAAAGTAAATCATACAACCCCACAGACAGCGAAATCAACTACAGCAGCCACGCCTTCAAATCATCAACACATAAATTCAAAATCCCACTCATCATCATCTTCTTCTTCTTCTTCTTCTTCATATAATTTAAATAATTCACAGGCACATCTTGGCTCACATACACAGCTACATCACGCTCAGCCGTATCATCAGACTCCGCCTCCTGCCACGCCTAATATGCTACATAAAGCGTACGCCAACAATCATCATCATCATCAGCAGCAGCATCCACCCCCTGTGCCACCACATCAAAACAACAATCACACATCTCATCATTCCCACCAATCCCATCCAGGAGGTCATGGTGTTCATCTTCAGCCACCTTCATACCAGCAGCCACCATCACCACTGACACCATCCATGGAGCAGCATCGTCGGACATTAGAGCGAAGCGCACGCAATCTGCACTATCCGCCGCTACCACATGCAGCACAATCGCAGTCTCCATCGCCGCACGATGCCGCTATGAATATTGACGGTCTGCCGACGCGTATTCCATCGCTGCGTCGCACGCGCCGCATCTCGGGCAATGCAAACAACAACAATGGCGGTGTGGGCATCCCCATAGTGCCAAACAGCCCTCGTGTGCAACGATCGCCCATGCCTGCGCGTGCCATTATCAAACGCAATCGACTGGGTAGTCATAACGACAATATGTCATCGGGCAGTTTGAACAGTATTGAAGTTTAAGGGAGGCACGCCGCATTGCAATAAGGGTGTGGTAATTATTGGTAAATTATAAAAAAATATTCCTTATTAATTTGACTTAATAATTTATTTAAACAGCGCTGAAATTTTTGTGTAAAATATTTTGCAAAATTGGATTTTTGCAACGAAATTAGACTTAAGATAACTCTGATAGAATTAAGTCTGCGTTTCAACGGAAATACGTAACAAATAGATTAAAAAATTATTAGGTTTTACTATTGGAATAGAGACAGTTACATAGACAGAATACATAGGTTAGGTAGCGTTAATCATAACTCAATCGTATAGAATAGAGCTCAGAATGTTTTTAATTCCGTTTCCACATTAGAATTGATTCAGACGAGTTGCGACAAGTTGTTTCAAATGAGTAAAATTTTAATTTTTCACCAATCATATTCGCCAGATATGCATAGTTTTTTTATTTCTCTCAACAAATTGCCACGTCACGGATGACGTTTCGAGAACTATACAACAAATTTCGAAAGAAGAACTTAAGACCATGTCAGGAAGTGTATATTAGAAATATAATTATAATAGATAATTATAACTATATTGCTGTTTTCAGAGTTCAAAGAAAGCCGCACCTTTCTTCAAGAGCCGTGCATTTAGGAGGTTTTTTCAATATCCGTTCACATAAGAGGCGTTATCATCAATAAACTCCACACTCGCATCGGTACTATTGCCACTATTCTTCGCCTCAGTTTTGCATTCAGCTTGTCCTACGTTTTCTGATACAGACCTTTGCTTTTGAGGGACGGCAGTTAGATTAGGACGGTATAGTGATCGTTGGGCCCAACCCGGGCTACTACAGTTTCTGATGGTGAATGCGGTATGCGCGTTCTTGTTTTGTTGAGTGGCTCTGATTGATACAAAATTGGTGGCCTCACCTGAGCTCTTCGATGTAGGTTCAGCCTACTGCTGCTTTACCACGGTAAGCTGGCCATCGCCCGGACAGTTCTATTATACTCAGCGCTCAATACTTTTAGTTGCCTAATGTCGTCACTTCGTACTTGGTCTCCATTTAATTTGAGTGATAACATTTTATAAACATATTTCGATTCTTGAAAGCATTTTTCTCCAAAAAAAAAAATTAAAGAAATTTAACATTGACAATCATTATACATATATCCTGCCAACTTGTGGTGGATGTAACAGTTACCTAGAGTCGCCTATTAACAAATAATTTGTTGTTTGTTGTTGTTGTTGTTTTTGATCTTCAAAATTGTGAATAAAAAACAACGATATATACATAGTATTTTAATCGAATTCAATCAAAATTTTTAGCCGAAAAGTACTAAATGACGGTTATCTAGAAGAAAAGTATAAAAATGAAAAATTACGTTATTTTTAATCGAAAAAATAAAAATCAATATATGACGAATGTATTGATTTTTATTGAAATGACGATTATAAGACGTTTACATTGACTACATTAATTAGAATGTCAATGTAAATGTTTATTTTAACATTATAATGTTTATGTACCTATAGGTACATAAGTAAAGTGTTAAAACTAACTTCGAGTTAGACTTACAGCCCTATTCTGGCAGCTTAACAAAGCTCACCATATTAACAAAATAGCTAATATTAACAAGTTGTTAACGTTTCGTATTCTGGTAAAAATTTGAAAGCTCTTTTCATTACTATTTTGTTAATGCCAGAAAATATCTTAACAACGAGCGACAGTGTTCTTGCCGGCCAAAAAAGGGGGTAAATATGAAAAAATTTAGAACAATTTATAAAGGGAATAAATTGGGTTTTCTTAACATGCTAAAAAAGTCATAGGTCATTAACACATTTTTTGGAAAAATTAAGGTTTTTTTTAAAAAATTTGGTCAAAATTTCAGAAAAGTCGTCATATCTCCAAAATTAAAGGTTCAGTTTCAAAACTTAACTAAATATTATTGTAGGCCATTAAATTATCTTAATTATGACACCCATATTTTGGATATCCATTCAAGGGTTCCCAATTTATAAACATTTTTACAAAAGCTATATCCGCAACTTCCGATGACGAATATAATGAAATAGAGGAAATATCAAAAAACTATCCTTTCTGAAATTCTTGTTTTGGCGATGTTGCTAGCTCTCGTACTATTATGTTTATAAATGAAACTAATTTCAAATTATAAATAAAATAACTTTGACACTTTGAGCTTTCATATTGTAAATGATTTTTGAGAATACCGATATTTACATTACATAACAATCAGATTGACAAGAGCTCCTTAACAATTTCTTGTTAAGTTAACAAGCAGAATAGGGCTGTTAAGCTGTGTTCCATCCGTTAAGTCGCTATGCATGTGCGAAAAAAGGATCAAGTTTCTTAGTTTCTGATTTTAATCGTTCAGTTTGCTTTCCCATACAATTATCGTTGCTAGCTATAGATAGCTAGCAGCGAATGGTGAATAAAACGCAGCTATTACATATATGAAGACTACTCGAACATAAGAAATCAATCCATAAAAAAAATTATCTGGGAGACCAAGGCACATTTTCTTCAAAATACTTACATACAAATATGTAGGTATTTGCTTCCGGAAATTTCAACCTTTTTGTACAAAGCGGAGACGATTGAAAATAAAATGATTCGTAAAAACACATTTGTAGATGCATTCTAGGATGGTATGGTGTGCAGTCTATGTCTTTATTATCACTTCGGGTTCTGAGCTGAAGCTACGTGAATTTTACTACTTCAAGTTAAAAAGAATAATTTTCATTGTTAAAAGATTAAATTAAGTTACCCAAATGGTTTTAACATATTTACTTATTTGTTTCGCCTCAAGTGCAAAGAGGATTATTGTGGAGATTTTAAAAGTCAAAGGAAATTTTAGAGGTACATACTTTCAATAAAATATTTATAACAACGGAATTTATTAGTCGTACAACTCATTCAATTAAATATTACGAAACTCTGACTTCATTAACCTAAGCTGTTATCATTCTAAACAAATCGCATACACTTAACTAAAGAGTCACAACTCAAAATTTTAAAATCAGATGAAAACTCATTCCATTAGAAACAAAAAGGACTTAGATAATGCGATTAAGAAAGAGAGGACTGAAATAGATCCTTTGCAGAAAGTTAGTGGAATCAATGCCAAGACAATCAAAGCAAAGACATGTCGACAATATTAAAATACAAAAATTATAATTTTAATATAAAAATTAAAATTTTGCTGGTTAGAAAACCTCATAATAAACAACAATTAGTTTCCTGTTGACCCAAACTGTTTTCAGAAGTATATTTAAATGCCTTAAGATAAAAAAACGTAACACAATAAAAATTTTTATTCTTTAATATAATTTTGTCATTTGAAGTTGAATTGCACGTAAGGGTGGCATCATTTTTAAGCCACTGTGGCTGCAAGAATATGTGGATAAAGTTTGGCCAGGGGTTTTAGGGCTTCTACGACTGCTTACACGCTTTTAGAATACTTTATTGTATATACATTACATACATAACTAATATGATTTTTTTGACTGTACAACCTACTTAGTAGTTTTTTTTTTTTTAATTAAGGCCTTTATATTTTATTTTAATCTTAGTTTTGTAAAAAAAGACATTCTTTAGCAATGCAAAAAATTTTAAATTTTTATTGAAGTCTTGACATTAATTCAATAGTCCTAAATTAACTGATAGTTATATATAGATAAACATACAAAATTGAGGCACAGTGAAAAATTTTAACGACTGGAAACATTTATACATAACGGTAAGCGTAACAATTGTATTTAATACAAAAAACTAACAACGACCAAAGAACTTCTTTCTGTTGAAAATTTTTATAAATATGTTGTTCACATAAGCCAATAACCAGAAATACCTATTCGCGTATAGGAAGTAGTACCTACAGTTATATTTTGTTTCCAGTCGTCTTTAAAGCGTTGAATCAATTAGATTAAATTTTGATATTAGGTAAGAAGAAACCGAATCTAATTCTTTGTCGAATAGTTAAAAAACTTTGCCTCAAGCTTAAAATAAAATTTAAAACATAAATATTTATAATTGATGGCTCTGATAATGTACATAGACTATATGTATGTATGCACGTTATATTAAGAGATTAATTCAAAGTTATAGTTTTTTCAAAAAAAACTTTTGAATACTTAATCAGATCGTATGAATATTTACATTTATAAAGAAAAAAGTTACAACAAACTAATGAAATGAGAAAATGTCATATTTCCGTCCTGTATTTTATTTATTAGTTCAAAATTAATATTAGTTTATTCATTTAATTTTATATCAAATCAATTACTGGAGAACAAAATTAATTTTTTTTTTGTCAATTCATTAAACTTCTAATAATGTTAGTGTCCTCCTTTTTTTTTATTGATTTATTGACTGACAACTCGTTCACTTTACAACTTTTTGTTAATCTGAAATGAAGTTGTAATGAGGATATTTAAATTATTAGGAATTTAATAAATTGAAACTTGAAGACGAATCTGTGTTTTCTAGTTGTTGAAATTATTTCATAATTGAATTATTTAAAAACAAATTTTTTATTTTTATTTTTTAATATGAAATTTAAAAATTTTAAAATTATATCTAACTTAGTTCTTCCTGCAGTTTTAACTGGACTTAATTTATTTTTTTCGTTAATATCATACATATATTTTTTTAAATATTATTGATTTACAGATAAAATAATTATTTTATTGTTGAATTTCCCAATATGAATACAGTTCCATTATAATTTTGTTGTTGTGCAACTAAAAATCATTTAATTTAATATGCTTTTTTTAAGTAACGAATAATTTGTTTCTCTTTAGTAAATTAATTTAAGCAGTATATATATATATAATTAAATATTTATTTTCAAAAAAAGCACACAAGCACAGAATGGAAACAAAATGTTTATATTTTCTTCTTTTTGAGATTTAAATATTAATAAATTATGTATTAAAATTTTAAGTTGTTTTACTTTTATTTATCTGAAATTTTTACACACTACAGGAAAAAAACTTAAGATAAGGTAACCAGATTTTAGATCAAACAAAAACGTTGTATAATCACAGCCGCTAGCATAGCAAGAGGATGAGGGGCGACCAGAATCGAACTGCAATTTTGCGGCGTTTCTTGTAGCGCTACACGACAGCTTGTCGCTCCTTCCGATCAAATCAATGCGGGCATATGGAAGTCTGTACCATCTGCATAAAAAAACAATAAAAAAAATGTTGACCAATTACTCGGAAAGTAAGACAAAAGTTGGAATATATCTTGGTATCAATGTTGTAGAGGAGAAAAAAAATTCGATTTCATGCCAAAAAAGTCCCCAATCAACAATATTTGGCCTACTTTTCACCGTTTTCAAGTTTCCAATATACGTATACTGTAATTTTTTAGAGGTTTTCAGATTTAAACGAGTAATGTTAGGTCTGTTCCGTAACTTTTGGAGCAGAAACGGGAAGTACCGGAATACGTTTTGGTAATAAGTTGCAACTTTTGTAAAACACATTTATAATTTTTGAATTAACAATTTCAATTTTCAAATTCAATTTTATTTCATTTTTGATATCAATATTTTTTTATTATTTATTTTAGGTGTGTTCCATTACCTGAAAATTCGTACAAATTTTTAATAATTTGTACTATTTTTTACTATTTCTTGTTCCTGTACAAAAAAAAAATTGCAGAAGAGAATGAAAATAAAAAATGTTGCAATTTTCTGCTACACAAATTTCGTGTAGTAAAAATGTTCAAGCTCATGCTTATTTCTGTGAAGTTGGCTTACCACTCATTGATTTTTCAAAAAATATAACTTGTGCTGCAATGTGTCCGACTTGTGCTGTGATGTGCCGTATTTAAAAAAATATCGTTTGTAGGATTCGATTTTTATAAGCAAAACAATTTTTTAGTGTGAAGTTGGCTTACCACTTTTGATATTTATAAAAAAGTGACCTTGTGCTGTAATGTGCTCGTGATGTGCTGCCATGTGTCGTAAAGGATATAAAATTATTCCTGGAATCCTACGAACGATTTTTTTTTAAAATACGGCACATCACAGCACAAATAGGGCACATTACAGCACAAGCTATATTTTTTGAAATATCAATGAGTGGTAAGCCAACTTCACAGACATCTCATGCTTTGACAGTAAATGTGAAATTTTTTCAATCAATAAAATAAATGATAAAAAAATATTGATATCAAAAATCATATCAAAAATGAAATAAAGTTGAACTTGAAAATTGAAGCTTAAATTTGAAAAATTATAAATGTGTTTTTGACGTTTTCTACAAAAGTTGCAACTTTTTACTAAAACGTATTCCCGTACTTATAGCAATCCCAGCGGCGAACAGTGCCGGGCTGGTGCTGGGCTGGTTTAAAATCGTATAGAAAAATTAAATGCAGTCAAAATTTTGGTGCTCAGGCCTGAAAATATACCTTGAGCCCTTTTGCCAAAATTTCACTCGAATCGGACCATGAGAAGGCGTGTCAGTGGACTTATTTGTATGATTATTTCTTTTACTTATAAAAAATATCAACTTCGAGGTATATCGTCGCAAATTTGAGTATTTATTCATTGATACGAATGTGAAAAGTGCAAAAAAATCTGACATATGTATGTCCACTTTGCTCGTCCGAAACCATACCTATTTTATATTTTTCTGACACGGCACTATGCGCAATTGATAGGGAATCCTTTTTTACACAGAAAACGATGTGTATACAATTTTTGGTACCAACCAGAGAACTGCATTGAGTAGCTCACTAAGGGTTATGAGCCATTTCCAAAAATATGAGACGTGAGTGTGCATATTGCATGCAATAATGAGTGTGAATCTGAGTTGCGCTCACTAATAGTGAATGCGTAGATTGCATGCAGCTCATGAATGTGAGCTGCTTAATAGCTCTAGTCTCATGAATGTGAATGCCTGAAAAGTTCACTCACATGCAGTCAGCATTCATGAATCAGTGAATGGCTTGAGCCACTTAAGTGGAACTGTGTTAAGAAAAAAATGCTTATTTGCTATAATCGATAGGGAAAGTTCGAAAATGGTCTTTGGACATCACTTTGGGAGGCTCGGGACCCTGGAAAGAACCATTTTTGTCCAGAAAGTGGGTCCGGACAATGGTAACTGTTTTTGACCCATTTTCTGAAAAATTTTTTTCTGCTTCAATCGATGGGGAAAGGTTGAAAATGGACTGCAGACATCACTTGGAGTATCTCCGGACCCTGGAAAGGACCGTTTTTGACCCATTTTTGGGAAATTTTTTTTTGCTCCAATCGAAGGGGAAAGGTCGAAAATGCATTTTGAACATCACTTGGAGTACCTCCGGACCCTGGAAACGACCGTTTTTGACCCAATTTCGGAAATTTTTTTTTTTGCTTCAATCGATGAGGAAAGGTCGAAAATGGATTTTGAACATCACTTGGAGTACCTCCAGACCATGGAAGGACCGTTTTTAACCCATTTTCGGAAAATTTTTTTTTGCTTCAATCGATGGAGAAAGGTTGAAAATGGATTTTGAACATCACTTCAAGTACCTCCGGACCCTGGAAAGGACAGTTTTTAACCCATTTTCGGAAAATGTTTTTTGCTCCAATCGAAGGGGATAGGTTGAAAATGGATTTTGAACATCACTTGGAGTGCCTCCGGACCCTGGAAAGGACCGTTTTTAACCCATTTTCGGAAATTTTTTTTTTTGCTCCAATCGAAGGGGAAAGGTTGAAAATGGATTTTGATCATCACTTGGAGTACCTCCGGAACCTGGAAAGGACCGTTTTTAACACATTTTCGGAAATTTTTTTTTGCTTCAATCGAAGGGCAAAGGTTGAAAATGGATTTTGAACATCACTTGGAGTACCTCCGGACCCTGGAAAAGACCGATTTTGACCCATTTTCGAGAAAAAAATTTTGTTTTTTCAAATGAAAGATAGCTGAAAAATATTTTTCGACATCATTAAGGAAGGCTCGGGACCCTGGAAAGAACCGTTTTTGACCCGAAATTGTGTTCCTGGGGCATGGTACCCGTTTTTGTCCCATTTTCGGGTCAAAAACGGTTCTTTGCAGGGTCCCGAGCTTTCCTTAGTGATATCCAAAAAAATTTTTGAGCTATATTTCGTTTGAAAAAACAAAATTTGTTCTCAAAAATGGGTCAAAAACGGGTACCATGGCCCAGGGACACATTTTCGGGTCAAAAAAGGTTCTTTCCAGGGTCCCGAGCCTTCCTTAGTCATGTCCAAATATATTTTTGAGCTATCTTTTGTTTGAAAAAACAAAATTTTTTTCTCGAAAATGGGTCAAAAACGGGTACTATGGCCCAGAGACACATTTTCGGGTCAAAAACGGTTCTTTCCAGGGTCCCGAGCCTTCCTTAGTGATGTCCAAAAATATTTTTCAGCTATCTTTCGTTTGAAAAAACAAAATTTTTTCTCGAAAATAGGTCAAAATCGGTCTTTTTCAGGGTCCGGGGGTACTCCAAGTGATGTTCAAAATCCATTTTCGATAGTGCTTCACCGAGAACCGATAAATATCGTTCTCGTTGTCGTTATCGGGACCGAGAACGATAACGAGACGATATTAAAAAAATTATTTCTCGTAGGACCGAGGCCGAGAACGAAAAAGGTCTGACCGATATCTCGTTCTCGGCGATAATATAGTGTTAATCGTACGATAAACACTTGATTATCGTCCAATAACCATTTAGAACGTTGAACACGCACATACCATACACGTTTGCGTAATTTGCACTATATTTTTAATAAGCACATGTATGTGCATACACCGACGTTAATATTTTTTTTCTGAAAACGAACAAAAAAGTTCGTAAAAATATAAAAACAAAATTTGAGGGTTCACATCACATTTGACCGTGGTAGCAAATAATACTTCAAATAATACTTCTTCGACTTCATTTTTGAGTTACCTAAATGTAAAAACAAGCATGTTTTATTCTTGTTATGTTATGCGATTGAGCCACTTTTTCGGCGTTGGATAATGGGTCTTTCCTTCGCCAATACAAGCAAACCCTTTATTCTTGGAACTTATACCAATTTTAGAAATTCGATCCATGGACCCAATTGTCTGCAGTAAGGACTGCGTAAAGTGTAAGAGGGGTGGAAAAACGGGTAGTGCGCAGGTAAAGCCACTGGTCCAGCTAGTATTAAGTGTATAAATGTAAACGATACTAACCGAGAAATATCGGCGATAACGAGACGAGAACGATACGATAACGATAACGATACAGGTCAAAAAATTATTGAACGAGAACGAGTACGAGACGATAAGCTCCACTACGAGGACGATACGATAATTTTTGAATTATCGTATCGTTCTCGTCTCGGTGAAGCACTAATTTTCGACCTTTGCCCTTCGATTGGAGCAAAAAAAAAAAATTTCTGAAAATGGATTAAAAACGGTCCTTTCCAGGGTCCGGAGGTACTCCAAGTGATGTTCAAAACCCATTTTCGACGTATCCCCTTCGATTGGATCAAAAACAATTTTTACGAAAATGAGTTAAAAACGGTCCTTTCCAGGGTCCGGAGGTACTCCAAGAGATGTTCAAAATCCAATTTCAACCTATCCCCTTCGATTGGAGCAAAAAAAAAATATCCGAAAATGGGTTAAAAACGGTCCTTTCCAGGGTCCGGAGGTACTCCAAGTGATGTTCAAAATCCATTTTCAACCTTTCTCCATCGATTGAAGCAAAAAAAAATTTTTCCGAAAATGAGTCGAATTCCCCTATCGATTGAAGCTAAAAATAAATTTCCAAAAATGGGTCGAGTAGGGTCCTTCCAGAGTCCGGAGCCACCCCAAGTGATGTCCAAAGTCCTTTCCCCATATTTGAAAAAAACACACAAATTTTTTTGTGCAATCGCGTTTCATGAATAGCTCACGCAACACTCATATATTCATACGAAAGCAAACGAAATGAAACGGCATTCACTAGAAGTGAATGTGAATCACACTCGCATTGACAGACTTCGCTATGAGACTGAATACCATTCAGTTTCACAAAATTTTCTGTGAGCGTGAATCTGTGTGAATCAGCTCAAAGTTTCAACAGATTCATGAATGCCAAAATGATGATTGGCTCACTGCAGTTCTCTGGTACCAACGATGCTATCTGGAGAAATTTTTGATTAACCTTCACACGACCACTATTTACATATGGAAATATCGCAATTTATAATTTGCTGTATCTCGCTTATTCGTGATCCGATTTTCATGAGGCTTCGACTCAGTGACTAATTTTTCGACCTTTTTTCGAAGAACTTATAAACCGCTGTAAATATACATTTTTTCCGTTATTTTTTGAACTTTTGTCGTTTTTATCCCTCAAACGACCACTATTTACATATGTAAATATTTTTTTTATTTCAGAGATTTTGTTAGTTTATGTGCATATTTTATGTTATTTTAATGTAAGCTATTAATTAGAGGGCATTTTTAAATAATAGCTTATAAAAAAATTGATGAACTGAAAAATTATTATCGAATTAACAATTATTTTAAATTTTTGAAAAAGTCTTCACATATTGTTTGAATTTTGAGTTTTGTTCAATACAAACAGGCTTCTTGCACTGGATATAAATTTTCCTAGTTGCTCGTTTTCGTTTGGCTTATTAGTGGTAACTCTTGTAGCGAGATCCTTTACCCTGGGAATGACCACGATCATCTTCATCCGGGACAAAATCGTCAGTAGTGTCAGTTTTCAATGAGTGAATAGTGCTACAACCATATACTCAAAGGCACTTTTAGTTGGGAAGTATGACACAAACCGTGCCAATTGTGCCCTAGTTCTACGAGACTTAATTTAATTTCCGCAAATTTCCTTCTAATGTCTCTGTTACCTCGGTTTCCATATCGTCCTCATTCGAGTCCATATTGGCAACGAAATGCTCATAGTATTTTGCCTGCAATAACCTGAACATTGAAAAAATAGCTAATTTTTTCGATGTTTAAAAATAACTCATCCTGTACTTATTTACTGAGCCACAGGTGAAGCACTTAGAATTTTAAATTTTTGTTATTACTAGCCATTTTAACTTATATTTATTCTTTTTATCACAAAAATCACTTCTACTAAGAAATTTCAAAACAACTAACCAAGAAACGCAGCTACTGAATCTTAGGTTCCCCAGAAATATACTGTAACCATTGCAACTCTTACAAGGTTTGCTATAACGAATTATTCAAGTTTAAAAATCATAGTAAATGTGCAAGTTCGCATACATTTTGTATGAAAACAAAAATATTTACATTTGTAAATAGTGGTCGTCTACGTAGTTAAACATTGGTGGTCGCGTTAAGGTTAATAAAAGCAAGCATTTTCGTCATAACAAAAAAAAAAAATTTTAGTTTATTTTTGTTCAAGAAATGCTAATATTTCGCATTTGTCCATTTTGTAGACTTTTTACATTTACTTCAAGTGGCTGCCGAAAACCGAAATGACTTAAAATGAACTTAATTCTGAAAACATTTAGAACATTTCCACATAATTAGTTTTCGGGCACATTTTTATAAAACTTGCCGGTGCTTCAAGACCACTGTGGCGAACCATCGCTTTTGTAATCAATTTATTCGCCGCTGGGATTTTTCACACTCAGAGAGAATTTTGTTGCTTATTCTCATAAATTATACAACTTGCGAGTTTCTGCTCGGTTTACTCATTTTATTTATTGGCCACGCTTCTGACAAGGAGACCACCAGGTTCCGACATCTCCGATTGGGCTAAAATTTTTCCAGATTAGTTCACCTGAAATAAGAAAATCTACTTTCGACGTTTTTCAAAATGCTCTAGGAAAAGTGAGAAAATCGTGTTTAGAGTTTTTCCCTAGTTATCTTATACAAAAAAAGTTAAGATCTTTCAAATCAGCAGCATGGCGTAGATGTCGCAACCTGGTGGTCTCATTGTAAGACCATTTCCCATTAGGACCCATCATCATCGATAGTACAAACTTATAGGCGCCAGAGAGTTAGCCTGGCAACATTCACAGATCTTCAATATGTATATGTCACCGGACAAACTAGTTCCTAAGACAAACTATTTTTTCCTAGGCCAAACTAGTTTATTTGAAGGCCTAAAAGTATGCAATTTAATTTTAATGTAAAAATAATATGAATAGCGAAGCTAGTGTTGCACATATTATATGCTAAACTGAGGCGAAGTCGCTCTGTTGGACATATTAGAGGATGTAAATCCTGAACCGCGGCCGTAGGCCGCCCAATTACCCTCACTTACGACTTGCCAAGTATACAATGAAATTGCCAAATTTTGTTGTCTGACTTTGATGCTGTCGTAGACTTCACAGTGCTCTTGCATTAAGATTTCATTGCACATCTTTAGGCTTAACGGAACTAGTTTGGCCTAAAAACTAGTTTGGCCGGTAACATATATACATTTGATGTCGTATACTATATACAATTCTGAAAGCAAAAAAGTTATAACGAATCATAAAACATTAATTAGATTGTAATGAAATCTAATTGTAAATATATTTTTGAACTTGTGGCTTACTTTCCGAGTTATTGCGCAAAATATCTTTTTGTCGGCCTCTCACAACCAGCCCACCCACTAAACTGACGGCTGACGCTTACTTCGATTATCAGCTATACCTAAACTATCATTTGCAAGAAAAAATTAGTTTGTTTAGTTCAAATCATTTCGCAATAGGGCTGCGACATTGAACGGCAAACATCGATGATTTTTTTGACCGATGTTCGATGTCGATGAAACATTGGACAGAATCATAAATGTTTTAAAACATTGACTATTTTCTTTTTGAAGTTTTTTAATTTGTTGTATCTTTAACCCAATTTCACACCGATAAATGGCGAATACGGCATCTTGAGTCTGTTGCCAAAACTAGCCGCGTCCCTTTTATCCACATTTTAATTGTTACCGAAATACGGCATTTATATGCGAAAACTATTTTGACCAAACAAGTTTCAAGTGAATTTGTAATTGTTCAAAAACATCGACGTCGATGTCGCAGCCCTGTTTCGCAAGATAAAGCGCCTCTTTATTTATCACGATTCGTTTCGTCTCTAATTTTCAAGCCTGAAAATATTCTATTATATTCCAAATGAAAACAAAAATATCTAACCTGCGTTTATGGATTAACAAATATAAAAATTGTGCTAGCAAATTTTTCAGCTTGAACATTTGAGACGAAACGAGACGAATTGTGATACATAAGGGTGCGTTTACTGTCAGGCGTTTTTTGTAGTGCTACACGACGGCTTCAGAAGCGACGGCGCTACTACCGAAAACGCAAGCGACGTGGGTGTTTACTGTCAGGCGATCATGTAGCGCGACACGTCGCTTTTTTTTACCGATCACAAGCCGATTGGTAATTAGTTTCATTCGTGTTTAAGAAGTGGTAGAGTATATATGATGCATGCCAAAATAAGGCTTTTATTATTATTGAAAGGCAGTTATTTATTGTGTAAAAATATATGAAATATTGTATATTCCTGATAAAAATTTTATTGCACCTATCAGTGTTGGCATGTCACAAATGTTGCGCGACATTTACGACGTTTAACGATAGGTCGTAAACGTCGTAAGCCTTCGAGCCTTTGTAACAAACATTGAGTTTACGACAAATAAACGGTATTTCTTGCATTTGAATTTTCAATGACATTTCACGATTACCTGTAAGGGGGGTTCAGATCATAAAATTGTTTGTCAAACATGTTCAAGTTCCATAGTATATTGTTTTGATGGTCAAATTGTTTAACAAACAATTTCAGTGTTGTGAAATCGAGGTTGATCTGGAGACATTTGTGACATTTACGACAGTTTACGACGTGTGGCTGTCGTAAGCCTAAAAATCCATGTCACATGCCAACACTGGCACCTATTGATAAACAGAGGTCGAAAAATTTTTTTATACTACCAGCGGCATCCTCCGAGCCTGTTTTGGGCCCATTTTTTTTAAATAACTTGGTTCCTATTGGAATGTTAAAAATTCAATTTCCACCTTTCTTCATCGATTGGTGCAGTAATTATTTTTCGCAAATGTGTCCAAAACGGTTACTCCCGGGGTCCGGGGCCGTTCCGAATTATATAAAAAATGCATTTTCTGTCTTTCCTCATCAATTGGTGCAAAAAAAAAAAAATCTGAAATGGGTCCAAAACGGTCTCTTTCGTGTTTCGGGCTCGTTTTAAATATGTCAAAAATCCACTTTGAACCTTTCCTCATCGATTAAAATCCATTTTCAACCTTTCCTCATCGGAATAGTGCCACCAACATTGATTTTTACTTACAATTTTTATTTTGTCGCTTGCCGTCGCTCCGAAAGTTCAAAATGTTTTGGTTGCAGATTTTCGTAGCAAGCGACGGCGCTTCGTAGCTTGCCGACGCTCGTGTCGCGCAACGTAAAATCGTCGATCAGTAAATATTTCCATATGCACGCATGAATTTGAACGGCGGGAGCGCCAAGCTGTCGTGTAGCGCTACAAAAAACGCTTGACAGTAAACGCACCCTAAAGAGGCCCAAAGAATATCACAGAAATAGCAGACTACGAAACGCTTAGTTGCATCTTTAGCAAAGCAGGAAGAGTGTTCACAATTCATGATAAGAATTGAATTTTGTTTAAAAGGTAATCTAAAAGTATGCTACAGTTTTTTAATAGATGTTTTAAACGTTTCACGGAAGATACATATACATATATCAAATATTTAAAGCAGGGTTCGGAAATATTCATTCATGAACACTCGCGAATACGAACTTGTATGGTAAGGTGGGGCACATTGGTTAAGTTATTTTTAAAGACTTGTATTGGCTTTATTAACGCATAGAAATCAAATTTCTGAGAAATTACAGACTATTTCGACATTAGAGAAATATATTAAAAATGCCCCAACACAAGCAATTCCATCTCTTTCCTGACTGCTATGGAAAAAATGTAGCTTATTTGAAGCTTCAATATTTGTTATGAGTTGCTACAGGCATTCATAAATCGCAATTGCAGATACATTATCTCCTGCGACTTTTTTGATGACTTGTTCAAACATAAAAGTCTAAATAAGTGTTACACAAAAAATAAACAGAATACAATTAATTTGGTATTTTTGAAGTACTTAGATAGTGATTAATATTTAATCATTTAAAACTTAATATTTACTTGGTCGGTCATGAATAAAGATGAACCACAATTTTGACAATAATTTGCTGAAGAAATCTCGAATAACCTTCGTTTTCTTTATTTGTATTGGAAGCTGGTCCAAATATTCCTTTAATGGCGCAAACATTTTTATGATTTTGCTCATTGCCCCTCCTAAAGCTAGAAAACGTGTTTTGCTGTATCCCAACAATTGCTTATAATCTTGCTCATTCGTCTCACAAATTTCCTTGAGAGCTTCAGTTCGTACTGTATAAATATAAAAATGAGTGTAAATTTGAACAACGGTGCTTTCAATCAAGGCCATTACACGCGTTTCTGAGGGCATTATAACAATATGAGCAGCACAGCCAACCTTAACGATATTTGGTTTCAATTATTTGAGCTTAAAAAAACGTTTCTTTCACTTGTGCGAGTTAAATTGCCAAAATTCACAGGGGTATTGTCACCACAGAACGCTATAATTTTATTTTCCAGTCCGAAGTCGGTCAAAGAGTTTTGCAACTGCTCAAAAATGGTGTCCGAGTTTTCTTCTATTTTCATTTGACAATTGCAACAGTTTTACTTGAACACCAACAGTGGGAAGAAAGTAACGAATAACGACAGGAAACAGTTTTACTGTTCGTTTGTTTGAAGCATCCGTCGACAAACATACAGTGGGAAGCAAAACTGTCCGGGTGTTTTTCATTTTTAGATTAATAGCTTCGTAACAAAAACGGTTGAAAGTTTTAAAATTTTTTTTCTGTGTTTTTGTATGCTCTATACCTTATTTCAAAAATTACATAAAAAAAATCAATTCTAAATTCCATAGAAAACAAACTCAAAATATAATTCATAGTCCATGCGGACAGTTTTGCTCTCATATGATTTGAGCGAGACTTGGTACCACTACTTGTTCCATTATTAATTTGAATATTTTTGCCTACCTGATTTTTTCTTTCATATGCATTGATAAATTAGTTGGGCTCAAAATTTTAAACTTTGGTGAGCCTACGTTGTAAAAATTTCTGAATAAATAAAAAATGAGAGAACGTCCGGTTGATATTGAAAAAATTGTCATAAATCTAATTGAAAAATGACTTTCAAGGCGTGAAATAGCAGAAAAATTCAGCACATGCAAAACTACGATAAATTCAATTAGAATAAGCAGAAAATTCAGTTAATCAAGGAAGTCAGAAGGACGGCCAAGGATGCTTTCCAATGACCACGCGCGTTTCATGGAACATTTATTGCGTTTTATAAATGTCGGAATACTAGAAAAAGCTGGAAATACTATTACATAAGCTGTAAGTAAGTAGATTGCAAGACGAGCATTGAAAAAAATAGGTCTGATCACACTTGATAAGAAAAAAGAACCAGCTTTGTCAGATAAAAATGTTAGTAGCCACCTAAAGATGTGCAACTGAACCCAGGAAGATTAGAAACATGTAACCTGGAGTGACGAAACGAAAATTTACCGTTATCAATATGATTGAAAGCAATATTATTGGCATCCCCAGAAAAAGATTCAGAAACACCAATCCGATCTTCCTGTGTCAAGAATTTGTGGTCATGCTTACTGACAGCTTATGTAATAGTATTTCCAGCTTTTTCTAGTATTCCGACAATTTTAGAACGCATTAAATGTTCCATGAAACGGGCGTTGTCATTGGAAAGCATCCTTAGCCGTCCTTCTGACTTCCTTGATTAACTGAATTTTTTACTTATTGGAACGGTGGTTTCTATTTGCCGCAATAATACTTTTCAAAAATTTGTAGACTAGTGTTATCAGTAACAATTCCGAATTTGCAATGGTCAACGAACTTATGTTTTTTCGCAGATCAAATGATTGTACAAACAAAATTTTCCGTAACTGTTTCTCTCTGACAAAATTTTCATGCGCTCGGACAAAGTGCGAGGCAATTGTCACTAATGTTTTTGCTCCGCACGCGCTAGAAATACTGAAGAACGAGCTCAAACAAGCACATTATGTACAGTGGGAAGCAAAACTGTCCGGATGTTTTTCATTTTTAGATTAATAGCTTCGTAACAAAAACGGTTGAACGTTTTAAAATTTTTTTCTGTGTTTTTGTATGCTCTATACCTTATTTCAAAAATTACATAAAAAAAATCAATTCTAAATTCCATAGAAAAAAAAAACTTAAAATATATGATTTTCGGATTCAGCGGGAAATTTTACTATTGGAACCGTGGTTTTTATTTGACGCAATTTTTCCTGTAGAGTAGTGTAATGGAATTTTGTATTTTTTTTTTACCTGAAACTGTGATTTTCATCAATTGTATGAGAAGCCCAAACGCCTTTCAAAACTGCGATACGCAAATCAAATTTTTCGAGAAAAAATCACCAATATTTTTACTATTTAGACTCGCTTTTACCGCTTCTGTGTGTTTGTTGGTTAAAAAACGTAATTTTTTTTTTAAACTTTTAAGTTTCTTATTTCAGTGAAATCTTTATCATCGGTATTGAAGTTAGTCTCGTTTTCGAATTTGAACAAAATATCATATACATAATTGTTTTTTTATAATTGTTAGTGATGGAGCTTCGGAAATGTCAAACTTATGCTTGTAAATATTGTCAGGATTCATTAAAAATAAAAAAATGTCAGATAAAACTGTTCTTTTTTGTTCTATAATTTTATTAAACAAAAGTTTGCTAAAAGGAGATTTAATTTGCATGATTTCGTCTACAGTAGGTAACGGATATAAGAAAGTCAAAAAATCCCGGAAATTTCTTTCTTATATCAGTTTTTTCTTATAGAAATACCACGTAAGTATATAAGAAAAAAATTTCCTATATACATACGTACTACTGATATAAGAAACTTTATTTCTTATATCCGAATCGCACAAAAATCAGCAGTGAGTAATAAGTGCGTTCAGCAACTGCAATCGTTACACTTGCTCGTTCAATTTTGATCGAAGAATGATGACATAAAGAAGGCGCGTATTTTCAATTTTGACCAAAGAACGAAAATTACGATTTGAAAAAATTTCTTATAAGCGTTATTTTTTCTTAAGATTTTTCATATTGGTGCTTGGAAAAAGCTTTCTTTTATGCGTTTTTTTCTTATAAGAAGTTTCTTATATAGATTGTTTTTTACCTCAAAACATTGGGAAAAAACGCGGTGCTTTCGAAAATGTTTCTTATAAGCGTTCCTTTCTTATATGAATTGTGCTTATATCCGTTACCTACTGTATCATGAAATTTAATGCTATGTCGCATTTATCAAGATCCATATCAAGAGCACATTCAGTAGTTACTTTAATGCAGCGGTGGGCAAGCACAGGCACTTTCTGCCCTCGGTGCCCTTTCCGTTATTCGACGCACAAGCAAGCAACCGCAAAATTCGCAGAATTTCAACGCTATCGACGCACAGCGTTGAGTTGAGTTCTAATGAAAACAAAAACAACACACACTGGCATTAGCGACGACGCCGCATTGTGTTTCGACGAATGTAGCAATTGTTTTTGTTTGTAGTGCAATTTGTTTTTTTTTGTGCTGTTGGCGAATTCGGAAATGAAAGCAAAAAAAAACTTTAAAATTTAGATTGTTGTTGCTTGATGTTGTTGTTATGCTATTTTGCTAGATTTTCGTGCGCACCGCTGCTTTAATGGGTTGAAGTACATTTACTACATCTTTGAGGACTTTGAATTCACGATCTAGCAAGTTAAAAATCTATGGTGGATATTTTATACAATTTCAAGCAAAATAAATCGTTGTGAAATTAGCTATCAGACGAAAAAGTGTTACGAAACAAATGTTTACTTAATTTCAGGATTCAGTTGAAATAATCCCGGGATTTTCGGGACTGAAAAAGGCCGGGATCCCGGGATTGGCATCGCTAATTGAGACTGAGCTGAATAAAAATTTTGATTATAACCAGCTTATAGATGAATTCAGCTTACTGAAAACGAGAAAAGTACCTCTGTAAATATACTTCTGTTTACTATACGTTAAATAAAAATTCTAAAGAAAATATTCATATAGACTTTCATTTCTTTCTACCACTTCATACTTGGTGTTTATTTTTGGATTTAAAAAAAAAAAACTTTTTTCAAAATTTTGCCGCCCTTACGCCATGGCGTCGGTAGCGTATGCGGTAATTTGGCCCTGGGTATACGGTTACATTCTTCAGTAAACGCGTTTTTGAGGTCCTGCTTATTTTTAATTGTTATTTTTCGAATGGTCGAACTGGTCCTTCTACACGCAAAAAAACGAAACTCGAAATTATTGTAAATATTAATGAAAATTTAAGAAAAATTAGTAGGTCTGGATGGATTGGCTTTTGGTTGATCAGAGTAAAGTTTCTGACTGCTTTCCACCTGGGGATTGCCAGAGCGATCTCTGAGCCAACCATTAGCAAGTTGACACACAGCCACCCCGCTGGCTCCATCTGGGTAGCTATCTCTGCATCCACTGAGATAGTGAGCGAATGTGTGCAGCGCGTCCTCCCTGGAAGTAAAATGGGTTGTGCGCAGGGTTTGGTACCCGCCACGTAAAAAAAAAAAGAAGCCAATGAAAACTAAAAAAGCCTCGGATAAAGAACCCCTCAATGTTGACGACCACTGCAAACGAAAAAAGGACTATGATTTAAGGATATGCACCTGGAATATCCGGACCCTCAATAGGGAAGGTGCCTCTATCGAATTGGCGGATGCCCTCAAAAAAATTAAGGCTGATATCACCGCCATCCAGGAAATAAGATGGATAGGACAAGGCTGCTCTAACCAAACAAGTTGCGATATCTACTACAGCTGCCATGCGGAGAGGCGCGAATTAGGATGCGGATTCGTTGTAAGCAAGAGACTTCGCCACCATATCTCCAGGTTTACACCTGTGAACGAAAGGTTGGCTACGATCCGCGTCAAAGCTCGATTCTTTAACATCAGCTTGATTTGCGCGCACGCCCCGACGGAGGAAAAGGACGATGTTGTCAAAGATGCCTTCTACGCGAGACTCGAGGAAGTATATGACCGCTGCCCGGCCCACGATGTTAAGATTGTACTCGGGGATTTCAACGGAAAGGTCGGAAGAGAAGGTATATTTGGCCCCACTGTCGGTCAGTTCAGCCTCCATGAGACCACCTCAAACAACGGTCTACGGCTGATTGACTTCGCCGCGGCGCGAAACATGGTAGTAAGTAGCACCAGATTTCAACACCTCGACATCCACAAGGCCACTTGGCTGTCCCCTGATCAGAAAACATAAAACCAAATCGATCATGTTGTGATCGACGGAAGGCATGCTTCCAGCGTGCTAGACGTTCGTACGTTCCGTGGAGTCAATATTGACTCCGATCACTATCTTGTTGCAGCCAAGATACGCATGCGGCTGTGCAATGCAAAGGATGTACGCTCTGGTATGCAACGAAAGCTGGACGTCGCTAAACTGCAATCACATCGGACGGCCGAAGCCTATTCCGCTCACCTCTCAGAACTGCTCCTTCAACCTGACTCTCTACCCGATGATGCCGGTGGACTTTGGGCGCATATTTCCCGCTCCATGCGCTCTGCCGCTGAGGAAGTAATTGGTTTCCGACGCCCACCTCCGCGAAATCAATGGTATGACCAGGAGTGTCGCGAAGCTACTGCAGTGAAAAACGCCGCATACAAAAGAACACTGCAGTCAGCCGCAACGCGAGCCGTACGCGAAAACTACCGGGAAAAGAGAAAGGAAGAGAGGCGCCTTTTCAGACGCAAGAAACGAGAGCAGGAAAGGCGTGAGCGTGAGAAACTCGAAGTGTTACGAGGCAGGAATGATGCTCGAAAATTTTACCAACAAGTCAAGCGTCTGACCCAAGGTTTCAAGCCCGGAGCATCTACCTGTAAAGATGAACACGGAAATCTGGTTACGGATACGCAAGGTACACTGAGATTATGGAGGGAACACTTTTCCAAGCTGCTTGCTGGCGATGACTCCACCAATCCCGCCTTTGGAGAAACTAACCCGATGCCACCAATCAACGACGATGGTGTGGACGTACCACCACCTAGCCATGACGCGGTACGAGTTGTGATACAGCGACTTAAGAACAACAAAGCGGCCGGTGCTGACGGCCTGCCTGCTGAATTGTTCAAGACCGGTGGCGATGAGCTGATAGGGTGCATGCATCAACTCATCTGCAAAATATGTCTAGCAGAAAGCATACCTGACGATTGGAATCTCAGTGTCCTTTGTCCTATACTGAAGAAAGGTGACCCTACATTTTGCGCAAACTACCGGGGAATCAGTCTTCTTGCCATCTCATACAAGGTCCTGTCGACCGTACTGTGTGAAAGACTTAAGCCGTTCGCCAACACACTGATTGGGCCTTATCAGTGCGGCTTTAGACCTGGTAAGTCCACCATAGACCAGATCTTCACACTACGTCAAATCCTGGAAAAAACCCACGAAAAACAGATCGATACCCATCATCTTTTTATCGATTTTAAGGCTGCTTTCGATAGCCCGATACGGGATTGCCTGTATGCCACCATGTCTGCGTTCGGTATACCTGCGAAGCTAGTGCGGCTTTGCAGAATGACGTTGAGCAACACATCCAGCTCCGTCAGGGTAGGAACGGACCTCTCCGAACCATTTGATACCGAACGAGGTTTCAGACAAGGCGATCCACTATCCTGCAACCTCTTCAACTTTTTGATAGAAGGGGTGTTGAGAAAAGCCAGTGTACATCGTAATGGCACTATTTTCTACAAAAGTGTCCAGCTCCTTGCATATGCCGATGATATTGATATCATTGGACGTTGTAAGCGAGATGTTACTGCTGCATTTTCTGCTATCGAAAAAGAATCAGCGAAGGTGGGTTTGACGGTGAACGAGGGCAAAACAAAGTATATGCTGTCCACAAGCAGGGAGACGCGGCGCATTGGATCCAACATTGCTGCGAACAGCTATACTTTCGAAGTTGTCAAGGAATTCACCTATCTTGGCACCGCCGTGAACACTCAAAACGATATCAGCTTGGAGATAAAGCGAAGACTCACTCTTGCTAATAGGTGTTACTACGGTCTCAGTAAGCAATTGAGTAGTAGAGACCTCTCTCGCCCGACAAAACTGACACTCTACAAGACGCTCATCTTACCCGTGCTACTCTACGGTGCAGAAGCATGGGTTGTGTCGCAGACCGATGCAGCCACACTTGGGGTGTTTGAGAGAAAAATTCTTCGCAAAATCTTCGGTCCTGTTCGCGTCGGCGACGACTTCCGTATTCGAATGAACCATGAACTGTACGAGCTCTACAATGACATCGACATAGTCAAGCGCATCACTATCCTACGTCTGCGCTGGCTGGGACATGTTGTGCGTATGGACGAAGAAGCTCCGGCGAAAAAGGTGTTTGATGCGGAAGCCGCTGGGCGACGACGGAGAGGAAGACCATGCCTCCGATGGAAAGACCAAGCCGAAGAAACCCTATCCACGCTTGGTGTGCCTGATTGGAGAAGGCGCGCGCGAAGCAGAGGCGCCTGGAGAGAGCTTTTGAGGTCGGCCGTAACCCGGTAACGGGTTGTTATGGCCACCCAAGTAAGTAAGTAGTAGGTCTATTAAAAATTACTAAGCGTGATATAAAAATTGCATCTAAGCAGGCATTAATTTTTCGAATGCAAGTTTTTAATTTTTACAAAGCAGAAGTTAAAATTTCTGCAATAATTTATTATATTTTAAAAGGACTGTACTATTTTTTAAAAAGTACATTATAAAGTTTTTATGATGAAATAATAAAATATATTTTAAAATTTTTTACATCAGTTATGTAATCTTTTAATTTTGTATTGAATTGAATCATAAATGAGGTTATTAAACTCTACAATAGAGTTTTGGCTCTGTAGATCTAAAGCTAGCTATACTAGTCTTCTGCTAGGAAGACTCATCAGTAATGTGTTGAACAAAATTGGGACGGCCAGCGAGTTTCCGTTGCCGCTTTCCCGACCCCGTCCCAATTCTGTTCAACACATTACTTCTAAGCCAATTAGTAAGAGTTTGGCAAGCGTTATATATTTATTTTTTTGCATGAACATGTTAAGAACTCATACAGAGTACAAATTAAAAACAAAAGAGAAATAAAATTCAATATAATAAAAATTACTAATCTTGAAATAATTTTTCTATAACTACTTTTTATTAATTATAAAGCGGGAATCATATATTACTACATGAAATACATATGTAAAAATTCTAATGTCGCAATTTATTAAAATTTAACAAATTCTTTGTATAATTTCAAAGTTTTTAGCTAATAAATAAAATGAAGAAAATAATTTTAAGAAAATGTAAATTTTTTATTTATTACTATAAAAGAGTAATATTTGTTTTCAGATTTTAATTTTTATAATCTCCTATGAATTTTTAATAAAATTTGACCTGGTGTTTTTTCCCTGTATATTGTATTTTTTTTTATTAGAAAAAACGATATCTTGGAATTTATTGTTCAAAGTAATATGGTTGGTGGAGCTAAAAGCGTTTTCTTAACCGGTTGTTCAATTAAAAGAAAGTATTTAAAGTTCAGAAAATTATATTCCAAAAATTTCTATTTCAAATTACAAATACCTACAACTAATTAATAACAAATGAATTTAAATTAGCGATGACTGTGCGAACAGTATGATGCGCGCGCGACCGATGATGATTTTCCAATGATCAATTGCAATTGACCTCAACTGCTCGTCACCTTGTACACCGATGAGAGCAGCTGTAAGAACTTGTGCCGAAACAGTCGTGCCCCAAAATGCATTTTTTTTCCCCGCACTTTTCCATTACGTCTTGATGAACGGTCGAAGACAATATCATACGATTGTAGCGGTAGTGGACTGTATGTTGTTATTGTTGTGACAAAGAGTGCGAAAAGATCAAATAGTACAGTCATTTGGTTAAAAACAATGAGGTTGCCTGGAAAGTTTTCCGTTTAACCCTTATGTGAGTGACGGGGTACCCGGGTACCCATTTCATTTTCAACTCAAAATATTTTATGGTTCCACATACTCTACAACTCTGAAACCTTACGAGAACTCCTAATATTATGTAAATAATATATTTTCATATGAATGGTTTCGCTTGATCAGTTTGTGAGGGCCTGGCACACCCATTTTCTTTTTACAGCTTTATAAGGGTGACAGGGTACCCAGGTACCCACTCTACAATTTATATGGAGTAGCATGAAATTTTTGTTTTTGTTTGACAAAAAAGAAACTTTATTGAGCAATAAACTTAAAATAACATATATATATACATACATACATATTTCATTGTTGTTGAAATCAAAAATTTTCAAAAATATTATTTTATTTCAGTGGTAAGAATTTACATACGTGATATGAATATATCCAAAAATTCTTCTACAGTTTCATATCAAAAAAGAAATAATTACATAAAAAAAAAGACAGATAAAATTACGAAAATTCTTTGAAAGCCTTGCATACAGGTAGCGCATATGAGAAGATTGGTTGAATGTTCATTACAAACTGGAATAAAGCAACTTGTACAGGCTTTTCGAGTCTTTCTGCGCTTATTTCCTAGTTGCTTGCATAGGTTATAAGTTCCCGCAACTGCAATGCGACCACTTTCATCTCGATTATGGCCGTGGGAATTCTCAATGTAGATGCGTTGTAACAAATGGCTGCACCACAACGTTCCCGAACAATATTTCTCTTTACTGTCTGCGATTCATCTGCGAGTATCATCTTTACCGCAAAGTTCAGTGCTGAGTTGCCCTTCCTCACTGTCGCCTGAATCAGACGAATCCTCCTCAGCTTCTATACATCCTATCAGCTCAGCATCTGATGCTTCCGATGCTACTTCGCCAACTGGTGGAATGTATTCATCTTCGTCATCAGACGGTATAGATCCTTCCTCGTCGCTTTCACTTTCACACAAAATTTCCTGAATTTCAGCTGCATTGAACCTATTAACACGTACTCTGTTCGAATTTGAAGCCATATTTTCCCAGTTACTCTTGCAATGATAAAAACGCTTCACTTTAATACGATCACACAAAAATAATAATAAAAGTTGAAAGTAAACATCAAAGTGAAAAGTGTCACTGTGGGAAGTTATTCTCGAATGAATTTGTGTCACGCATCATAAAATGTTGCAAATTGTTATGAAAAGGGGAATACCCGAATGCATGTTAATGTTTACGATACATGCCAAAATAAAAGTTTAGCTCAATGTAGTTATTTTCTACAGTACGAACGAAAATGTTTGAAATTTTCATACAATTTGTATAGAGGTACCCAGGGAAAGGTTTTTTTTTTTGTCACGCACAGAAGGGTTAATGTACTCCCAAAAAATCCGGAATTAAATTAAGTTGTCCAGATATTCAAAAATCCAAATGCTGGTCCAACGGAGAGTACTTCCGAGCAAACATATGATGATATCGAGATCCAAGAGGATAATCCCATCCCGGATGATGTGGAAAAAATTTCGGTTTGTGACGGTTCAATCGGTTCTAAAGAAAATGAACTCGCACCACCTGGTCCATCAAGAACAACGAAACGAAGAAGAATTTGCTCAACTTTGGTATACTAAATTGCATGTCGATTAGGCCTACTGGGGATACCACGATAAAAAAACGCGCCGCTTACTCTACCTCAAGGTGGTGTGGAAATGAGTGTTTTGGCCAAAACGTATGTGGAAGTACATTTTGCGGCGCTCGTACGCCAAAACTATTGATTTTACAAAAAAAAAATGAAGACATAAATTGTAGGCAATTTTCTCTAGTTTCGTTTTGTATACACATGTTTTTATCGTGAAATGAGTCGGAAAGGAGATATTGTCAAAAAACTGATTTTTCCAATATGGCGGCGCGAGCGGCAAAGATACGAGGTCGCAAAATTGAAAGAGGAAAGAGCACATCGAAATCTATAAAAATTACTAATTTTAAAAATTCCCGGAAATTTTTCCACGTAAAACTACCAAATGATTGTACTAAAAACGATGACGATGAGCGGGTGGTGGTGGTGGTAATGTATTTGTTACATTGAACTCAAAATTGCCAAAGAATAAGTAGGTGGAATTCATTTGCAGAATGAACAATTTTTTGCAACCATCGAAACTTTTGGCGTTGCATCATACCGCCCAAAACCATAATGCATAAGTCCCGTCGAGACATAACACCCAAAATATGGCACAAGGCCCAAATTTTAGGAAATTTGTGACACAAGGCCCAAATAAAAACAAAAAAAATTTTTCGAAAAATGACATAACGCCCAAATTTCTTGTGAAGAAATTTGTTGTTGGCGAATTTGGGCATTACGACTTTTAATTTAGGCCATATGACTTTCAGTTTGGGCGATATGACGTCGGCAACTCAATAACTTTTATGAGAAATTACTGTGGCTGACGAAGCCGGTATTGGGTATAACATAGACTGACCCGCGACCGAAGGTCGCCACGAAGCTGGTGTTGGACACATTGGAGGATGTAAATCCTGAGCCGCTGTCGAAGGCCGCTCATTTACTCTAACTTTTATGTAGAATTACTGTGGCTAGCGAAGCCGGTATTAGATACATCTACATAAAAGTAAGGGTAAGTGAGCGGCCTTCGGCCGCAGCTTAAGATTTACATCCTCCAGTATGTCCAACACCGTCTTCGCGCTGGCCTACGGCCGCGAGTCAGTCTATATTACATCCAACACCGGTTTTGCAAAATACCAAAAATTTTTTGATTTGGGCAATGTAACTTCTTATTTGGGTGTTATGAAACTTTTTTTCAAAGTTTTGGGCAATATGACTATCGTTGGGCATAATGACATGGCTTCATTTGGGCATTGTGACAAATCGATGGTGGTATAACACCCAAAAATGTCATAGAGCCCAATATATTTAATATTTAAGTTTTTTTTTTTTTATTTTGTATGATATATTTTTATACATTAACAACTCATTAATATCTCACCCCACCTTATTAGTTAATAAACATATGTATTTAAAAATTATTAAAAATTTATCAGTATTTCTGTTATAAAAATAAAAATGCCACTAACTATTATTTATATATTTATATTACTTATAATGTTAAAATGAATAAAATTTGTATTTATTTATTTGGAAAATTTTTGGGCGTTTTGTCTTAACTGAATTTGGGCGTTATGATGCAACGCCAAACTTTCCCTTCTGGAATCGAAGTATGCAAATCATTATTTTCGGCATTAACATGAATCATGCGGCCACAACGGATAGGCATGGTGACTGATAGATTGAATAATTATTCAATTATAATTTATCGCCTTGAGTCTATAGATCTAGACATGGTTTTGAAAAGATTCCATACACTGAAAGATCGCAGAGAACAGTTATTTCTACAAGCATTTAGAAAGATTCGTGTTGCTGAAGATGGGTTGTCAACATCCCGAAATGCATCAAATTTGTTAAAATTTAATTTTAAATATGTGAACTCAATATAAGGTGTTCATTTATCTGTAATTTAATTAATTGCTTTTGTTTTTTCCTTAAGTTTTCCTAAAAAAGCGTGACAACCAAATGAAGCGCGTGGGGGGGGGGAGGCAAAGCTCCTCCTAGCCCCTGGGTGAGTACGGGCCTGGGGGTTAGGACTGTTAACTCATAGCTCAAGTGCGTGGGTAGGTGTCGGTAGCTATAAGCTTTGAAATTATATAGATTTTGACCGGATTGTTTAATTAGTTATATTACGTGTACTATGGGAGTAATTTTTTTTAAGTTTTTTGTTCCAATCGATAGAGATAGCTCGAAAAATAGTTTTGGACATCACTAAGGGTGGCTCCGGATCCTGGAAAGGACCGCTTTTGACCCATTTTCCCGAAAACTGTTTTTGTTCCAATAGACTTTTAATTACAGTGGTGTAGTGTTAATATTGTAGTGGTGGTTTTAATATTTGACCACTTAGTACGTCCTGAGCGATTGGCGGAATTTGTTGCTGTAAGGATATATTCCTTGTTCTTTGTTCCGAGGCACTTTGGGCCACTTGGAGTCACCTAGGTGAGTGAAAATCGCGATTTGTGGTATGCGTGCGATTTTTTTAGAATTGGGCTATAACACCTATAGGGCACGTTGGTGCAAAAACTTAGCGTGCAATTTTTGTTTCTAGCGGATTTACGTAAAACTAAGTTGTATGTCGTCGTTCTCTGACGACAAGAAGCAGTGTAACGAAATCCATATCTTATCAAAAACTTTCTTAATATATTTTTTGGCTTTTCAACTCTTTTCAAGTTTTTAAATATTTCAAATTATCTAATCTTATTCAACTTTTTTCAATAAATTGCATATTTTTTCGATTTTTTCAACCTCAAAACAAAAAACCGAACAATGGTCGGTCCTCTGGTACTATATATTTAGAGGCTTGAAAGAGCACCCAAGGTTATGGAGAAGCTTTGACTGAAAACTCAGGAAGAATGGAGAAATATTCCAAGCCGCACCATCGAGAAATTGGGGGAAAGTATGGAGAGGCGTATCGTGCATATCGGGCGCCCGGGGCAAAAAAATCATTTGCCGCCCCTACCGATAAAATGGTTGTGGTTTTGAACAAACATTTGTTGTGGTTGGTTGTGGTTTTGAACAAACATTTTATTTACCTCACCAAAAAAAAAAAAAAAAAAACAGAAAGGTCCTCACTTTTCACATTCAAAAACTCTATCAAAATGACATACAGTAGCGAGCATAAAAAGTGCAACTGCGGTCACTGAGACACAAAATGTGCGATATCTTTGAAAATAATTATGTTAGAGTATAATCATTTTATAAAATATTCTCGTGTAAGAATACGCAAACTATTAAAATAAATTGAATTTTGAAGAGTTGCATTTTTTTGCTCGCTTAATTTTTAAGGTTGTCTTGTACTTTGATGCATTACAGAATACTGGATGCAGATAATTCAACAAAAATTTTTATCAGGAATGTGAGGGACCATGTGCATTAGACTGACCCAAAAAAATCGAAAAAGCTCGGATTTTCGCTGCTCTTGATTTTTTTGAGTCTATAAATTCTTGTGATCATTTTCTGATATTTAGAAAAAAAAATATTAACACTTTATACACTTTATAGGTCGGCCGTTTTCGATAAAAAATAAGTTTAAAAAAATTTAATTTTTTGAGGCATTGCGCAACCGACCGTATACATATAAAATTTTACACTGAAGCAGTTTCTTAATCTTTTGGGCTCGCTGAACAAGATACTATCATTTTTTTTTTTCTTTCTATACGGTATTTGTTCCTTTTTCAGAAAGTTGTTTCGCCAAAATGGCAGAAAAAATCGATAATTTTGTCAAAAAATGGCCGATAAATTTGACTGAACATTTTTTTTTTTGATTCGAAGCTTGCAACCTTGTAAAGCATATAAAAATCTATAAAAATGATACTTTCAGAAATTTTTCCACCTTTATTTTCATGGAGGATAAGAAGAAATCCGAAGAAGAGATATGGAGAAAAATCGCAACTTCACGTACAGGTGTTCATATCTCGAAGAAATTTATATTTTTCGCTGTTTCTCAGTATGCAGTCCTTTAGTTTATATACATTAGTGTAATAATTGAAGATTAGTATCGCATTCAAGCCTATACTATGTAAAAATAGTCTGAAAAACGCATAAACCAATAGAGAAATAGCAGAAATTGTTTTATAAAAATCCATCTATTACAAGCTTTCTAATCCAGACACCAGACCATACTTTTCCGAAGGCTTTTGGCACGCTAAGTTCAAATCCGAGCTCAGAATTGCTACATGACCTATGATTTTTGAGATATCTTAACCTAAAACTGCAAAAATCACTGTTTTATGCTATTTTGGAGGTTATGTTACACCTCGAATTGATTTTTCATAACAAAACTTTTAGCAGCATCTGACAGTTTCAGTCTTTCCCTTCAAAATTCATCTTTGATTGTTCCGAGCCGACTTTTGGTTCTCGAGATATATCAATTTCGTAAAAAGTTTAACACGGCCCATTTGGGCTAGGTTGCCTTATAATTATGAAATATTACAGATTGAAATTGATATATCTATCTCGAGAACATAAACTGTGAAAATGTCCACCCACACATTCAAATTTACTACATCGATTTAGTTTCATTCATTAAAAAAAAGTACTAATTTTTCCCTTTCAAAAACCCTAGCAAATTCAGATATTCGCTTCAAGCAAGATCAAAATCGGTAAAAATTGTCAACCAAATCTGACAATGCACAATTATTATTTAGTGTTCGGAGATTCCAAAAACATGATCCGCAAAATCGTGCCTAATCATTTACTCGTTTCATGGCCATTTTAAGGTAAACGTTTTACCGATAATATTGATAAAAATGCGTTCTAGGAGAAATTGTGAATAAGTCATTAAAAATTTAAATTTTTTTATTTTTCTTTTTTTATGGGCTTTGTAATCAAAAATACTTTTAAAACTCATAAAATAAAAATATATAAAAATTATTTTTTCTTAGGTTTTAGGCCCAAAACAGTTTTTAAATTTTTTTTTTCATGAGAAACGGTGAATAACACAACAAATATAGAAGTTTTTTTATTTATTGGTTTTTGGTGAGCTTTGTAGTCGAAAATACCTCAAAAATCAACAAAACAAAATTATAATTTAAAATAGTTTTCACTAGTTTTAAGGCCCAAGAGAATTTTTTTTTTTAAATTTCAAATTTTTTCCATGGAAAATGATGAATAACATAACATATATGAAAATTTTTTTATTTTTAATCCCACAAAAGACAGTAAAAAACATTTTATTTTTCACTAGTTTTTCGGCCGACAAAAAAAAAATTTTTTTTTGTATCGATTTTTTTCCATGAAAAATGGTGAATAACACAAAAGCGTTTACATATTTGCAAAAATAAATGCCTTCATCGTATTCAGCGACTCTAACTACATAAACAACAGTTATCACAGCATATTTTAAAACTGCACTTGATAAGATCAAGCATCAAAAACTACACTGTTCGCTTCATAATTTCATTAAAATTATCGGGAAAAGCGTTGACCTGAAAATGACCATGAAACCAGTAAATGAACAGGTACGATTTTACGGATCATGTTTTTGGAATCTCCGAACACTAAATAATAATTGTGCATTGTCAGATTTGGTTAACAGTTTTTACCGATTTTGACTATGCTTGAAACGAACCGTGTCGGCCAAAATGCTAACATTAAAATGGCCATAAAACGAATAAATGAGCAGATCCGATTTCGCGGATTATGTATTTGGAATCGCAAAACACTATACAATAATTGTGCATTGCCACATTTTGTTGACAATTTTATGGATTTTGATCTTGGTTCAAGCGAACCGTGTGTAGTTATGTTAAGTTTTTTGTGTGTTTTTTTTTTTTTTGGTTATTCTTTTTTGCTTTTGCATACATAATATTTTAGTAGAATAAATGAAGAACAAATCCCAGAAAAGTTTTGCTCACCACTGTATAAGCGGTTTGAATTATCTTTATCAATGTTCAATTTTAAACATATAGCAGATTATTGGTTTTCATTTAGTGTTTTACAATTTTCCGCTCATCTACGCCCTTGATCATTGGCGCGGCAATTTTTTGGTCCCCATGCCTATTTGCCTATTCTCCAATATCGCCAATGAACTCTTCTGTCCAAACTTTCTTATACAGGGACTTTAACCAAATCAAACTCATCGCGACTCCTACTGGAGAGGGCAATATGATTTTTAGCAAACTTTCTTTATTTTGCTCAACTTCCTTTTCATGTTGGGAGATAACTTTCTCATTCAAATTTGTTGCTTGATGCAGATATGTGGAATATACAAAAAAACTTATATAACCTATTATAGATTTTCGCAGTATAATACTGCGAAAATGAGGTATCTCAAAAAAATGCGTTTCGAGATAATTGATGTTTTGTTTATGTCAATTTGTTGAAATACATGTAAAATTGAGATAGAGGGAATTTTGATAGGAGATTTTTTATAGGTTTGAACAAAGATACCGGCAATTGGCATAGTCCTTTAGATGCGTAAGTTCTTAAGCTATCCAATGCCATGACCACGAATATGATTTTTTTTGAGATACGCCCATTTTGCTTCTAAGGGTTCACTTCTTTCGTATGTTATTGGCCAAATTAGTTTTTAGGATAAACTAGTTTTCCATAGGATTGTTCATTTTTGATAAGAATTGCTCTTTCTAACCATTTTTGAACCAAAAAAAATTACAAAAAAAATTTTATTCGGCATCCTACTTAATATAAAAAAAATACGACAACTTTTTTTCAAAGTTCGGGCTCTGATTTATAACATTTTAGTTAGCTGTCATTCAAAAAAAGATTGTTAATTTTCGTCCAGATTTATTAGGGTTTAGGATGAAAGATAATTTGTAAATGTAAATTTGTAATGTATGTAATGTAATAATTTATGTAAATAATTGCCCATATCGGTTAAAAAATTCAAGAAAATGTTGTTATCTTTGTCATGTTTGTTGAATAAAAAATAGCATTGATCAATAAGTAAAAATTTACAATCACCCTTATTTTGTAAGTCGTCTTCGTCTTCGCTTTTTGTCGTCTCTAATAAATTGGCATCGTCTAAAACGGCTTTCGATAACTATCGAAATTTTCGCCTATTTTTGGTATTTACGAAGTCGCCTTTTGACGAAAGCGACTCTCGCTTTCGTTGATTAAATGTCGCCTAAGTTTTTGCAGACGACGACCGTTCGTTCGTGTGAATTTGAATGTTTTTTGTGGAAATTTTATATTTTATTTAATAAAAAAATGAAATGCACTAATCAAGACCAGTTTGGAAGTTGGTCGAGTTGATGCAGGCAAATATTGGCCTAGCAAATGGTTTTAAAAAAGGCATTACCGTCGATTTTAAAAAAGATTGGCTATTCGTGATGGTGATGGTTGGCGATAGGTAAAATTTTAAAGTTTAATCATTAAAAAACCAAAATAAAACTGTTTTCTTTTTTTTCAAAAAGGTTTGAAAAGATTTCAAATTCAAACCAAAAAAAAAAGTCATTCATAACGGCAAATAACACAGAGCCAATGGTGGTGGCGTTTTCAATAAATACTGCGGCCTTTCGTCATCACTGCTTGACGAAAACCAAACTTCAATTGAATCCATAATTTTTTTTATTTCAATTATTTTATTTGAATTGAATTCTTTATTGAGACTAACCAGAATACATCAGTTTGACAATTATTTTAATTATTTGACGTTAGCAAAACAAAAGATGACATTTTTCTCAATTCAAGTTATCGATTTTTTTCTGAGTCGTCCCACTTTTGTTACACGATATCAAAACTGAGACGAAGCGACGTCGAAGCGAAGACGACAGCAAATCGAGACGAGAGTCTTCGACGACTTACAAAATAAGGGTGAATATTGGTCTTTGCTGAATGACTGTAAGTTCGATTAAATAATGTTTAATTATAATTAAAGAAAATTTAATGAAAAATATAATTTCTATATTTCTATACAGGCAAGTCTCGGTACCTCTCTTTAACGAAAATCCGATCTAACGAATGGCCAAATTTCTTACATTGAGTAGCTTATATAACGAATGTTTCAGAAAATTTCACCCCGATATTACGCATTATGAATGACAAAAATTTTAAAACAATTAAAAAGTAAAAAAAAATGTAAAACCAAAAAAAAAAAACAGTTTCAGGTACCGTTTTTCTTAATGCTTACATAGATTTTTTTGGCGTCAGTTAATTATTTTCACTTTTGGATTAGTTTCTACTTAAGTGATGTAGAATTAGTGATCCCTATTATGAGTGTCAATAAAAAAGGCTTGACTCGACACTTGTCAATTTCAGTCAATAGCCTGTATTATAAAATGAAATGAAATAATTGTCAATTTTCGACAACAGTCAGTTTCAATCTATTGATTTAGAATTGATTGAAATTGACTGGTGTCGAATTTTGACTGAAATTGACAAGTCTCGAGTCAAGTCGTTTTTATTAACACTCATAAATTATGAGTCATAATAGAGGCCAATATTGGATATATAAAAAGGTTCATTAAGTGGAAAAATAAAAATAATGGACTAGTGTAAAAGGGTGTGATTTCACAAAAATATGGAATACCAAAATCTTCCATATGACCACTAAAGAATTAATTATATGGATTGAAGATTCTTTAAGTTATTGAAATAAAATTATTAAAAAAAACATAGTCCGATTTAACGAATTTTTCGAAACAAAGCACATACAGGTATTGAACTTAATTAGCTGGCCAAAATTATTTTGAAATGAAAATTGATTCTTAATGTTTGTTTGATGCTGGGTAGTGACAAAGCAGTGATTTCTGTCTATTTTAAGAAAACTTAAAAGAAGAAAAAAGACGTGGTTAAATTTATTAAAAAAAAGCGTTTATTTTGATTTAAATTGCATAATTATTACTATTAACTCATCACTATCGTTACTTAATAGCATACTAATTGTATCCGGAGGAAAGCCTAAACCAAAATAAATTAAAAAAATAAGAAGTAGTAATATCTATTTCTTATAGTACTGAATTTAAAATCGTTGAAGTTGGGAAACCGGAGCATTTCGGACTTTAGTTTTATTGATTATAGATAGTAAATAGATACAAATTTTTGACAAAATAGAAATAAATACCCGGACGAATCCAGCAATAGAAGTAATCCCCTAATTATTATTATTTTTTTAATATTAAGACTGCAATTTAAGCAAACTTTTTCTATGTTATAAGAAAATCTTGACAATCACAATATTTTGCACTATTTTTATATTCAAATTAAAGGCAATTACCTGCAGTTTCAGAATCCATAGCTTATATACGTTTCACCAATTTACAAAGTATTTATTACTATATGTAAAAAAAGTATTACGATATGTAAGAAAAAAAATATCTAAAAAAACTTTAGTCGACACTCGAATTCAAATTGACTTTGACAGTCACTGACTGCGAATAACAGGAAAAGCGAAATAAGGTTGAGCCACAAATATATCTGGCTGCATTGTAAACCTATTTTTATCAACCTGCTTTGTATTTAGAAAAAACACTTTTGGCCGGGTAAGTCATCCAAATACCTGTATGTGCAACGAAAGGGCCTGACACTATATCATTCGTTATACCGAGACTTGCCTGTATTTATGGTAATATGATTCTGGTCGAAAATTCGTCTTTTTGCTGAAGCTTCCTCGTTTGTGTACCATGGAATTTAAGCGAATTCGCATCTAACAAAAGAGAACGTTTTTGAATGCCTCCAAGCTTCTGCTTGAGCCTCAAGCAAGGCCGTATCCAGGATATTATATCGGGGGGGGGGGGGGGGAGGTGGTTTTGGATTTGAGATTTTTTAAAATCAATTTTTGCAATCTCTTTAATTTTTCAAATCGATTACCATTTTTTTATGTAACTCACTTGAAGATTTGAATTTAAATGTGTGTACTAAATATACAGTTAGTCACAAAGCCTTTCATAGAAAAACATGTTTCTAGTTTAAAGGCAGTACAGGTAGTCCCCGACTTACGACCGTTCGACTTACGACTATTCGCACTTACGACCAATTTTTTTTTCAATTTTTTTCGTAGAAAATGCTTAAAATAGTTTCGGGAAATCCCTAAAATATGTATATGAGAAAAAATTTAAAAAAAAACAGTAGTTTGTACAAGGATTCGATTTATTTCAGTACAAATAATACGTTTGTTTAAGGCTGCATTCACAGTAATATTTTTCTTTAGTTATTTTTTATGACTCGACTTACGACTTAATCGACTTACGACCGATGACTAGGAACCTATCTCGGTCGTAAGTCGGGGACTACCTGTATTTCTTGTTTTTCAAAAAAAAGTTTTAAAAAAATTGTTTACATTAAACTTGCAATATTCTAACTAAAAAAATTAAAACGAAATTACTTGATATTTTCATGAACTTGGGTAGTTATTTTTATACTTATGTATTTTATATTGAACACTTTTGTGACTTAAGCTACTAAACATATTTTAAATAATTTTTAAGTATTTTAATAGGCCACTTTTGGCTGTGATGATGAGTAGTATTATCTTAGGTATACTCGCTATAAGCTGACGAATAATTCCAATTGATGTTGCTGCCCTTTGCTGAAAATTATTTCAGTACCGGAACGTATTGGCGTATTGTTATATATTAGAATTGACGCAAAAGAATATACATACTATTATTACAGAAAAATACGAAAAAAATCAGTGGCATTTTAGGCAATGTGATCACCACACATTTTTTCAAAGCGCGAAACAAGGTTGTCACTCTCACTTCTTACTCAACTTCCACGGTTGGACTAATTTCAGTTTTGACAAAATAAATCTACCATTACAATTGAATCAGGGGTACTCCTAATTAACTAACAGCACGTGCACTCAGCGCACTACACATTGTAAGTCAGCTGATCAGAGATCACAGTACTTAAAGCACATTTGAGAGACTCCAACCAAGCTGTTATTTAAGCAAATGTGCCATCTTACAATCAGACGGAATTCTCATTTCCAAATACAGCCTGACGTGAGTACCCGAATGAGGGACAACAAGAGGGCCTCCTGCGTCCCTGTTCACTATACGTACACTTTGGGAACTCCTGTATTGCACCACTAAAATTTACTTAAGAAATATGAATTGTATATGAGGGCTTTTACTTAAGCTAAAAGAAATATGAAAAAACAAGAAAATTTAACACATACATATAAGCAAATATTGTATTAAAGATTTTACAAAAAAAAAAAAATCAATCTTCGAGCGCTATTCGCTGCTAACAAGTCTATGACTATTTGTGTTACTCTCAATTCTTTTATGTACTGACATTAGTGCCAGCCCAGTCAAACTGTGCTAACTCATTGAGTTACGTATTTGGTATCAGGTTCAATCTAATATATTGTTACGAAATTTCCTGTCCCTTTGACAATAATTTCGATCTCTTATACATCTCTGAGTTTAAATCACAAACGTTAGTTTCTACACAGTACAATTGTTTAATTAATCTTTACATTCAAATTGTATACACAAACGTTTTACTTTATTACTTAAAATCCACTGTATCACTTTATTACTTAAAATCCACTGTATCACTTTAGTATTTAAATTCAAATGTTCAACTGTCTCAACAAGAGCCTCTCCATCTCTAGTATAAGGTGCCAGCCTTTCGATGTGGACTACCTATAATTTACCTTTGTTGGCGGGGTATTTTTGGTTTCGATACACAACATCATTAATCCTTGTGACGATCCGGTAAGGTCCCTCCCAATGAGTCTGTAATTTAGGAGATAAGCCTCGTTTTCGTTGTGGGTTGTGTAGCAGCACTAATTGACCTTCTTTGAACCCTTCAGTATTTGCTCGCAGGTCATACCGAGCTTTCATCTTGTCGCTAGCCAATTGAGTACGTCTCATGATGTGCTCGTGTATATCTGCTAGTTCTGCTCTTTTCTGCGATATGTAATCGTCAACTTTGGTCGTTTCTGTGACAGTGCTTACTCCGTACTTCAAATCTGCTGGAAGCCTTAAGTCCGTACTAAAAATGGCTTTTGCTGGCGTGACTGTAGTGGTATCGTGTATTGACGAACGATAAGCCATCAGAAACATTGGTAGATGCTCATCCCAATCTTTTTGTCCTTTGTCAAAAACCTTTTTCAGATGCTCCTCTAGAGTACGGTTGAACCTTTCGACTATGCCATCGGACTGAGGATGCAATGTTGTGGTACGTGTCTTCTGTATTCCAAGCATTTCACAAACCTCCTTAAAAAGTGCCGACTCAAAATTTCGTCCTTGGTCGGAATGCAACTCAAGTGGAGCTCCATATCGGCAAATCCAATTTTTGATGAAAATGTCTGCCACTGTTTTTGCTTCTTCATCGGGAATGGGATATACTTCTGGCCACTTACTGAATTAATCAATTGCCACAAGGATGTATTTATTTCCTGCATTGCTAATTGGAAAAGGTCCCGCTACATCCATGGCTATCCTCTCAAATGGAGCTCCAACGTTATACTGATGCATTTTTCCCCGAGTGCGGTGCCTTGGTCTTTTAGCAATTGCACATTGGTCACAATGGCGGATCCAGTCAGCTACTGTTTCTTGGCATCCTACCCAATAAAACCGTTTCTTTATTTTATCTGTGGTTTTTGTTATGCCCAGATGTCCACCACACGATCCATTGTGATAATCCTCGATTTCAGTAGGTAACGGATATAAGCACAATTCATATAAGAAAGGAACGCTTATAAGAAACATTTTCGAAAGCACCGCGTTTTTTCCCAATGTTTTGAGGTAAAAAATAATCTATATAAGAAACTTTTTATAAGAAAAAAACGCATAAAAGAAAGATTTTTCCAAGCACCAATATGAAAAATCTTAAGAAAAAAATAACGCTTATAAGAAATTTTTTCAAATCGTAATTTTCGTTCTTTGGTCATTCTTCGATCAATGATTGCAGTTGCTGAACGCACTTATTACTCACTGCTGATTTTTGTGCGACTCGGATATAAGAAATTAAGTTTCTTATATCAGTAGTACGTATACACCCATCCCTCGATTTACGCGGTAGATAGGTTTTCGAAAAAACCGCGTAATTCAAAACCGCGTAAATCGAGACAAGAAGTCCATACAAATTAAGTGGATTGGTTTTCAGAATTTAAAAATCGCGTAAATCGAGCTATAGAACTCAAAGAAAATAGCATAATTGGTAAAAAAAATCCACGTAAACTGAACCCATAATGTACATATGTATTTATATATGTACCTACCTAATCTTTTTTTATAGTTCATAAATTGAATGATTTTTAAAATTTTTTATTCTAAGTAAACTTTCAAAATGAACTTCCACTTGCAAAGGCACAAAATTAAATAAAATAAGAAAGAGGTGTATGTACTTGAACATAGGCACGTAAATTATATCGCGTGGTGCAATTCCTAGAATTAAATTTCTGAGAAATATTTTCAAAAAATATTATGTGTTTTTAACTGAAAAACATGGCTCATACGTGTTTTTAACTGCAAAAAAGATGTAATTATTTAAAATTTTGAAACCGCGTTATTTTGAAACCGCGTAAAACAAGTACCGCGTAAAACAAGTACCGCGTAAATCGAGGGATGGGTGTACAGGAAATTTTTTTCTTATATACGTGGTACTTCTATAAGAAAAAACTGATATAAGAAAGAAATTTCCGGGATTTTTTGACTTTCTTATATCCGTTACCTACTGTATTTCCTTAAATTTTTCCTTTGGAATAACCAGCAGTTTTGAGCGAATTTTACCATCCTCGCTTTCCCAGATTCGGTAGAGGCAACCATCATGCAACTCCAAACTTTGCCATTGCGCCCAGTATGCGTTAGAGATTTGGCTTTCACTTGATATTTCTTGCCATGCCGGTTTCCTACCCAGCTCCTTATACTTAATTATAGTTGCCAAATCTGTATCACTGCGCTGGTCCCGTTGTACCTCCTCTTTTGTCCACTTTTCTTCAGGCAAAACGTTCAAAAGGCGCACATCAATTGTTCCAGCTTTACTTTCCATTCGTGAGCAATGACCGCATTCAATTTTACATGGACGACGGGAAAGTGCATCTGCATTTCCATGCTGGCTTCCTTTGCGATGTTCTATGGTGAAATCATAGCTCTGCAAGCGTTCTATCCACCGTGCGATTTGACCTTCAGGATCCTTAAATTGAAGTAGCCACCTTAATGCCGCATGGTCTGTCCTCAGGAGAAAGTGCTGTCCATATAAGTACTTATGGAAATGTTTCACGCATTCCATTACTGCCAGAGTTACTCTCTGAGTTACACAATAATTCCTCTCAGGTTTCGACAGAATTTTGCTGAAATATGCGACGACTTTTTCTTGTCCATTGATGACTTGGGACAAAACTCCTCCAATACCATGGCCACTCGCATCGGTGTCCAATACAAATTTTTCGCCAGGTATTGGGTACGCGAGTATTGGTGCTGTAGACAATAATTCTTTCAGCTTTTGGAAAGCATTTTCCTGTGCACCACTCCCTTCGAATTTCCGATTTTTCTTTGTCTGCTCATGTAGACTGCCTGCGACATTTGCGAAACCAGGAACAAAACGTCTGTAGTAAGTGCATAGGCCCAGAAAACTTCGCAACTCATGAAGATTAGATGGTCGTGGCCAATTTTTCTCAGCTTTTATTTTATCCTCATCTGTGTGTATTCCTTCTGACGTAACCTTGTGCCCCAGATATTTGACTTCACGCTGGAAAAGTGAGCACTTTTTCGCACTTAATTTTAATCAAGCTGCCTCCAAGCGCTCAAACACTTCCTCCAGATTTTTCAAGTGGTCATCATCATCGAGATACACTAAACAGGTCTTCCAATGTAGTCCTTTGAGCACTCGTTCCATTAACCGCTCAAACTTAGCTGGAGCGTTACAAAAACCAAACGGCATGACGTTAAACTGCCATAGACCATTCCCAATACTAAAGGCAGTTTTCTCTTTGTCTTTTTCATCTATTTCCACCTGCCAATATCCACATTGTAAGTCCAGGGTGGAAAACCATGTTTCTCAAGATAACGTATCGAGTGTATCATCGATTCTGGGTAACGGGTAGCTGTCTTTTTTGGTAACGTCATTCAATTTTCTGTAATCCACACAGAATCGCATACTTCCGTCCTTTTTCTTGACAAGCACGACCGGTGAACCCTGCGGGCTTTCCTCTATAAGGTCCGTTACTTCCTCTCTCTTAGCGAGTGCTAGCCTCCTTGGAGGTTGACGAATTGGCTGAAAATTACCTGTATCAATGCGATGTTGGACAACTGATGTTCGGCCATTATTTTCTCCTTTGAACGCAAATATCCGCCAATGCTTTTTCAGAAACCGTTTTGCTTTGTTTTTGTTCTGGGCAGACAACTCCTTCGTCCATTCTTTCGTCAATACTTCCAAGGCCGAGGATTTTGTTTAAGTTGTACCTTTTGTGTCCTGCTGGTCATTTTCCTGTTTTTACTAGGGTCTTTCTAATAATCAGGTCTTTCTTTAAATTTTTCTTATCTGCTTCCACTTCCCACAGATGGCTTGTCCCACAGTCTTCACTTGTTGTAGCCCAAATAATTTCTTCGGTGTTGGGTTCAATGCGATAGCGCTCACTTATGTAGACTCTTGCAATTGTTAATTTTTGTCCACAGCCAACGTCTAAAGGCAACTGTACATTGGTATATCTTAACGTCTTTTTCTTAAGATCCAAAGTGAACCCGTGTCGAATCATAAAGTCCACGCCAATGATAACCTCATCGGTGATGTTTGCAACAATAAAATCATGATCCGCAGTTCTGTTGCCGATAAGAATACTCGCTGTAACTTTTCTTACTATTTGCGCAATTCTCCTGTCGCTGTTGTCAATTGGATCCCATTTAATGGCATTGAGTGCGATGCGCCTGTATCCAAAGTTAGCTCACATGGTCTTTCTTTGATTTTTCCACCGATGGTAAGGCTGTTGGAATTTCGGCAGAGCTTCGAAACTAAGACTGTGGGGCAATCATAAGTGAGAGTAAGCTCATGCCCCGCTGTACTGACTGTCTTTGTTTTAACGACTGCTGTTCGTTACCATTTTCGCCATCGTTCACCCTATTTCCAATTTTTCTTCTTGGTGAACGTGATGTGGAACGTTTATGACATGTTTGCAGTCACGTGAAATGTGTCCCTGCTTGCCACAGTTATAGCAATTTCCGTTTTCCGTTTTTCTTCTCAGCCTCCACCTCCTTCCGACGAGTTTTCAATGATCGGCGGCATGTCAGCGCAATCGTCTCTTGAGTGAGAGCAACCGTGACTGTTTCATTAAATATTGTCTTCGGGTTCCTCATTGTCTCGCGTTTTGCCTCTGAGTCACGTATGCCGTCAATAAACGCCTCTAATTTGAATTTTTCAGCTACGAACCTTCACTCGTCAGGATAGGAAATCAATATCTGCAGCATACTCCTGCAAAGACTCACCAGATTTCTGGAAACGACTTTTCAACTCCAGTCTGTGAATCTGCTTCATGTGGTCACTGCCATATTTTCGCTGCAAGGCATCCATCACCGCCTTGTAATTCTTTAGCTCCGCCACTGGAACCGTTTGCAATACTTCCGCAGCTTCGCCTTTTAATGCCACAATTAGCGCTGCTGCTGCGCTATCGTTATCCCAACGATTATGAACAGATGTTGTTTCTAACTGGAGCTTGAAAACACTAAATGGTGTTGTTCCATCGTACGTGGGTGCCTTAAGCCTTTTTGCGCTGATTTCTCTTATCACTTGAGTGGTTGGTCCGCTTATTTCCAACTGTTGAATCCTTTTATTAACGTCTTCAAAATTATTTTAAACTTTTTCAAAATTATTTTGAACTTTTTCAAGCTTACCTTGGGCTTTCTCCTTGAATGATTCAACGTCGTCTCGTAACTCAATCACTTTTGCATCGAGACCATTTACCATTTTGGCAACCTCCTTTCGAACAGCCTCCATATTTTGTTTCATTGTTTGGATCTGCGTCGCGTTCTGATTCACTCTGATCAATCTGTAGCGCGTTCTGACTTAAGCTCTGGTCAGTTTCTTTCCGAATCTCCTGGATTTGCAGCGCGTTCTGACTTAACTTCTGGTCTATCTGCAGTGCATTTTGGTTTAACTTCTGGCCGATTTCTTCCCGAACGGCCTGGATATTGTTATTCATCTGTAGATTTGTCTGTGTCAGCGCCATTAACATTTCCTCGATTTTTGACATATCTACAACTTCACCACTTGCCGCCGGTCCAGAAGCTCCTCGATTTTCGCTGTTGATTCTGAGGCATCACTATAAAATTCATGCTCTTCTAGGTTTACCCCTTGATCCTCAAGATCCTGCCGTAAGCGTTTCTGTAACTCCACCTTTCCGCCAGATGAATGCAGATTCAGCTGCTGCAACTCCACCTTTCGTTCGTCAAACTTAACCATTTTTTTTTATTTTTTATAATTGTTAATTCTTTTTACACAATCCCACTTCTGACACCAATTGCTACGAAATTTCCTGTCCCTTTGACAATAATTTCGATCTCTTATACTTCTCTGAGTTCGATCACTGGATTGTGTAAAAATCAAGAAAAACGCAATCTTTATTTAATTATAAAATGGTTTATTTAAATCACAAACGTTGGTTTTTACACAGTACAATTGTTTATTTAATCTTTACATTCAAATTGTATACGCAAACATTTTACTTTATTACTTAAAATCCACTGTATCACTTTATTACTTAAAATCCACTGTATCACTTTAGTACTTAAATTCAAATGTTCAACTGTCTCACTTAAGATCCACTGTGTTCCACTATTCAATATCAACTGTGTCTCTGCTGCTCATATGACAGCCTTTTATACCAAAGTCACCACTTTCTCGAAATATCCACCACCATCCAGAATGCGATTTCCGGTACCTTCTAGATACTACACTGATCCATCCAGAATGCGATTTCCGGTACCTTCTAGACATTACACTGATGCTGTGTTATTTTTCTACGGTCAGTGATGCTAGCTAGTACAGAAACCACTCGAAATGTCGCTAGAGGGTGTTTTTTTCTACGGTCAGTGATTCTAACTAGTATCGTCTAATTTTTATTTCGAGAATTTTATGGCATAAAGCAAATTTCGCTACAATATTTTTTATAGAACTTTTTATTTTTGAATTATTAAATTTGTGTTCTTTTTATTTTGAAGATTTTTTAAAATTGAATTTTTAATTTTCTGACAAATAAAACAAAATTTTTAATTCTTAAAAATTTACAATAATAACTTAAACATTATTATAAGTTTTTTTTTTATGTATAGTGTCTCTTGTGTGTTGTTGTTTATTTATGTTGGTGTTAAGTCACCACACGTATATATGTTTACACATGATTCAATGATGAAAATGTCATTTCAGAAATGCACGTTTTAACGGGTCAAGTTCGCAAAATTTTTAGAAGCTTTCTATTATAGATCGATGATTACTGGGGCTGTGCAACGAACTGATCGAACCTGTTCGAACTTTTCCCATTCGCAACGAGTCCAACTCGAACAACTCAATTCGTTCGACTCAACTCATGTTCGGTTCGTTCGATGTTCGTATCATACGATTGCAACTCATGAGTTTCGAACAACTCGTAAGTACCGAACTTTTTAAGTTGTTAGTTGTTCGTTTCATCGTTGCGTGTGGTTTGCAGACGATTTCAGTTCAATTAGCTTTTGTTATTCGTGTACTTTACGTAAATATTGTGTGTACTATAGTTGCGATATGGAAACTACTGTTGGTAAAGTTAAACGAAGTGCAGCTTGGAATTTTTTTGAAGATACCGGTAAGCCCAAAACAAACAACAGCTTCAATGCAGTTTTTTGAAAGTACAGTGGCTCATAGCTTATTTCATGCAGTGCATACTTTTAACTGTAATGCTCCATAATTTCGAAACTAAGTGGAATAAGAAAAAAATGTTGATATGATTTGAAAGAACAAAAATTGTAGTATAAAAAAATGTTAATTAATTGTTAAAAAATATTACCTGGAATTTTTATAATGGCAAAATACACCTAAATTTCATGTCACAGCTTATTTCATGCAGATATGTATAAATTGAAAAAACATTGCTTAAAATAATGATTTCGTAATTTTAAATATGTAGTATGGTAGCCTTTTTGGTTAACTACAGCTTAAAGACGGTTTGGCATCGAAGCTACAAATTTTTTATTGGTATCTGGCGAATTATAGCGCCACTTAATTTAAAGTGCCTCTTTTAGGTCGTTTTTGTTTAAAATGTTGTGTATTCGGATATTTTTTTCCAAAATCGCCCATAAATGGTATCCAGTTGGAAAACAATTACTAAATCTAAATACCTGGATATTATGCAGCTTAAAACGGACACTCACGCTCAACCGAATAGGTTCAACATATTTCTCGTATTTTAGCCTGTCTCCCTTAATTTGTGTTGTAGGTACACTTAGTTTTTTTATTACTTTTAAAAGATCATTTGTTTATATGTAATTCAAGAGAAAAAATTAACGGGAAAATCTACAGTTATGTATTTTGTGGTTTTGATTTGATTTGAATCTGCCAATAATGCATGGTAATTTTTTGGCTCATCTGAATAGGTTCAGTAGCAAAAGTTTTGATTGGTGTAAAAGTGCGTACTCAAATCGTTGCAGTTATTTTGAATTTCACTTTTGCAATTAATTTTCTGCATTAGCTTAAAAAATTGGTCGCGGCAAACTTCTGACGGAAGTAGAAAAAGGAAAAGTTTAAGTGTTTCGCGAATCCGGCCTAAATCATCGTCATATCGCAATAAAAATTGACCGAAGCCAAATTGTTGTTAGCAATTGGCTGCGCAATAAACTTGGCTACGAGAAAAATAAGAAAAGAAGGATATATAAAACCGCTACAGAAAAGGATAGGTAGGCCAGCATCAGAACTGCGTATAGTTCCCGCGACTCAACCTCGAACATTAAAGAAAAGACGGTCATAACGACTAACGATTAACCCCAAATCGTGTTTTTCGTAAAGTTAAATATTTAAAGATACTAAAACTGAAGAAGAAACCACTAGTTAATGCAGATAAAAGCACGATTTTTACGATAAGTTGAAACATGAAGGGTCAATAGATCTTTATTTTGATATTGTCAGCGCCGTCAGTGACGGTGAAAATTAACAATATTTTCGGACTTAAGAAGTGGGTTGAATTAGTTCAAATGAGATTATAATACAAAACTAAAACTGTAAAAATTGCTTGTAATTCCAGAAAATTTTCCATTTTTTTCCAGTAATTGTCCGCTTCGTGCATTAAACTCAGTAAATTGTACTGAACTCTCTGTAATTTTTAATGAATTTACAGTAATTTTTACACAGCTCTCAGTAATTTATATTGTGAGACACATTAAAATTTACTGAAATACTGAAAGTAAAATTTCATGTGGATCACAGTATAATTTCATGCACATCCGATGAAAAATTACTGAGAATTCAGTAGAAATTACTGAGATTTTCTTTTTTATTTTGTTTTTAATGCAATGAATTCTAATTAACACTATAAAATAGTTTTGGTTGGTATTGATTTTATAAATAAATATATGTATAATTAAAACTCATTTATAAAAGTAATGAAAAAATTCGTATTATTTGCTGGTAATTAATAGCCCACCATCATTGCTCATAGTTCGTGCATGACAAAGCATCATCACGATCAAACAACTTTCAAGTAGTGTTGGCAAACTATCGATGGCACTATCGATATTATCGATAGTTTTAAATTTGTTCTCACTATCGATTGTTTTCTAAGACTATCGAATGTTTTCACTATCGAACATTTGCCACCACTACTGCAAATGCGTTTTCTTTGTTTTAGCTACTCCATTACAGGCAGCAATGGATAAATTTATATTTAGCGAAAAGGTAACACATTTTGTTTATATTGGTGCATATTTGAAAATTAAATTCTTAATTTAGGCAAGGATAAAACTCTCAACTGTTCCTGTTCATCTGAAGAAAGCAATGAGTGCCTACTTGAGGGCACTTCAAAAAGGTACAAATCTCTTTCAACGGTAAGATAAATGTTAAAAATTTTGGTGACATGAATCTTAAATTTCAGTTTTTTGCTAACGTTTGGAAATATTTTAAAAGGTCAGATGACAAAAAACTGTCTAAAATGCAGCAAAGAATATAAAACAAGTGGAAACACTTCCAATTTGCGCGACCAGTTAAAGCGAATGCACCCGACGTTGGATAAGACTAAGATGCCAAGTACGAGCTCATCAAATCAGTCCAGCTTCAATTCAGTCGATTCATATTTTAAAAGAGCTGTGGAATACGATTCACCTTCTAAACGAAAAAACGACGTCGATACTGCTTAGGCGCAATTGGTCACCGAAAGTTTTCAGCCATTCAACATTGTTAACGACAATGCATTTCGAAAATTTGTCAAGGTGTTGGATCCAAGATATGTTCTTCCAAGTAAAAATTCGTTGAAAAATGTACATATTGCAAGTTTATATGCAAGCCGAAAGGCAAAGCTGTTTAGTATTTTAAACAACGTCAAAAACGTTGCATTAACTACGGATTGCTGGTCATCAATGAATCATGAAGCCTACCTTACAATTACATGCCAATTTATTGATGAAGAATATATTTTGCGCCACGTTGTGTTGTCCACAAAAAAACTCATCCATGTAACAAATCATAGTGTAAGAAATATTGCGGATTCCATACATGAAGTGTTATTGAAATGGTCAATTTTGGAAAAAGTGTACTGTATTACCACAGACAACGCATCCTCGATGATAAAGTCATGCGAATTGCTAAGACTACGACATTTGCTCACAACTTGAATCTAGTGGTGCAGGCTAAGGATTTACAATCTCTAATTTCGAAGTGCAAAACAATTGTAACATTTTTCAAAAACAGTACCATATCTATGGAAAAATTTTAAATGGAGCAAAAATTTGAAAAACCACTAAAACTGAAGCAAGATATCGCAACGAGAAGGAACAGCACATACATTATGATTCAACGTATCATTCAAACAAATACAGCTATATCAAGCGTACTACTATCTACTCCAAAAGCACCTCCAACTCTTACAGCTGACGAAATACAAACATTAACAGAAATGGAAAAATTACTTCTTCCGTTCTTGACCATAACAGAAAAATGAAGCGGAAATTATGTTACAGCATCTCTTATTATTCCGCTTGCAAATGGACTATACCAAAATATAATGGAGAAGAGAGAAATCTGAAAAGTCAAATTGGCCTTGAAATTTGCCTAAAATTAATGGATGGAATAAAGAAAAGACTGATTTCTTATGAAAATAGAACACCAACACGAATGGTAACAATTCTAGATCCACGATTTAAAAAGGAAGCGTTCATATCTGACAACAATGCCAATGAAACTTCAAATTTGCTTGAAAGTGAGATGATAAGTTTGATGGGACAACCACACATACCACCATCTTACCAGCTAGAAGAACAGGAAGGTGAAAATACACTTTTTTCATTTTTGGATGAAAGCAGCATTAATAATAACCGAAAAACGGTCACAGCTAAAACAAAAAATGTTGATGCTATATGTTTCTTAAATAAAAATAATTGGCTCTAGTGGAAAAAATATCCCGGAGTGGTATTCTGTAAGGTGATAGTTGACTGTCGCTATTTTTATTGTCGTTTTTGAAAGCAATACCTAAATAGCTATCTCATATGCGCAAGCGAGACAAAAGTGCGATAGTTGATAATCAACTATCACCTTACCGAACACGACTCCAGACTTTTTCTATTGCAGTGACATTGTAGGGACAGTATTAATTTTTTTTTTTGTTTTTTCAAGTAATCTAACTATCGATAGTCTATCGATAGTTTCTAGAAACTATCGTCCACTATCGATGGTCAGGACTATCGATAGTTTGCCACCACTTCTTTCAAGCATTCTTGCTGTACATGCAACCCCTTTCAATGACTTCATCTACTCCTTTAACCCATATCGTACCAAAATATTCAGGGAGATTTTTTTTGAAAATCATTGTGATGGGTGGGTGCAGTGGATGAAAAAACCTGACCGTGGTGAATTTGAAAAAAATCGGTGAGTGAATTTTCCTAGAATTGCAGATTAAAAATTGATTCGTTAACGCATCAATGGCCACTTCCCATACTCTTAACCCTTTCGTTGTTTTTGTACAATATATTGTACAAAAAAATTATCGCATTTCTCTACTTCTTCTTTTAAAAATTTCGCAGATTTTGAAAAAACAAAACTTAATTTTTAAATTAAGCATGCTTTTTCCTTCTAAAATTTAAATTTGAAAAACAAAGGTAGTATGGTTAGTTTTTTATTTGACTTTGAAAAACAGTCTGCATTGCGTCCGTGTATTTTCAAGAAATGCACACGCAAATATTAGATTTTTGAGAAGGTAATGAACATTTTTTTTAAAATATCTTAAGTTTAAATTAAAGTTAAAGAACCAATTCTTAGTAGGAAATTAATATTTCAACAGAAAAACTGGGAAAAAAATTGTTTTAATAGGTTAAAAAAAGTGTACAATATATTGTACAAATTCCGCCAATGCTAATGTACAAATAAATAATTTGGTCAATATATTGTACAAAATTCAAGAAAGGTTGTTGTTTTTTTATATATTTTCTGCGGCCTACGATGAAAAAAAACTGTTATTGTTCTGCTTTGTATGAGTTTTTGAATATTTTAAGTTTACAGAAAGACTTTTACAATGAGTTTACGCAAATGAAGTTTATGAGCATAAAAAATTAATGAATTTCTGGATATGATTGAAGCAGATTTATCAGATTTTGAGAAAGAAAAAGATGAAAATGGGGAACGAGGTGAAATTGTTTAAGTTGCCGACATCGATTCCGATAACGAGATTCTTATAGATTTACATCGTAAAAATACTAACGAACAAATTTACGGATACGGTACGGATTGCAACTTCGGCAACTTTTTTAACTCTTCCAACTCACTTTTAAACCTTCAATAAATTTTCTGGAGTCTAAAATTTGAGTTTTTATGCTTTTTAGGCTGTACCTTTGATGAATTTTAATATCTATGTTTGCGTTTTTCAATAAAAAAAAATTTTAAATATATAATGATTTTATTAAATTTTTACTCCCTTGATGCCGTTTGGTCAATATATTGTACAAATTTCCCAAAGGTCTATAGCCTTTCCAAAAAACTTTTTACTATAATTTTTTGTGATTTATTGCTAATTAAACTTAAATCTGTGAGAATAAGACAAGAAAAAATTGTTTTGACTCGAGATGAAAAAGTTGATAAGAAAGGGTTAAATCTATATATAAAATACAAAGTCGGGTTAGTTACACCATTTATAACTCAAGAACGGCTGGACCGATTTTAATGATCTCTGATTTGTTGGATTCCTCTCCGCCTCAAATAGAACATAGCCTGCAAAAAATTTATTTAGGGTGCATAATTAGGGTGGCCCTCATACAAAATTTTTTTTAAAATAGCATTTTCACAAAGACCACTTAATCGATTCACATGGAATTTACAGCACGAGTCTTTTATATTAAGAGGCTTAAAAATTTTACTAAAGGTGCATGTTTAGGGTGGTCCTCATAAAAAAAATTATGTTTAAAATAGCATTTTTACAAAAACTACTTCATCGATTCACATAAAATTTGCACCACGTGTCGTTTATATATGTATGAAAGTATATGTACATTAGGGTGATTCAAATTTTTTAGTGTTTGTTATTTCTAGGGTGCTGTTGCTTAAAAAGTAAGTTTATGATGTGAAGAAAAAGCTCACGAAAATTCAGCTCTATACCTCAATTTTATAAGGTGGGGCTGAAGCCTGTTAGTTTTACATGTAAATTTTATGGAAAAATGATTTTTTATTAAAAAGGTATCTGAATGAATAGGTTATTAATGTTGTTGGGCTGAACAGGGTCGTTTTTCAAAGATTAATTTTTGCGCTGAATCTAAATCTGGCCTCAGAATCGACCCATCATCTCAGAATTCTGAAATATTTGAAATACATTTGTATACCTATGCAAAACTGAATAAAAATCAATTTAAAATGATTTTACGAAATAAAATTATTTTAGTTCTTTCTATATTGCATTATAAATAAAGGTATGGAAACAAAAAATAAAAACAGTTTTAAAAAATGCAATCAAGAGGGCAAACATATATAAAATTTTAATCTACACTGAGAATGCTAAAATGAATTCATAGTTGCGACTTGTTTTTTCCACAACGGTGTTGTCAGCAATCAATTTTTTTCATTGCTAACGTTGGGCAAGTTATTATGTGGTCTTGCCAACAATTCAGATAAGTTGGATTCCGCGAAACCCGGTACGATACTCAATAAAGTTTTTTTTCACCAGTAGTCTGAAATTTTTGGCACTGTATGAGAGCCTTGAGAGTAATACTATACCCATTCCCCAAAAGCGCTTCAAAGCCCACCGGTCCAATTCAAAGTTTCGTTCGTTCGTTCATATACGGACAGTCAGCTTTTGTTTTAACTCAAAAGTGCCCCAGACTTCTTTATGGTCATCAGATCCTTCCTCATGAATTATTATTGGTTAACGTTTCCTAGTGTCAGAATAATCACGGCTATGATGGCGATATCTTTGCTTCATTGGCTGAGCTGGCATTAAACTCAAAATGCACACGTTTTGTTACAATCAACTTTCACAAACAACATTTTTATAAACTGAACTAAGAAATAATGATTGCCAATAATTAAAATGTAAATTACCTGCAAAAATACAAATATTCAAAATTTTTTTCAACAAAAAATTTTTTAGAAGTGATAAAAAAATATACCTAGGGAAGTGGCCATTGATTCGTTTACGCATCACCATACTTGTGTGCTATCTTCTGCTCATCTTATCAATCCTTCAACTATATTATTCTTGTTTGATATAAGTTTAGCCTATTCCAAGTTATTCTATATGGGTTTAGTTGATAATGGATAATTTCTAATATTTTTACCAAATTTTTTAAAAAAGCTCCAAACTTAAGGCTTTTTTGCACTCCCCTTTTAGCTTTAAAAAAGGGCGTGGCATGACCAAGAAAATTTTTTTATGAAAAGCGAATAAATCAAACTATAATATCAGACACTTAAACTTTTTATTATACAAGTATATCATGGTGAAAAAATTTTGCAAACATTAGGCATTTTCGTGATATGGGTTAACGTTCGCTTGCAACCATCGATCGCTTACAACTCTATTCAACGCGCCGCACAGCAAATATCACTTTTCTACGAACGACTTGTACGCAGGCACAAACATAAGCAAAACAACGAAATATGAGCGAACACACCGAACAAAACGAACTTGAGTTGAGTCGAACCAAACGAACTTGTTTCGGTGTTGAAATATTGTGAAAAGTTCGTGAGCTGTGAGCCTTAATGATTACACAGGTTATGTAGCACGGCGAATTTTTTTATGTGTAGGATCTTAAAGTACAAGTCTTCCTCTTTCAAATGCCGTTGAGTTTGCTCAAATATTATTTTTTGCCGAGATATCGCATTTTGAAATGTTAATGTTGGACACGCGTATATCAAAAGATGGTTTTTATCTCGATGAAAAAAAAAAATTTGAGCAAACTCAACTGCATTTGAAAAAGGAAGACTTATACTTTAAGATCCCACACATAGCCTTTTGGGGAAAAACAAAATTCGTGGTGCTACAACTCTAACTCAAACGGTGTTTTTGCACTTTAAGTTAGAATGTCTCAAAAATCCGACGTGCTAGAGCAATTCTGACCCGGGATTTAGTTTCAGCAAAAAAAAATAAATGGAAATACACTATTGGCACCCAAACTACAGACCAAAAAAGTTTTTTTCATGCAGCTGATCAAAAATCATTTTCAAAATCTGATGACCTTTTTTCAAGCATCTTTTCACAAAATCCATTTCATATAGTGTCTGTTCGTTTCAGAAAATCGTTTTTGTATGGTGTATTCCTCTGAAAGACAATTTTACGTAGTGTCTATTCTTTGCAAAATCGTTTCTATATAGTGTCCGTCAAAAAAATTTCGGGGGGGTTTTATCCCCTACAGGCCCCCCTAGATACGGCCCTGGCCTCAAGTATTCTTTGAACTCGATGTCGAACAATATTCTGATCTGCGGATCTACGAAAATCTCTGCTTTGATTTTTCCTATAGACACGGTTTGAAATGAAGAAAGTAAATTTTGATATATGTATCAATGAAGGTATTGTGCAAACCGTCCAAGTTCAGAAAATAGGAAGGTTTTCCCTTTATAAAATGTGGAGTTGATAGTATGATATTCAGGTAGTGCCGCACACTAGCTTTAAAGTTCTCGTAGGTCAGTGCCTATACACATGGCCGTATTACCGCATACGCCACCGACGCCATGACGCCATGGGCGGCAAGGCCACGGGGGCGGCAAAATTTTGAAAAAAGTTTTTTTTCTTTAAATGCAAAAATTAACACCAAGTATGAAGTGGTAGAAAGAAATGAAAGTCTATATGACCAAATCCATCTCAAACCATGCAGTCGGAGTGACTTCAAATTGCGGAATTGGTTGCCGATTAAATATGTTGTTTTTCAAAGAAATTAAGGAAATATACCGTTCCCCGATTTGATTGAAAATTATTTTTTACGAAGTTATGACCATTTAAAGTTTTAGTGTCAGAGCTTGAAAAATCGTTGAAAATTGTTTCAAAATAGTCGCATTTTCATCCAAATCAAAATAATTAACTTTTGTCTTTTGTTTCTAATAGAACTTCTGATTCTCTGTCAGAATCTTTACGAAATTTTGAAAATTGTTGAAAATTGGCAGAGTCATAGCGCTTTTTATGAAAATAAAACAAGGCTGATTTTCTCAAAAACTCCAATTTTTTTTCGCTTAAAATTTTATTATGGATTTGTATGAATATGATAAAGAAATGACATGAGTTTAATGCCTGTTAACCCACATTTGAGGTCAGAAGATTTTTTTTCCCAAAATGAAAATATAAATTTTTTTTTTTCATCATTGCCAAGCCACTCTACGGTACTATTTTCAAAGCAATTAACAACAACAACATTCCAAATTACTTTCTGCATATCCTGCTTGCATTCTGCATACTTTTTTTTACCGTTATTTTCGTAATAACATTTTATCATAGGAAATATATAAAAACATTGTAAGCACATATAGCTTTTTCGCTATACAGCAGATTTTCGTTATATCGTTACCCTAGGAGGTTCAGGGATTTTTTGGCGCTAACAGGTACAACTAGGTCTGCGCAGACCTATGTGGGATTTGTATAGGCAGGTGTATTAAAAATATGGGTAAATGTGCTAAAAGCTCAGAAAAATAGGTTCTCCGTCGCCGCTTATAGGAAGTCATGAACGGATTCGTCTCTAACACGCAAAACAAAAAAGTTATGCACACATTTATATTTAAAGGTCTGTACAGACCTGGTTGGTACGTATGAACCATTTAGTTTTTAAACATGACCCACTTCGTTTGTAAACACGAATAAAACCGAACATAAGCACATAAGCGGTCTGATTTTGTGCTCTTTAGGTTCTCCGTATCTTCTTCTAGGAAGACATGGACGGATTCTGCTCTAACAAGCAGAACAAAAAAGTTATACACACATTTATATACATAGGTCTGCACAGACCTGGTTGGTACGTATGAACCATTTCGTTTGTAAACACGAATAAAACCGAACACAAACAGATAAGCAGTCCGATTTTGTGATCATTGGGTTCTCCGTAGCCGCTTTTAGGAAGTCATGGACGGATTCGTCTCTAACACGCAAAAAAAAGAAGTTATACACACATTTATATGCAAAAGGTCTGCACAGACCTGGTTGAACCTCCTAGGGTTAATATAGAAAGGCCCTAACTAACATTTTTTTCAAAATCAAGTTTTTTCTTTGTAGATTTTGGTAGGTCACCCATTAATACACTATTGATAAAACTGTGTGTGCTACAATTGAAAATAAAACATTAACAAGCAAATAAAAAAAAACCAAACTCACTTCAATACTACAAAACATAAATTTTAATTAAGTTTTTTCATTCTCCTGTGAAGAAACAAAAATGGTAGATAGGGCCTTTCTATATTAAGATAACGATATGTAGATAGGGCCGTATTACCACATACGCCACCGACGCCATGGCGTATGGGCGGCAAAATTTCGAAAAATTTTTTTTTTTTTTTTAAATCCAAAAATTAACACCAAGTATGAAGTGGTAGAAAGAAATGAAAGTCTATATGAATTTTTATTTAACGTATACTGCCGTCAGAAGCGAAATAGGCGTATTTCAAAAAAACTCGTTTCGAGATAATTGATGTTTTGTTTATGTCAATTTGTTAAAATACATGTAAAATTGAGATAGAGAAAAATCTCTTAGGAGATTTTTTATATGTTTGAACTAAAATATCGTTATTTGGCTTAGTTCATTAAACGCGTAATTTCTTATCTGTTGATAATTGGCGGCAGTGCACATCAGCCATCGGTTGGCTCAAAAAGTTTGTACATTCAATTTTGAATTTGCAAAACGTACGAACTGATTATAAAAAAATGAATATGCTTTCCTTTTTTTTAATATATTGTGTATGCATTTTGTAAGGGTTTGATCAGAATATACGTTTTATTTATGATAAGGCGTAAAAATACAGCGTTGCTAGTCGCGGCGATTTATCGCCAAATTGACGATTTATTACCTTTAACCGAATCGACCTAGCTGGTGCAGTTTTTTTTGATTTTTCAACATCTAATATTAATACGGTTCGCCCCGAAAAATTGTACCAGTTGGGTCGATTCGGTTACTTTCGTTTGCAGTTTCAAAGTTCAAAAAAATAGCTTCAGCTGGGTCGCTTTGGTTACTTGCGATTGCTTTCTCAAAGATCAAAAAATGCACGAGCTGGGTCGATTCGATTACTTAGGATTGCATATTCAGAAACCAAAAAATTGCACGGGTCGTTTCGGTTACTTTCGTTGCAGTTTCAAAGTTCAAAAAAATAGCTTAAAGTTACTGAGGTTACTGGAGTTACTTGAGGTTACTTGGGGTTCACTTGAATGACATATAACTAATAAATTCCTAAGGTTGCTTTTGTTGTCAGGCGTTTGTAATACTAAAAATTTACTTATAATTTTTTTTAATTTTGGGGGCGGCAAAATATATATATATATATATAGCCTTAATACGGCTCTGCCTATATATATCAGTGATGAACTTTTCGGTACATTTAAATTTTTTTATATGCATACATCCATACATATGAGTTGTGAAAAATTTGAGTAGGTAAACTCGACAAAATTTTAGTAAATTCGGTACAATATTCGGTACGATTTTTCAGTATATTTGTAGCATTTTCAGTACATTTGTTGGGGAAATATGAGATAAAATTCCATTTTTTTTTTATTTTTTGTAAACGTTGCTGGAAATATGAGTACAAAAAATAAAGTGACCTTTATTTTTAAATTTTGGTGTCCTTGACAAGAAAAAAACTTACATCAGCCCTCTAAAAAATACATATATAGAGTAACTTCGGGTATTGTGATATAGGTATTTTTGTTTTCGTAATAACTTGTAAGTTTTTTGTTATAACATTGATATTGCTATGTCTTATGATTCCTTCATGCATTAATTAGTATATAACGGGTATGGACTCCTTTAGCGTAACCCATTCTGGAGCTTCATCAACAAAAGGAAAAAAACCCAATAACATGTGATTGACGGAATTTGCGAGTAATGTGATATATAACATTCGGTACGACATCATATTACCCAAAGCAATAAAAGACAGCAGGATTGTTATTATATTATGTATGATTTGTCATTTTAAGAGAAGTTTGACTATTTAAGTAATTCAAATTATGTATTTAAATTCAGATTAATTCAAAAATTAAGCAAAAACTAAAAATTTAGTGGGAATTATAGATAGTTTTTGTATAAGTTTGTAAACTGCCCGTCTTTTTGGAAAACATTGATTGTGAACCCAAACATAATTACATTGCAAGAATATGGTCTCCTTGTACACCTGAAACAACGTTTGTTTTGTCATATAAAACTTTGTGGGTCATATGATATAGATATAGATATATATGATATACATAGACAGATATAGATATAGTATATCACATTACCCAACTTTCACTATATCACAATACCAGATTTCAGTTTTTAAAACAATAATGTTTTTTATGAAAATGTACGTCTACAAATAAAAAACTCACTATTATTAAGGATAAATATAATCAACCACTATCTGTTTTTTACTGCAAAATTTTTTCTTTGGCTTAAAGTTTTGCTCCATGAAGAATCAAACCGTACCCTCAAAAAATTTCGATCGCCATACTATCACGATTTCGTCACATTGAATCCAAACGCAGCCAGTGCTGACATGGATAATACTGCAGCACGAGTTTTAATGCGTTGCTTATACATTGACATGAAAATTATTCGTTGGAATTTGGTATTCTGGGAAATAAACTGGTATATCACATAACCCGACCATATCACAATACCCGAAGTAACTCTACTCTTCCACAAAACTCAAATGCCATCACTGAAAATTTTTAGACGATTAACTGAAAACCATTTCATTCCTTTAATATGTAAAAGTTTAATTCAGATCGATACATTTGCAACAAGCTTTTGTTTATAAAATTACCTAGAGTTTAATATTGCAATAATTTTGGTAAGCGAAAAAAAAAATATGTGTCGAAATGATTTAAGATTTTATTCAGTTCAAAAAGACTGAAAGTTAAAGAATTTACAGTCGATGAGAAACTTATTAAGATTAGCGCTACGTTCTCCAATTTTGTCTTAACAACATCACTCTGAGTTTTTCCTGATTCTTTATAAGATTGAACTTTGGTTTTATCCTCTGAATTCAATGCCTAATTCGACTCATTCTTATTCATGAGCCTTACAACAATTTACTTGCTTATTGCAAAGAGGACTAAGGCAAATATCACTCTATGTACTTGATGTAGTTAAGTAAATTAAATATTTGGTGTGCAGTAAAAAATACCTTTTACGTACGTTTTAAAAACTTCTATTTCTGGTCATAATATGTGTAAGAGATGAAACCAACTGGATCTATTAAATATGTACAAATATTATATTGGAACGTGATGGAACAACGTTTGATGGTGGAATAAAATCCACTAAGTAATGTTGTTGAGCCTATTTGACCTCTGTACCAGGCATTGAAATAAGGTGCAGTAATGCCCTATTTCTGCAGTAATGACTTTAAATTTGCCGTAATGATTTCAGAATATTGCAAAAAATCGTAGTAATGATTTTCAGCCAAATTCATAATACTTTGTTGTACGTTAATCTTTGAAACGAAATACACATTTTATTTCCTATATAAACGTTGTTTTAGTTGTTAGTTGTAAATGGAAGAGAAATGAAAAATAGTGAAGATGAAGATGAATTTGAAGAAAATTTCACTATTAATTTTCAATTTTGATTTAGACTCGGCGTTTGCCATAATCATATCTGTTAAATCTCTGTCCGTTGAATCCTTTTTGTCGTGAAATTTGTTATTTAACATTAATTACTTGAATAAGCTCTTAAAAAAATTTGTTGAAAAATAGCCAATAAAAAAAATGTTTGAAGTAATGATTTATTCTTATTTCAACCTCTGCTCTGTACTGTATGCATTATAACTAAAACCTTCAGTTTAAATAAAACAATCTTTTTTATTAGTTAGATATATACTTATCCAGCCATACCAAATGGAGCTTTACTATTGACTGGGACGTAATAATCGCCAGCTCCCGAAAATGCATTACTTTCGGCGCCCATACGGACAGAGCTGTATGTTGCTCCACAGTTCTTAGCAACAGCGGCTTCGTAATTGTTACATTTCATTGTTGGAAAATCATTTTTCTCTATAGCCTCGGCGTAATATGTAACGGAACGACCATGAGCACAAGCTCCAGTAACATCCAATGGACAACCAGGTTGAGACTTGCCTCCATTCGGATAAAATGCGCCTTTGCCAATAGGTAGTAAAAATCCAAGGCCACCACCGTCAGTTTGAATAGACTCTACATAATATGCGTCGGTACTTGCAAGACGTTTATTTGGACTCGAATAGCTGAAAAGTGGCAACGCGGGGTCTAAGCCAACAATAGTACGAATCTGACCGGATTTAACATTTTTGCCTGCATATCCTGCACAATGAGCGCCAAGGCTATGTCCAATAACTATCAATGAATCCAAAGACATTCCGTGGCTTTGTTTTAGGTAATCGATCATCGAAGCAACTTTTTCTCCTACAGTTGAAACGGCTAGAACAGATGAAGCGTAATCGATAGAAATTGCCCTGTCCCATTCAACAACAATCAAATTAAAGTTGCCTCCTTTGCTGAACAATGCCTTGCGAATATCGGAATTTATTGACGAGGTTCGGCTTTGAGTCCAACCATGAATAACAAACCTGAAATTGAAATGTTATAGCAAATACTGTGATATTTTCTTGAATAAATATACCTTGTAGGATGATTTGAATTGAAAGTTGAACCTTTAATCGAAGCATCAGTTGCCTTAATTGTTTGGTATTTTGAACCTGCGTCAGTATACAAGTAATATGAAACTGGATTAAGGGATATTTCTCTTGCATGAACAGCTTCTAACTCGCCAAGCTTCGCCTCTGCTTCTTCAATTGTCCACCAAACAGAGGAGCCATCAATCTGGGGAACGTACCACCCATTTTCTCCATTAATTCGAGTGTCCTCGAAGGTTGGTGCACCAGAGACTAAAGTTAACAGTTTTGTGATCTAAATTTTTATCAATAGAACAAATGATAGCTTACCCACAAAAGCGATTGCAGCAAAGACCCAAAGCGCTAACATATTGAGCAACTAATAATGAATCAATTTTAGTCCTTACCTTTATATACAATTTTATGAGTGCAATCATTATCTCGCATTACTGGTATCATGATTTTGAAAGCCACTGAAATAAAACTTTAAGTGTTTTGAACACTTTTTGATTGTTATCAATAAATCAGAAATATTTTTCGTATCAATTTAAATAATTACACAGCATATTTCTAATAACAAATAAGCAAATTAATTGATTGAACGGTTGACCAAGGGGGGGGAGTTTCATACAAACAAGTAAATTCTCTTACTATGAGATTTCATTATTTCTATCTAATTGGGAGGGTTTCAGCCCGCAACTCCCCTAGATCCGTCACTATCTTAATACAATGCTCGTAAAGTTAATAAATTCTCCATCAAGCAATTTGAATATTGATAGAATCATATACTTATATTACTAGTTAGACCCAGAGCTGATTTGTAATAATTAATTCTCAATTTCATTTTCCATTCAATTGAATGATGAATTCAATCTTCTATCAATTTTTCGAAAAAATTATCAACATTAAAATGAATTCAATCTTCTATCAATTTTTCGAAAAAATTAGCAACATTAAAAGTTACTTTCAGACACTATTAGAAGCAACTCCGGGACCCCTTATGTGCGTACTAGGATTCCGAATATTGTAATTGAACTGTATAGATTGATATCTTTTAAAACAAAACGCAGCCTCATTTTCATTAATCGACCGAAACATCATTTTTTTGTAGGTTTTTGAAACAACTTGAATGATAGATCATGTCGCGGTAAATAGCCCCGCATTGGTTAAAACTATATTTAATATATATGAATGGAAAAGTCACTTTTAAACAAATTTAATATTATTTTGAATAAAGGCTATTTAGAGACAAACATTTTTTTTTTACCTTAAAAAATTTAAAAAAATAAATAACATTTTTTCGAGTTTTCTTCAATTTTATTACGCCGACGTTTCGCAGTTTGTTTGACTGCTACCTCTGGGCTAATTTTCAACACTGACATGAAGTATTATAACATAAAACCTTGTTTAAAACTATTATGTAAACGAAATCTTAACATATGCATGTAACTTAACATTATTTTAAACATTTAACATAGTGAACGAGACAACAATAAATTTTTGAACGTACAAAGCAAAATAAATAAAACAAAATATGTATGACCTTTTTTCTAGGTCAGCGCGAAGCAATAATTCGCGCTTCTGTTGACAGTGTGTTTAATCATTAAACTTTAATGTATTGTTGAATGTAGAGACTCTCCAGCGTCATCCTTATGTTGTAATTCTTTTCTCTGTCTATAATTTCGACATTGTCAAAATCAGCGGTGTGTCCAGTGTTTTTTACATGTTGAGAGAGCGCCGTATTTTCTTTTTTATTTTTTATATCCTTTTCATGTTCCTTCACCCGAGTCCCCTACGATCTTTTTGTTGCTCCTATATATATTTTATTGCACATTTCCCCTTTACATTTTATTTTGTAAATTACGTCTGATTGTAGTCCAGTAAATAAGCCGGAAAATGTGGAAAAGTGTCAAACAAGTACCGATTTTAAAAATATTTTTGGTACGTGTTCCTTAGACCTCCTAGAACAGCGATTCTTAAACTGTGGTCCGCGGACCCCTGGGGGTCCGCGAAGCCATTCTAGGGGTCCGCGAAACAATTTTGACATCAATAATTTTACATCATCAAACTTTTCGCTTTATTCAAATAACTCATTTACTAAAAACTCTACATGGCCATTGCCGGGATGCCCAGTACCTAACTGTTTCCACTCTTCCCACTGTTTGACAACATCATCAAATTTTGTAAATTTCAAGGTGCAGCTTCAAATAAATTTAAAGTTGAATATAAAATAGAAGCGATTATAAAAAAATCTAATTATGGTCAAAACGCACTCAAAAATGTGTGTATGAGTCTTTTCCAACACTGAGCGATTTTATAGAATTTTCTAATAAAGAGATCGTTAATGAAACGTGGCTGCTTTTTCTCGAACATTTAATGCCTCTAAAAACCAGCTTCCTGAAGTATTTTCCCTGTCCTGATTCTGGTACCGACTGGATCAGGGTTCCATTCAATATGGATATTAGTAATGCTAAGCAATTATCGACTTTAGAGCAAGTTATGCTCGAGGATATCTCTTGCGATACTTTGACACTTAAGTTCAATAAAATTGAACTAACTTTTAGTTACTCCTAAAATCCGATTACCCTGCACTTGCAAATAAGGGGCCGTTCAAGTATTACATAACGCAATTTTTGAAGATTTTTACCCCACCCCTCCTTCCCTTTAACGTTACGGTATCACCCAAGTGACCATGTTTACCTAAAAGTCACAACCCAACGGGAAACGGAAGCGCGTTCAAAGCGCTTCGGAAGTGCATCAAGGGAAGCAGAAGCTGCTTCCAATGCGCTTCTCATTGCTTATCTTTTTTAACACACGATGTCATTGCGGGGATGCACATCTTTGGAAGCATATTGGTTGCTGAATTGAGGCATATCTTCGGAAGCATATGAAATGCTTTCACGTGAAAGGCCCTCTGCCTTATGCCAGTGTACGCACATCTTAACCTACTGAGCTACTCTTGTTAGTAATATCATTGAGACTAAAACTATATTAGTTTTCTGTCAAAATGAAATTTTTAGTTTTTGATTTCTATTGTTGCCACTTGATAATTCATATAATATACTTTTAGCAAGCTTAACTATATCAAGAGAGTTGGCTGGTGTCGTTAAACTGCGCATGTAACAGCAAAGGTTCAAACCCCAGTGGATGCGCAATAAAAGTTTTTTTTTTTAAATTAAATAGAATTTTGAATTAAACACTTCCGGAGAAGCACATCGGACGTGCTCCCCTTGTAAGCTGCTTCCAGATTTCCCGTTGGGAATTATGTTGCGTAATGTACCGGAAAGTCATTTTAGCGACTTTTGTTATGTTTTAGTCGCGTTTGCGATAATAATAAATAATACTAAATAATAATACTTGAACGGCACCTAAGGCCCTCCCAAACTTGATTCCGGTTAGTACAACGTATTTGTTTGAACAGGCTTTTTCGGTACTATTATATATAAAATCAAAGTATAGAAACCAGCTTAAAGTAGAGGAAGACCTGAAAATAAAACTTTCGAATATAGAGCCCGACATCCTGGATTTCGTTTCAAGGAAACAACATCATCCATCTCATTAAGTAAAAACTTCTACAGAAGAAAATATATCAAATTTCACTTATAAAATGACCAGTAGTCACCAAACACATAATTTTCATTATAAGCTTTATTATTATTATATTATTTATTAAAAAAGATATGAAAAAAAAAACAATTTATTTTCTAAGCTTTATTTTGACCAAGAAATATTTGTCTGAGTTTAATGTACATACGTATTTTAACTTGAAACTTTTTTAATTCTATTACATTTCCACAATTTTTATTCATTTTGTGAATTTGTGTATTTACATGAAAATCCTAATTAAAAATGTTTGCCTCTATAAATGCACAAGATTTGTAAAAATACGGAGATATATGGGATAAGTATCAATATTTATTAGAAAGTAGTTTCTGCAGGCTTGTCAACTTTTGGATCTTTAAAATCCGTAAAAATAAAGTAAAATAAAAATACTTCGTTCCTTAACCTCGTCACATAACTGGACATTTTATGTCTGGCTGAGTTTGACGGTTACCGGACATAGCCCCCACGGACATAATCCCCATTTCGTAAATGGGGAATATGTCCGCAAATTATTCGGACATAATCCCCATCTTCGGTAACCCCATGGGGGTTATGTCCGAAAAATTTAATTAATGCAAACTTTTTTGGGTCTTATGTCCGTCTTTTTTTTTTTTTGGTTATATTCCGGCGAAGCCGGTGTTAGATTTTTAGGATTTTTAAATCCTGAGCTGCGGCCGAAGGCCGCCCACTTACCCTAACACTTGTGTAGAATTACTATAGTTGTCAACAACAAAATTATTGTGATGGGGATTATGTTCGCATCAGCTTTGGGGATTATGTCCACTATTTTGTGGACTTAACCCCCATACCGCAAATGGGGATTATGTCCGTATATTTTGCGGACATGAAACTATGCTTAGAACGACGTCTAATATCTAGGGTTGGGATGGGGTCCGCAGAAAGAGTTTAGCTCGATAAGGGGTCCTCGGACTACATAAGTTTAAGAACCCCTGTCCTAGAACATTCGTCCGGTCTAACCTTTGCCTCATAAACATAAATGAATCAATGGGGGTGGTTTTACGAGCCCCCAACTATCCCAAAAAGTAACAGTCTATTAGGTTTTTTGGGTCGCTGATCACGAATCCGACGTTCAAATGGGGGTAGTTCTACCCCAACCCCTCCCAAACCACCCCAAAACGTAGATCTTGCGTAAAAAAAAATAGCATTTTGCTTTGGAAATGTGCTCTATTAGGTTTTTTGGGTCGCTGATCCCGAACCCGATGGGGGTAGTGTCCCCCTCCCCCCCTAATCAAAGTTCAGTCTTGGATCGGATTTTTGACGGACGCACAGCGCAATCCAACTACAACTTTGAATCCAACTGGCTGTGGTTGGAAACTACTAGACGATGTCGTGCATCCAGTAAGGATGAGCCAACCGCCAGCACCAAAAACAATAATGGATGCCATAATGTGTGGCTGCCAAACTGGGTGCGGGGCTCAATGTGGTTGCCGCAAGAATGGCATAAGTTGCTCTGTGACTTGTGAATTTTGTCAAGGCGTAAGCTGTAAAAATAAAGAACCTTTCGGAGCTGTAGATGTAATGGACATGGAATCGACTGACCTACTGGATGAAGAAAAACACAGTGAAACTGAGGGCAAAAAAATCAAGAACTACTGACACACGTACCAATTCTTGAAAAATTCTGATTATGAGTAATTAAAATAAAAAGTAATTGTTTACAGAAACTGTTTTGTTTTAATATCCTAATGTATTTCACAAAAAACAAGCAACATAAAAGTTCATACTTTTCACAATTTTTACCCCTGTCTCCCCCAATTGGACGTCGGATTCGTGATCAGCGACCCAAAAAACCAAATGGAGCACATTTGCAAAGCAAAATGCTAATTTTTTACGCAATAGCTACGTTTTGGGGTGGTTTGGGGGTAAGGGGTGGAACTACCACCATTTGGACGTCAGATTCGTGATCAGCGACTGATGCTGATTTTTTTACGCTATAGCTACGTTTTGGAGTGGTTTGGGAGGAGTAGGGGGTGGAACTACCCCCATTTGGACATCAAATTCGTGATCAGCGAACCAAAAAACCTAATACAGCACATTTTCAAAGCAAAATACTAAGTTTTTTAATTTTTACGCAACAGCTATGTTTTGGGGTGGTTTGGGCGGGTAGGGAGTGGAACTACCCCCATTTGGACGTCTGATTCGTGATCAACGACCCAATAAACCTACTAGAGCACATTTCCAAAGCAAAATGCTAATTTTTTGAATTTTTACCACCCAAGGTTAGACCGGACGAATGTTCTAGGAGAACACGTACCAAAAAATGTTTTTAAAATCGGTGCTTGTTTGACACTTTTCCACATTTAACAGAATTTTCCGGCTTATTTACTGGACTATTGTTTTTGTTTGTCAATTGGGGTTTTCGCTTTTGTAAATATTATTGCTAAAGTGGCGACTGGTCTATGTTCAAAAATTATGTTGTCGTTTTTAACAACTTCTTTTAGATGTTTTGTCTCAGTTAATTTTGCTATGTATGGCACGCGTAGATATCCTTTAGTTGTTACATTGTGGTTGTTCTTGCTATTGGTAATGTTTTGTGTTTCCACTACATTGCTTTCAGTTCTATTTGTTTTTGCATTTTTTATTATTTTTTTAAATAAGAAGAAATTTGTTTAACTGAGAAGAAATTTAGTATTCGTCCTGAAGATGTTGGCTTGTATATCTTCATGTCAAGATACGACAAGCTGTTGTCAGATTCTACTTCTACTGTAAATTGTAGTTTCGGGTGGTATGAATTTAATTCGTCTAGGACAGGGGTTCTTAAACTTATGTAGTCCGAGGACCCCTTATCGAGCTAATTTTTTTTTGCGGACCCCATCCCAACTCTAGACATTTGACGTCGTTCTAAGCATAATTTCTGACTCATTAATGACAAAGACACTCAGGCTTGCCAATCGATGTCAAACTCAACCAGACATAAAAAGTCCGGTTATCTGACAAGGTTAAGGAACGAAGAATTTTTATTTTGCTTTAATTTTTCCGATCTTTAAAGGTCTTTTCAACACTATGTATGTTATGTATGTCCAGTTTTTGAAGATCCAGAAGTTCAAAAGGATGCAGACACTACGTTCTAATAAATATTGATACTTATACCATATATCTCTCTGCATTTTCAAAAAGCTTGCGCATTTATTGAGGCAAACATTTTTTATTAGGATTTTCATGTAACTAAAATACAAAATGAATAAAAATTGGGGAAATATAAAGAATTAAAAACATACATTAAACTCAGACAAATATATCTTGGTCAAAATAAAGCCTAGAAAATAATTTGATTTTTTTCATATCTTTTTTAATAAATAATATAAAAATAATAAAGCTTAAAATGAAAATTATTTTTTGGTGACTATTGGTTATTTTATAAGCGAAAATTGTTATATTTTCTTCTGTAAAAGTTTTTACTTAATGATATGGATGATGTTGTTTTCTTGAAACCAAATCCACAATGTCGGGCTCTATATTCAGAAGTTTTATTCTCAGGTCTGCTTCTACATTAAGCTGGTTTCTGTACATTGATTTTATATGTAATAGTACCGAAAAGCCTGTTCAAACAAATACGTTGTACAAAACGGAATCAAGTTTTGGATGCCCTTATTTGCAAGTGCAGAGTAATCCGATTTTAGGAGTAACTAAAAGTTAGTTAGTTCAATTTTATTGAATTTTAGTTTCTAAGAAGTATCGCAAGAGATAGCCATGAGTATATCTTGCTCTAATGTCGATAATTGCTTAGCAATACTAAAATCTGTATTGAATGGATCCCTGATCCAGTCGTTGCCAGAATCAGGATAGCGAAAATACTTCCGGAAGTATGCCTTTAGAGGCATTAAATGTTCGATAAAAAGCATTATCGAGCACTTTATTAGAAAATTCTATAAAATCGCTGAGTGTTGAAAAAGACTCATACACACACTTTTGAATGTGCTTTGACCATAATTCGTATTATTATAATCGCTTCTATTTTAAATAGCTAAACACCGTTGGGACTTGCGATTTAGCTTCTTTGTCAAATCTCACCAAAAAATAGAATTTGTTATATTTATCTGCGATAAATTTTCTAGTATCAATTTTGTACGCACTATTAACGTATAGGAAAAATGTGGACGATATCGCACATCCCAACTATGTTTAGCTCTTAACTTCAATTTTAAATTTATTAGTAGGTGCACCTTGTAGGCTCAAATTAAAACTTACAAAAATTGATGATGTTGTCAAACAGTGGGAAAAGTGGAAACAGTTAGGTGCTGGGCATCCCGGGTTTGAACAAAAGTAAATGCACACTTTGTTTTTTAAAAATATGTGCCTTCATTGAAAAAGCCATGTCCATTTAGAATTTTTAATTAATTAGTTATTTAAATAAAGCGAAATGTTTGATGATGTAAAATTATTGGTGTCAAAATTGTTTCACGGAGCCCTAGAATGGCCCTGGGGGTCCGCGGACCATAGTTTAAGAATCGCTGATCTAAGACAGCATAGACGTCGTTTTTGTTAACGATCGCCAAGATGTCATCAACATATTTAAAAAATTTTATAATGGCTATATTTTTTCCCTCAAAATTTGAATTGTAATATCCAGAAGATCTTCTAGAACTATATCCGCTATGTATGGTGAAAGTGGGTTGCATAGAAAATTTTATTTTATGATATTTCGGTGATTAAAAGAGATATCGACAAAATTTAAAATGGGTTTTGAAGGGTAAAAGTAATACTTTCAGATGCCGTAACCAGTTTTGGAAAAACAATTTTATTCGCGATGTGCAATAAGCTCAAATATAGCCAAAAACCGTGTTTTTGCACTTTTAGGTTAGAATATCTCGAAAACCTGACGTATAGGAGAAATTCTGAGATCAGATTCGGATTCAGCGCATCAAAGTCCTTCGGATTTGATAAGTCTGGTCTCTGTTTTTGAATTTTTTTTATTTTTGTCGTCCTGTGTTACTAAAATCATACAAAAGTATGTAACTTAGCAAAACTGTATTTCAGCCAATTAGTATCCAAAATACTTTTGTGGGCCTTCAATTTGACGGAAACTACGTCACCTTTCTTTTTTGAGAACAAAAAATCCCCTAGGGTTAGGTTAGGTTAAAAGGGTTGCTTGCAAAGCAAGATTCACTCGGAGCAGTTTGCCCATTGTGATACCCTACATATATATAAAAATGTTCCCCTCCTTCTCCTTTAAAAAAAGTCCTACTGAATGGGGGTGAACCACCCAGAAGCCTTACTGAAGTTGAGGATGCTGGTGAGTTCCAGCTCAGCTAGTTCCTCAAGACCAACAAAAAACGCAGAACCAAAATATTTGATTCGTCTCCTCATTAGCCCGGGGCATTCGCAGAGCAGGTGTTTAACAGTCTCATCCTCTTCTTCATCTCCGCAGCTCCTGCAGAAATCTCTGAAAGGAGCACCATATCTGGCGGCCATAGGGCCAATGATACAGTGCCCCGTCAGTACTCCTACAACAGTCCTAAGCTCTCCTCTTCTGAATCTTAAGAGAGATTGCGTCCTTCCCAGATTCAATTTAGGCCACATGATTCGAGACGTTCTGCATCCGGTGGTAAGGTTCCACCTTCTGTTCGTTTGTTTCTTGATTATGTCCTCTATCCGATAGTGTAATTCCGCCAATGGTATCTTAAGGTCTACCACTTGTTGATTCTCTGGTTGTTCTGATCCTATTCTGGCACATTCGTCAGCTTTCTCATTTCCGGAAATACCCGTATGACGGGGCACCCAGCAGAGTTCTATAGCATGCTGTCGGATTGAACGTAGTGATTCCCTGCAGTGTTCTACACACCTAGACTTTACTATTTTGGCATTCAGTGCTTTGATCGCTGCCTGAGTGTCCACACATATGGTAATGATGGAGGGAGTAAGCTCCCTGTTCCGTATCACCTGTGCGGCTTGGTCTATGGCATAGATTTCAGCTTGAAAAATGCTGCAATAGTTGTGTAGTCTAAAAGACATCTCCATACTCATATTATCCGAGTACACACCCGCCCCTGTGCCGAACTCCATCTTGGATCCATCTGTGAAGATGGTTAGCCCCTTTCCTTCCAGAACGGTGCCTGAGTTCCAATCTTCTCTTGTTGGAAAGTTGATGTTGTAGACTGTGTCAAAGTCAAGTATTGGTACTCGGTAGTCGCTTCCCGTGAGGCAGAGTTCCCGCTGCATATCTTGCAAAATAGACCCGTGACCATCAGAGTTTTGAAGCTTGTTGCATTCTTTTAACCTAAGAATCCCTTTTGCCGCTATATTCCTGATGTATAGGTCAATAGGCAGTAGATGCATTATAATCTCCAGGCCCGCCTGTGGTGTCGATCTCACCGCTCCTGTTGTACCAAGGCAGGCCAGTCTCTGTACCTTACGAAGCTTGTCAAGTAGTGACTTGGTGTTGGCAGCCTTCCACCACACCAGCGCTCCGTGAGTTAAAATAGGTCTGATAACCGCCGTGTACATCCAATGTACTATGTACGGTTTTGCACCCCATTTTTTCCCAAATGTTCTATTACACGTGTAGAAAGCGTTCAATGCCTTTCTAGCCCTTTCATCCACGTTCCTCTTCCATGAAAGCTTGGAATCCAGAATGACTCCGAGATATTTTGCTTCTTTGGCGAGAGCCAGTGTGGTACCATTTAACGTTGGCAGTTTAAACGCTGGTATTTTATATTTTCTTGTGAACAAAACAAGTTCGGTCTTGCTTGGATTGATACCAAGTCCGTTCCTATTTGCCTAGACTAGCAGTTTTCTCAAAGCTGACTCCATCAGTTCACTGATCGTAGAAATAAAATTTCCCTTTATCAGTATGACGACATCATCTGCGTAGGCAACCACCTTAGTCATCGATCTTTCCAGCGAGCATAAAATTTCATTAATGACAAGATTCCACAGGAGTGGTGATATAACACCGCCCTGTGGAGTACCACTCTTAACTGCTTTCCTGCTCTTTGATGTCCCCAGGGTGGAGCTGATGACCCTGTGATTCAGCATGTTGTTGATCCACAGAGTTATTTTGCTATTTACCCCTATGCGTTCCAATGCGGTACTAATTGACCTTAATTTCACGTTGTTAAAGGCACCCTCTATATCTAGAAAAGCACCTAAAACATATTCTTTTACATGTAAACCAGTTTCAACGAAGCTAACGACCTCATGCAAAGCAGAGTCCACAGACCTACCTTTCAGGTATGCGTGTTGCGCCTTACTGAAGTTGTGCTCATTTAGAGTGCTTTCCACGTGCAGACCTACCAGTCTCTCTAGTGTTTTTAATAAAAACGATGATAGACTAATTGGCCTGTAGTCCTTGGCAGAATTATGATTCGCCTTTCCTGCCTTCGGGATAAAGACGACCCTAACCTCTCTCCATTCCCTAGGAATATACCCTAAGGCTATGCACCCTCTGAAGATCCTTGTCAGCCAAGGAATGATGTTGGGCAAGGATTTTTGCAGCATTGCTGGTAGAATACCATCTGGTCCCGCGGACTTAAACGGTTTGAATGATTGTACTGCCCAGACAATTTTTGATTCGCTTGTTAATTCTTTGATAAACCCAGTTATGTGATTGTTGGTCATGCTCGAGTTTGGGATGGTTTCTGAACCACTCGAAGCCGCGTCCACACATTCAGGAAAGTGGATCTTCATTAGGAGCTCAAGAGATTCACTGCTGCTTTCCGTGTATACACCAACCAGTTTTACCAGAAGACCGGGAATGCTTGGACTCTTGGACAGAATTTTACGGAGCCTTGCGGCTTCACTCATTTCCTCCATGCCCTCACAGAGCTCAGCAAATGAGGCCCTTTTTGCCTTCCTAATTTCACTTTTGAAAGCGTTGAAACTTTGACGATATACATCCCAATCCGTACTTCCCTAGTCACTTTCGCTCTATTAAAAAGCCTTCTAGTTTCAGTCCTCAACCGCCCAAGATTTGAAGTCCACCATGGTGTGTGGTGTCGTTTCTTGGAGCGGCTTAAGGGACATGACTTCCGAAAAGCTTCATTCAGCTTGCCGGTGAGTTTATTGACCGCTCGCAATAGATACATTGAGTCAACTTTCCGCTCCATATTCGGAGCAGAAAACTCACTCATATGTTTTTCGAACTTTTGCCAGTTAGCTCTTGCCGGGTTCCTATAAGCGATTTGTACCCCACTCTTAAAATTTATACTGAATAGTATCCTGTAATGATCTGAGAAAGAGCATTCTGTAGATACCATCCAGTCCTCAACCCTAAGAGTGTCTGAATTTGTCGCTAAAGTCATATCAATTACCTGTTCTCTAATCCTATTATAAAATACAGGATGATTACCCCTATTGCATACAACAAGATTAGTGGACAGTAAATATTTAAAAAGAGACTCACCTCTGTTGTTGGTATCTGAACTGCCCCAGATGCTGTGATGTGCGTTCGCATCACAGCCGATGACCATACTTAGCCTCTTGTTTTTGGCCCATTGGATCAAACTTTTGAAAGCTTCGCTGGGCGGGTCTCGCTCCTCGTAGGGCAAGTATGCTGATGAGAGGATCAGATTTGGCCCCCTCTGCTCGCACACTGCCACGGTCAGGTCCTTGTTACTGTAATTTGGTAGAAGAAAAACATTAATGTTACGCTTAGCCAAAATACAGGTTCTAATCCTACCTTCCCTTTTGGGGGAGATGAGTTTATATCGACCCGAACCCAATCCCTGAACCCTACCTCCTAAGAGCCAGGGCTCCTGAACCAGGGCCACGTCGATATCACCCTCCTCCATAAACAGCAGCAACTCGTCCGTCGCTGCACTACAGTGATGCAAATTAATTTGCACTACCTTGAGCATGTTCCGGGCGATTTCTGCTCTCCTTCTCCTTGTCGGCAATGGCCATTGTGACATAGCCAATGCCGACACGTATTCTTCCTTTCAAGGGACGGAGTATTTGCTCAGATTCTGGGCTAATCTTAACCCAGAGATCCTTGCCGTTCCCCTTGTCCTTTGATCTGCCCCTGACGATCTCCCAGTCATCCGCCTTGACTCCCCTGTTCTGACGTTTGATCAGAGAGAGTATGGATTCATCCTCCATTACGGGTGGAGGAATCCACACTCTCACGACCACGCGTCGGGGAACCTGGTCAACCGGAACCACGTCAAGCTTAGCCCCCGGCCAAGGTTCACTCTGGTTGCGGATGCAGTCAGTGAGGAAGCTTAATGCCTCACTTGTACCGCATCCCACCACCTTCACTCCCCTTAGCCACTTAGCTCCATCAAACATACCAATAGAATCACTACTGGTATGCTCCATTTCGCTAAGAAGTGCCCTCATGATTTTTTCTTCCAGGATAAGCCAATTGGCGTCCGAGATCTTTCCATCTGGATGACCCCGATCGACAATTGCCACCTGAAGTTCAGGAGCTGAAGGCAAGCTAGCTGAAGGCTTCAGCCTCTTACCCTCAGTAACCTGACCCTCGCTAGAGCGTTGCCTGTTGTTGCTTGGCTTAGCAGAGGTCACTTCGCCGCCAGAAGATTCGACGAGGAGAGAGTGTCCAAATCGTCTTCAATTTCCATGCTCAGTTGTCTCTGTAGCGTCCTGTCTTTGTCCCTACTCTTCTTATCTTCTCCTATACTAATGACTGCAATAGCTTTACCGCCTACCGAGCTTGCAGCCAACACTCGACTAGACGGGGTTTCAGTAGCAGGACCATCATTAGGGTCTGAAGCCAACGCCTGAATGACTGGGTCTCCGGAGATTTTAGAACCCTCTTTTGCTGGATACTGAGAGCCGGTCTCTTGCGACATTTCAGGGGGGGGGGGGGGGGTTTGCATTTTATACCTGCTGCCAGGATTTGAAAACTGCAACTGAATTCAGCCGCAGACCAGGAGCCGATCACTGTGATGCAGACGCTTCTTCTGGATTTTGAAAAATTGTGCGGACTTGTACCCGTCTTAGTCTGACACCTCAAGACTGGCCAATCTAACATGGGAGTCCCTGCTGGGGTACCTAAGTACCCCGTTAGCACAGCCCAGCCTATCACAGGTGTACGCAAGCCCCAACACCGCAGCAAGGTTCAGGCACGTGGAAGGGGAAATAAGAAAAAAAAAAAAAATCCCCTATCTACACTCAAAAAAAAGTTGTACTCAAAAATTTGAAAAAATTAAAAAACGTGAAATTTTCCGTTTTTTTTCAATAGGTTTTTTAACTTATTTTGTTGAAAAAAAAATTGTTTTTCCAATATTAAAAGTCATTTCGATAGGAAATTTAATTCCCTACAATAAATCTTTGGTATGTTTCCATAAAAAATGTGTTGTTTTTGAGTTATAATTAAAAATATAAAACATGGACAAACTCGACCCGTTCTAAAAAGTCCAAGCCAGAATTTGGTAGCACTTTTGGCTATATTATTTTTAGGGTTCAATAGACAATAGACAATAAAATACCTTTAACGAATTAGTTCCTTTTACCCCAGTTTTTTTCGACATAGTCTATAGCCTATAGGTATGTTTGTAAACAATGAGACACGTCATCGAAGAAAACTCGAAAATTTTTTATTTTTTTTTTTTTAATATTTTATAGTAAAAAAAATGTTTGTCACTACTAGCCTTAATTCAAAATAATATTATATTTAATATAATTTCATCATACAGAGCTGTCGTGAAATCAAACCTGATTTTGCTTTGTCGCTGAATTGTTAATCTATATCGATTTGAAATGATGTCGTGAAATCTGATTGGATTGCAAGTTTTCGAAAAAAAAACCAAACTCGAGTCAACTGTTTGTAATTAAACTGTCAAATAAATTGTATTCCAAATTTTGAAAGAAAAATTTAAAAGTACTTTAACTAAACAAAATTTTTTTCTCTTTTAGCTGCAAAGAACTGAATTAAAAACTGTTTATTCGATTAGAATATCAAAATCAAAAAAAATTACCTTTTTGGCGCAAATGAATGAAAATGTATGGAAATTTGCAAAAAATCAACTTCCCCCTCAAAAAAAGTGTTGAAGAAAAAATCGAAAAATTTATAACGAAGACGCATATTAAAGGTCTATGTAGGTCTATGTTTCCTCTTTTAGTTGCAAAAAACTGCATTACAAAACTTTTATTCATTTAGAAGATACAGATTTTTGGCCACCAAATGCCAAAAATTCGCTTTTTCTCCCACTGTTCGTCGTCGTTTTCTTCTATAATTCATCTAGCCACAAAGCTTCGATTTGTTGAAGGATCTTTTCAGCACCCAGTTAGGGATAATGTAGGAGTAAATATGAGAAGAAGTACACGTTATCCGAAGACCAACACAAATGGTGAAGCCTTAGAGCATTTCGTTTGCCGTCAGTAGGTAAGAATCAGAATTGAATCAGAGGAAAAGTGAGTATCGAGAGAATATTTCTACAAGAAGTACACATTGGCCTACCTTGAACACTTGCTGTGTGCTCCCTTTCGTCGAATGAATTTTCGTACAGAACATAAAAAAAGGTGTATCATCTTTTACTAAATCAAAAATAAAAAATGGCATTTGGTTAATTAAAATTGATTAAAATTTCTGATCAATTCAAATATTTAATATAATATTATTTGCAAGTCTCTATAAATATCGAAGACCATTTTGCCGCCCGGGATCACGGTCCCATTAGACTCCCCAACTCACGCTACTGCAGGTACGAAATTCCAGGCATCACTGGCGGCATTCGTGTTAAAATAAGTAAGACTCATTTTGAAGAGCATTTCTTTTTCAATAGAAAAGGCTGCGTGTTAATTTAAATACATGTTGATTAAAATAATCGCCACAACGAACTTGAGAAAATCGATAGCGATAAAATCGGTTTCTGTGACTAAAACCGATAACAAATCTGATTCGAAAATGAAGCCGACAAATCAGAATGCACGCAATTTTAAAACTAAATGCGACAACAATCAGATTTTTGACAGTCCTGATGACTTCGTATCACAAATAATTAATAAACAGTAAAATAATCTTAAGTATGTACTTGTTCAGTCAGTAAAGAAAGATAAAATGCTTTTACTTTGCAAAAGGTGCAACTTGAACATTAACATATGACGCGTTCAAAGTAAAAGAACGAATTATTTTTTATGAAAGCATATTGAACATTACTTGTACGCATGGTTGCCACATTTGGACCCTTGGGACTAAAATAAGTCCTTCATTTATTATTGATTCCTCGGTTCTTCTTTGTATAAAATGGTCCCTTTTCTTATTATTTTAATAAAAAATCTGAAAAGAGCTCAAATTAGTCATTTTTAACACTGATCTTTTACTTAAGTAAAATTTGAAACAATCTGAAGCAGTCAATATGAAACGCGCATTGCTACTATTCAACCAAGTTCATTTCTAATAAATGCCGACAGTTAGATACTCATCATAAACTAAGATTGAGATACTCATTTATGTTTAAGAAAAATATATAAATATGTACATACATATATAATATAAAAATATATAAATATACATACTCTTCATCAGAGTGGTGTTGAAGTACATAGTAGCTTACGCTGATGCCGTAGTAATTCTTGTTAAGGGGAAATTTTTGAACTTGTTAAGTGAACTACTTGAGAGCGCACTTTTAGTTTTAAAGAGATGGGCTGTAAGTAGCGGGCTGAATATAAGCCTGTAAAAAACAGTTTTGGTGCTCTTTTTAGTTAATACTAAATTCCTAGTTTTAGAGACATAACTCTTGATAGCAACACTATACCTGCCATTATCAAATGAGGTAAAATTTTTGGGCATTATCTAGATCGGAAACTTTACTGGCAATCGAATGTTAGAGACCGCCTTAAGAAGGCAAATAATGCTTTCTATGCGAGTAAAAAATATTATGGAGCAACCTGGGATTTCAAATCCAAAATCACACTCTGGATCTATACTGCGATAGTAAGACCAGTTTTACTTTACGGAGTCCTTGTCTGGTGGACTGCTATTAAAGTAAAATCAATACTTACACTTTTAGAACGATTACAGCGTCTCATGTGTATTGGTATAACAGGAGCGCTGAGTACCACTTCTGCAGAATCTTTAAACGTTATACTTCATTTGCTACCTATTGATGTTTTTGCAAAAGGAGTAGCTTATAAAACTATACTTAGGCTCAAAGAATCTGGGTTTTTTAAATACCGACCAAATGGTCATGGCAACGTAGGTGATTTCTTAAATGTTAACACTGACTACATGGTCCCCACTTTATTCATAGATAGGAAATTTTCGGTTACGTTTACTTCAAGAAAAAGCTGGAAAGCAAAAGGCGAGGATTATATAGATGCGATAAACATCTACACAGATAGCTCTAAAAGGCATGAAGGAGTAGGAGCAGATTTTTATGCCTCAAACTGCAACACAAGCCAATCATTCAAACTATCGGAAGAGTGCAGTATTTTTCAGGCCGAAATTGCTTCGATTTATAAAGCCGTAATCTACTTTAAAGAAAGTGCACTTAACAAAAAACTGTAATTCTATGTAGATAATCAGGCCGCTTTAAAAGACCTAAACTCGAAGTACATAAAATCAAAAACAGTCCTAGAATGTTTTAATGCATTTTCTACACTAAGTGAGATGAATTCTGTAGTCCTTCAGTGGGTACCTGGGCATTGCGAAATTGTAGGAAACGAATAGGCAGATTTACTAGCAAAGCAAGGCACTCAGTCAAATTCACAACTCATGAAAGCCTCTGTACTCTTTCAGCAATACTACCTATTAAAAGACAGAGAACTACTCTTAGAAGCCGGAAAGAGGTGGGCTTGCTCTTCCACTAGCAAAATTACCAAACATTTTTGGCCCTGTATCCATAAAAGGGACACAAGATATCTATTATTTATATCTTAACTTGGAGTGAATGCAGGCTTTTGACCAGGGTTGTGACCGGCCACTGCCTTATTGGGCATCACGCTTTCAGGTTGGGCACCGTATTCAATGACTGGTGTAGAAATTGTCATGAACCCGAGAAAGTGGAAACCATGGAACATCTTTTGCGCACAAAATTCGAATGAACAATGAAAGCAAGCATGCAGTCACAGGATTTGCCCTCGGATTAGATTGGCGACCCTAATGGATAAAATAGAGTTAAATCTCAGGCAGCGATTTCCCGAATTTCAAATTCTGTTCCATTTCTAGAATAGATAATAATAAGTTTCATGTCTTTGGATTATGTTTGATTTCAAGCAGTCAAATGTGCTGTTATTTTGACAGCGGCTAAGCGCTATTTTGAAAAAAAAAAACTTGTAAATAGTGTTTTCTATTCAAGGAATTGATCCCCTTTTCCTGTGTAAAAATTTTATCTAATTTTCAGGACTGCATTGCTCAACAAAAATGTCGACATTCATATAAAGAAAATTTAAATCAGGAATGTTACTTTTAAAAGTTTTTTTGTTATAAAATTTGATTTGTAATAATTATTGGTATGAAATACATATATCAATTGTCAATAACTATTATTTTTCAATTGATTCGTTTTTATGTTGAATCATAACTATTTGGATAAGAAATTGTTTTTCCATTGCCAATAACAATTAATATGGACAAATATTTTTGAACATTGTTTTGATGCTCAAAATCGACCTCTTTCCATTCATTGACACTAACAAATTTGTTCAAAGTTGAACAAAATCGCACACTTTTTCAACCCGTGACCACCTCTGGTGATAGCCAAAATCTATTTTAGATCTCTATTCATTGATTGGTGCAAAAACAAAAATTCGAAAATGGACCGAAATCGAGAACTTTCTGGACCCGGGACCACCTCTGGTGATAAACAAAATCTATTTTCGATGTCTTTCCATCGATTGGTAGAAACATTTTTTTCGAAAATATACCAAACACGGGCACCAAGAGATCTAGTGACCACCTCTGGTGATATAAAAACCACCTCTCCCTACCGATTGGTGCAAAAAAATTTACAAAATTGAGAGACTCTTTGAACATTTTTTCAAAAGAATGTAAAAAAATATTTTTCCAAATTAATTGTTATTGGCAATAGAAAAACAATTTCATATCCATAATAGTTATGCATCAACGTAAAAACGAATCAATTGAAAAATAATAGCTATTGACAATTAATATAATATTTCTTACCAATAATAATTATAAAGCAATTTTTAAAAATAATCCTTAGAATTGGGCAAAATTTTTCGATCACAAAAAAGCAAATAATAGTTGATTTAAATGATTCTAACCATTGTGAGTCACCAAAGAAAATATTTTTGCACCTTCCTTGATGAATGGATAAGAAAGGATGGGTATGAGGACTGGCTACAAAAAATTGACACACACACTGGAAAGTGTTGAAGATGTAATGTACATAAAATTTATAGGCGGTGAGCCGGCTGTAGAAAAGTCGAGTGTATAAGATTACAGAATGAGATGTACAGGAAAGATAGTAATGTACTTAGGTGAAACTAACCTACCAGGGTTGCCTTGCCAAAGCCTGTCCTGATGGCCGAAAAGAACCGATTTTTGACCAATTTTTTTTTTTTAATAAAAAGTGTATAAGATTACAGCTTGAAATGCATGTCAAATGATAGAGCTCGATGAGCCTGAACACAATATATAGGGTTGCCTTGTTGGATCCTGTCCTAAACATGGGTTGCCACCCGTTTTTCGGGACATTTTTTTTTTAAATAAAAAGTGTATAAGATTACAACTTGAAATGTATGTCAGATGATAGAGCTCAAAGAGCCTAAATAATATATAGGGTTGCCTTGCCGAATCCTGTCCCAAACATGGCCATCTATTTTTTGGCCCAACATTTTTTAGAAGAAAATTAATGGTTTAAGATCCAGCTTAAAAAGTGTGTAAAATGATAGAACTTGAAGAGCCTTAATATTGTTACGAAATTTCCTGTCCCTTTGACAATAATTTCGATCTCTTATACTTCTCTGAGTTCGATCACTGGATTGTGTAACAATCAAGAAAAACGCAAATTTTATATAATTATAAAATGGTTTATTTAAATCACAAATTTGTAAACGATACAATTGTTTATTTCCTCTTTACATTCAAATTGTATACACAAACGTTTTACTTTATTACTTAAAATCCACTGTATCACTTTAGTACTTAAATTCAAATGTTCAACTGTCTCACTTAAGATCCACTGTGTTCAACTGTTCAATATCAACTGTGTGTCTGCCGCTTATATGACAGCTTTTTATACTAAAGTCACCACTTTCTCGAACCATCCGCCATCTTCCAGAATGTCGCTTCCGGTACCTTCTATATGCCGATTATCGACGTTGATAATGTCGTACCATCCGCCATTATCCAGAACGTCGTTTCCAGTGCCTTCTAGGTAGCGATTATCGACGTTGATAATGTCGTATCACTTTATCATTTATAGTACAGAAAACATGCTACAAGCCGCTAGATGATGTTCTTCGGTCAGTGATGCTAGCTATTGCAGAAACCATTCGAAATGCCGCTAGATGGTGTTATTTTTCTACGGTGAGTGATGCAAGTATTTTCCTACGGTCAGTGATGCTAGCTAGTATCATTTAATTTTTACTTCGAGAATTTTCTGGCATAAAGCAAATTTCGCTACACTGCCCTCCGCTTAAACTTGTTCGTCCCGAACAAGAGTTTCTCCGTCTCTAGTGTAAGGTGCCAGCCTTTCGATGTGGACTACCTTTAATTTACCTTTGTTGGCGGGGTATTTTTGGATTTGATACACAACATCATTAATCCTTGTGACGATCCGGTAAGGTCCCTCCCAATGAGTCTGTAATTTAGGAGACAAGCCTCGTTTTCGTTGTGGGTTGTGTAGCAGCACTAATTTACCTTCTCTGAACCCTTCAGTATTTGCTCGCAGATCATACCGAGCTTTCATCTTGTAGTTAGCCAATTGAGTACGTCTCCTGATGAGCTCGTGTATATTTGCTAGTTCTTCTCTTTTCCGCGACATGTAATCGTCAGCATGGGTCGTTTCTGGGACAGCGCTTACTCCGTACTTCAAATCTGCTGGCAGCCTTAAGTCCGTACCAAAAACTGCTTTTGCTGGCGTGACTGTAGTGGTATCGTGTATTGACGAACTATAAGCCATCAGAAACATTGGTAGACGATCATCCCAATCTTTTTGTCCTTTGTCAACAACCTTTTTCAGATGCTCCTCTAGAGTACGGTTCAACCTTTCGACCATGCCATGGGACTGAGGATGTAATGCTGTGGTACGTGTCTTCTGTATTCCAAGCATTTCACAAACCTTCTTAAAAAGTGCCGACTCAAAATTTCGTCCTTGGTCGGAATGCAACTCAAGTGGAGCTCCATATCGGCAAATCCAATTTTTGATGAAAATGTCTGCCACTGATTTTGCTTCTTGATTGGGAATGGGATATACTCCTGGCCACTTACTGAAGTATTCAATTACCACAAGGATGTATTTATTTCCTGCATTGCTGATTGGAAAAGGTTCCGCTATATCCATGGCTATCCTCTCAAATGGAGCTCCAACGTTATACACATCACAACGGCGGATCCAGTCAGCAACTGTTTCTTGGCATCCTACCCAATAAAACTGTTTCTTTATTTTCTCTGTGGTTTTTGTTATGCCCAGATGTCCACCACTCGATCCATTGTGATAATCCTTGATTATTTCCTTAAATTTTTCCTTTGGAATAACCAGCAGTTTTGAGCGAATTTTACCATTCTCGCTTTCCCAGATTCGGTAGAGGCAACCATCATGCAACTCCAAACTTTGCCATTGCGCCCAGTATGCTTTAGAGATTTGGCTTTCACTTGATATTTCTTGCCATGCCGGCTTCCTACCCAGCTCCTTAAACTTAATTATAGTTGCCAAATCTGTATCACTGCGCTGGTCCCGTTGTACCTCTTCTTTTGTCCACTTTTCTTCAGGCAAAACGTTCAAAAGGCGCACATCAATTGTTCCAGCTTTACTTTCCATTCGTAAACAATGACCGCATTCAATTTTACATGGACGACGGGAAAGTGCATCCGCATTTCCATGCTGGCTTCCTTTGCGATGTTCTATGGTGAAATCATAGCTCTGCAAGCGTTCTATCCACCGTGCGATTTGACCTTCAGGATCCTTGAATTGAAGTAGCCACCTTTATGCCGCATGGTCTGTCCTCAGGGGAAAGTTCTGTCCGTATAAGTACTTATGGAAATGTTTCACGCATTCCATTACTGCCAGTAACTCTCTCCGAGTTACACAATAGTTCCTCTCAGGTTTCGACAGAATTTTGCTGAAATATGCGACGACTTTTTCTTGTCCATTGATGACTTGGGACAAAACTCCTCAAATACCACGGCCTCTCGCATCGGTGTCCAATACAAATTTTTCGCCGGGCATTGGGGGCGCGAGTATTGGTGCTGTAGACAATATTGTTTCAGCTTTTGGAAAGCAGGACGAATGATGGCACATTTCATAGCTCGTGACCGCGGGAGGGTAAATGGCCAACCCTAACCTAACGTAACCAATTGATGATGAGTGCTGTTCAACGTCGTTGCCCAAAACGTCGACTGCGAGTAGCCCTGTGCAAATGGGTTTCGCGCTAGTATCTATATATTAAAACGTGAACATCGAAACTTATGGTACGCTTTTTTAGTAGTTATTATAAAGAGAGGGGAATGAAACTTATATCGTATGAAAGGTACTGTTTAGTAGATATGCACAGAGAAAAAATAATTTGTAATATGTGCCGTTAAGGCAGGCAAAATAAAGAAAACATACGCGCATGATTCCCCCATACAAAACGCTTTAACCAACGCATTTTGATCGCGTTCATGCCTGCATGAGGTAGAGGCAAGGTGACGTGAGGTGAAATAAGGTCCAAACTCGTTTTGTTCGTCATAGGTCGGCAAAATTCTCCCAAAGTTAAAACTTGGTGGTTACGGTCGAGTTTCGACCACAATACGATACTAGTGTGTATAAATGTGTGTAGAAATGAGTGTGAATTTTCAAATAAAACATGAGAGAGGCTGCTTTCGAAACGAAACAAATCGAGATACATAAAAAGGCGTTTACCCATCACGGGTCGGTAAAAGGTAAGTTAAATAAAAAACGCGTATCACCTCTCAATTTTTGTATATCTCGTTTTGTTATTTACGTGACCGATATTAAAAAAATTCCGTCAACAAAAAAAAAAATTTTTTTTGGAAAAAAAATATATAATTTAGAAATAATCCAACTTTAATTGTCTCGAAGTAATCGCAGAAACTTATATCTTGGTTGTCAAATCAAAAAAAAAATGTAAAATCATTATTATTGATAATGGAGTCGCGATTCATGATGAAAATCGTTGTAATATGTGGCAAAATATTAAGTGAAATATATAAATTATTTCCCGATTTTAACGTAAACGATCTATATCTACCTGCAGTAGTTTGTGACGCTTGCAGAATAAAAATATCAAGAGCTAATAAAAATGAGATATCAAAATCATCAATTCAAATGCCAGATTACTCCAATTATACTTCCAAACTTAAGACAATATCATCGTGTACTCCTGAGAATATTTCTGTTGAGATTCGATTAAGGCAAAGTGATGTACATATCTAAAATGAACTTGAAAAAAAAATCTAAAATTCCAAATGCTTCTGAAAGTAAGCTATGCGGACATTGTTTTACTACAATATCTAGAGGAATATATATGTACATATGTTCATATATCTATTCTGCCGTCAGAAGCGAATAAGGCGTATCTCAAAAAAATTTATATTCGAGATTCTTAAGGCATGCGATAGCTTAAGAAATTAAGAATCTAATGCCGGTATCTTAGTTCAAACCTATAAAAAATCGCCTAAGAAAATTACCTATTTCTCAATTTTACATGTATTTCAACAAATTGACATAAACAAAACATCAATTGTTTCGAGACGAAATTTTTTGAGATACGCCTAATTCTCTTCTGACGGCAGTATTGTTTATGCTTAGATTCATGGTAATATATTTAAGTTACGTTTAACTATTACTTAAAGCAGGAATGGCCAGAAGAGTTGAGTTTGGGAGCAGGAAATCGCTAACCACCTGATTAAGCGAGCAATTGTGTAAATTTGCAAAATCTAATTCCAAGAATTGAAAAAAATCCAAAACAAAATGCGATGGGAGCGATCGCAACAACAATTACGTACAGTGCCTCACATAAGTAATCGGAATTTGAAAGTTTTTGAAAGAATCTTAAAATTTTTTTATAGCGAATGATTTTTTTTTAAAAATCAAACTAAGTAATTGTAGCTGTGTATATCTTGTTCTATTTATTAAAAAAATTTTTCGTATATGTAGCTTAAAATTATAAAAATGAATTTATAAACAAAAACTTAATGAAATTCAGTGCACAAAAGTATTCGGAATTTCGAACACTATCTTAAATAGTAAATCAAATAGATACCCAAAAGTAGTGGAACACTCTTTAAAATTAATTTACAGTTAGATTTAAGTAGTCCAGTTCAGTTTCCATTTTGTTTTCGGTATTTAGAGTTGGACTTTTTTTATTGTGATTTTGCAATAAGAAATATGGGCAGAAAATCAAAAAAACACTTTCGAAGAAAGAAAAATTATTTTCAATGTGCGTGAGCAAGGAAAAACCCTAAAGGAGATTGCTGGCACCATTAGAAGAAGTATTTCGACTATCCACAGCATATAGAAAGAAACCCGTTACAAAATACTCAACGCTCCGGTAGGACAGTGAAACTAATCATTCGAGACATGGCGGCTATCATACGAAAAATTAAAAATCAGCATCGCTTTTCTGCAGTGGAAATAAATAAAAGCCCCGCTGAATATACTGGAGTGTACGTAATTGACGAAACAGTTCCCACGATACTCAGATGTGCCGGTTATAACGGAAGCCGTGTCAAGCCATTAATAAGAGAGGGTAAACAAATAAAGCGCTTAGAGTTTTGAAAAGCACTTAAATTGCAACGAAGTGGTTTGGTCTAGCGATGTTTTTAGCGACGAGACAAAATATAAAATTTTTGGACCCGATTGTGGAAATAAAATATGGTTTAAGTCTTTATACCAAACTCTATGCGCTTTTTACGGTTAGCCTCGCTTGTTAATGGCTGGACACGTGTAGTTCTTCCGTTATAACCGGCACATCTAAGTATTCTGCGAACTGTTTCGTCACTTACGTATTTCCACTGCAGAAAAACGATGCTGATTTTTAATTTTTCGTATGATAGCCGCCATGTCTCGAATGATTAGTTTCGCTGTCCTACCGAAGCATTGAGAATTTTGAAACGGGTTTCTTTCTAAAATGCTGTGGATAGTCGAAATAATTCTTCTAACGCTGCCAGCAATCTCCTTAAGGGTTCTTCCTCGCTCATGCAAATCAAAAACAAGTTTTCTTTCTTCGAAAGTGTTTTTTTTTATTATTTTCTGCCCATATTTCTTTTTACAAAATCACAATAAAAAAGTCCAACTCTAAATACCGGAAAAAAAATGGAAACTGAACTGGACTACTTAAATCTAACTGTAAATTGATTTTGAAGAGTGTTACACTACTTTTGGATTTCTTTTTGATCTACTATTTAAGATATTGTTCGAAATTCCGAATACTTTTGTGCACTGAATTTCATTAAGGTTTTGTTTATAAATTCATTATTATAATTTTAAGCTACATATACGAAAAATTTTTGTTAATAAATAAAACTAGATATACACAATTACAAATACTTAGTTTGATTTTTAAAAAAAACTCATTCGCTATAAAAAAATTTTAAGATTCTTTCCAAAAATTTCAAATTCCGAATACTTATGTGAGGCACTGTACATTTCATTTCGATACACAAGTATGAAAACAAGTGTGTTGAGACATTTTTCGTTGCAAGCGTCGAGTCGCGGCGCTAGTTCTTATTTTTCCGTATTGTTGTTATTGCTTTTTATTTTGAAAAATAGAAAATTACAGAAACAAAAACACTGGAAGTGATAATGAGCAACTGAATAGAAAATGTTGACGAAAAAACTCGAACGGAAAATCCAACAATATCCAATTTTATTGTTGTTTGTCTGTACTTAGTATTTTTTACCTTTTGTAGAATCTGCAAATGACATTTTTCATCAAATTTATATGAGAGTTCATCATATTTGGGAATGAGCAGGAATAATTAAATTTTGTTCGACCTGGCCATCCCTGCTGTAGAACTTTGTTTCAATTACTTACTTACTTACTTGGGTGGCCATAACAACCCGTTACCGGGTTACGGCCGACCTCAAAAGCTCTCTCCAGGCGCCTCTGCTTCGCGCGCGCCTTCTCCAATCAGGCACACCAAGCGTGGATAGGGTTTCTTCGGCTTGGTCTTTCCATCGGAGGCATGGTCTTCCTCTCCGTCGTCGCCCAGCGGCTTCCGCATCAAACACCTTTTTCGCCGGAGCTTCTTCGTCCATACGCACAACATGTCCCAGCCAGCGCAGACGTAGGATAGTGATGCGCTTGACTATGTCGATGTCATTGTAGAGCTCGTACAGTTCATGGTTCATTCGAATACGGTAGTCGTCGCCGACGCGAACAGGACCGAAGATTTTGCGAAGAATTTTTCTCTCAAACACCCCAAGTGTGGCTGCATCGGTCTGCGACACAACCCATGCTTCTGCACCGTAGAGTAGCACGGGTAAGATGAGCGTCTTGTAGAGTGTCAGTTTTGTCGGGCGAGAGAGGTCTCTACTACTCAATTGCTTACTGAGACCGTAGTAACACCTATTAGCAAGAGTGAGTCTTCGCTTTATCTCCAAGCTGATATCGTTTTGAGTATTCACGGCGGTGCCAAGGTAGGTGAATTCCTTGACAACTTCGAAAGTATAGCTGTTCGCAGCAATGTTGGATCCAATGCGCCGCGTCTCCCTGCTTGTGGACAGCATATACTTTGTTTTGCCCTCGTTCACCGTCAAACCCACCTTCGCTGATTCTTTTTCGATAGCAGAAAATGCAGCAGTAACATCTCGCTTACAACGTCCAATGATATCAATATCATCGGCATATGCAAGGAGCTGGACACTTTTGTAGAAAATAGTGCCATTACGATGAACACTGGCTTTTCGCAACACCCCTTCTATCAAAAAGTTGAAGAGGTTGCAGGATAGTGGATCGCCTTGTCTGAAACCTCGTTCGGTATCAAATGGTTCGGAGAGGTCCGTTCCTACCCTGACGGAGCTGGATGTGTTGCTCAACGTCATTCTGCAAAGCCGCACTAGCTTCGCAGGTATACCGAACTCAGACATGGTGGCATACAGGCAATCCCGTATCGGGCTATCGAAAGCAGCCTTAAAATCGATAAAAAGATGATGGGTATCGATCTGTTTTTCGTGGGTTTTTTCCAGGATTTGACGTAGTGTGAAGATCTGGTCTATGGTGGACTTACCAGGTCTAAAGCCGCACTGATAAGGCCCAATCAGTGTGTTGGCGAACGGCTTAAGTCTTTCACACAGTACGGTCGACAGGACCTTGTATGAGATGGCAAGAAGACTGATTCCCCGGTAGTTTGCGCAAATTGTAGGGTCACCTTTCTTCAGTATAGGACAAAGGACACTGAGATTCCAATCGTCGGGTATGCTTTCTGCTAGCCATATTTTGCAGATGAGTTGATGCATGCACCCTATCAGCTCATCGCCACCGGTCTTGAATAATTCAGCAGGCAGGCCGTCAGCACCGGCCGCTTTGTTGTTCTTAAGTCGCTGTATCGCAACTCGTACCGCGTCATGGCTAGGTGGTGGTACGTCCACACCATCGTCGTTGATTGGTGGCATCGGGTTAGTTTCTCCAAAGGCGGGATTGGTGGAGTCATCGCCAGTAAGCAGCTTGGAAAAGTGTTCCCTCCATAATCTCAGTGTACCTTGCGTATCCGTAACCAGATTTCCGTGTTCATCTTTACAGGTAGATGCTCCGGGCTTGAAACCTTGGGTCAGACGCTTGACTTGTTGGTAAAATTTTCGAGCATCATTCCTGCCTCGTAGCACTTCGAGTTTCTCACGCTCACGCCTTTCCTGCTCTCGTTTCTTGCGTCTGAAAAGGCGCCTCTCTTCCTTTCTCTTTTCCCGGTAGTTTTCGCGTACGGCTCGCGTTGCGGCTGACTGCAGTGTTCTTTTGTATGCGGCGTTTTTCACTGCAGTAGCTTCGCGACACTCCTGGTCATACCATTGATTTCGCGGAGGTGGGCGTCGGAAACCAATTACTTCCTCAGCGGCAGAGCGCATGGAGCGGGAAATATGCGCCCAAAGTCCACCGGCATCATCGGGTAGAGAGTCAGGTTGAAGGAGCAGTTCTGAGAGGTGAGCGGAATAGGCTTCGGCCGTCCGATGTGATTGCATTGTTTCAATTGGCTTAGATAAATAAATAAATAAAATCATTTGAAATAATTTATCAGATACACAAAGTTAAGTAAATCATATTACATAAACGTGAATATATTAAGCTGTGTGAAGTAGGCTCGTGACTTCGAGATATCAAAATAAAAATGATCTAGGAAAATTGCTCTTCGTTTGCTCGTCCAGGAAATATGTCTAAAAAAATTGCTCCCGAAGTATTTTTGGATATATTTCCAAAAAACAAAAACACCCAGCTCAGCACTTCAAGCTATCGAAAAAACTTTTATACACAAAAATTGCTCTTTGTTTGTTCGAGCAGAAAATATAAAAAAAAAAATATTGTGCAATATTTTGCACAGTATCGCAAAAAACAAAAAAGGCTGGCTCAGCACTTAAAGCTATCAGTAAAACTTTTATCCATAAAAATTGCTCTTTGTTTGCTCGTCCAGAAAATATAAAAAATAAAAATTTTCGTGCAATATTTTGCACAATATTGCCAAAAATCAAAAACACCTGGCTCAGCACTTCGTTTGCTCGTTCAGAAAATATTGTCATAAATCAAAAACACCTGGCTCAGCACTTCAAGCTATCAAAAAAAATTTTATGAGCAAAAATTGCTCCTCGTTTGCTCGTTCAGAAAATATTTTTTAAAAAATTTTTAGTGCAGTATTTTTCAAAATATTACCAAAAAACGAAGAAAAACGAGGCTTAGAACTACAAATCATCGAAAAAGTCCTGACAAAAATATTATATTATATTTGCTGTGTTTTATTCGCCAAGTTGCTAGCTATGTACGAAAAAACGTTCAAGTCGCTAAGTTTCCTACTCGTTGTTATTTGAGAAGTCGTTTTATTTTTGACGCCTGACGTTTTAGGCAACTTGCTATGTATGCTTAGCAACTATAGTTTTGCTCGTTGAGTTTTCGATTTTGTTTTTGTTTTCCCATACAATTATCGTTGCTAGCTAAAGATATCTAGCAGAGGATGGCGAATAAAACCCAGCTATTATATGCACAACATAGTTGGATTATTTCTAAATTGAATTTTTTTTTCAAATAAATCTTTTTTTTTATAATTTTTTTTTGTTAAAGGGATTTTTTTAATATTGTTCACGTAAACCAATTTTAAAAATGGTTGCAGTGTTTCTATGATAATAACAAAACGAGATATACAAAAATTGAGAGGTGACACCCGTGCCATAGGGTTGTCAGATTTTTGAAACACAAAATCAATATATTCAAGTATATTCAACGCAAAAAATCAGTACAGAATTGTTTACCTAATTCATTGTTTTTAATATAAAAATCAAAGCTTAAGTCACATTTTTTATTTAAAATAACATATCTTTCACATTACAAAAACCTCATGGGGCCCCTACACACACAGTGCAATTCGCTGTTTTCAGTTACAAAAAAAAGGTACACAAAATTAATTATATATGCTACAAAACAAGAACTATTTTACAGCCTCCTTGGCTGCTGGTTCAATGTAAAATTATTTAGTAATTCAAATCCAAAAATTAGTTCTAATTGGTGAAATCAGTGCATTTGCGTACTTTTAAAGAAAATTCATAAAAATCAGTACATGTACTGATAGAATCAGTACGTAAGATAAGCCTATTTACCCTTACAGTGTAAAAAATTTATCAAACAATGACTTTATTTTTAAATCCATATTTTATTTAAAATATTGCAAATATAGAATGTAAAAATTGAATAACTAATTTTAAAATTGATTACTTAGGACGAGGGTTTCAATGTTAGGCTGAATTTCTTGAGCCGCTTAGGCATTACTTCCTGGTACTGAAGATATGTACCTTGAGCCGCTTAGGCATTACTTCCTGGTACCGAAGATTTGTACCAGATTTCGAAAAAACAGTTCAACCTCTTACCCTCCTCCTTAAAGAAAGGGAAACATTGGCGATGGAATCATGAACAACAAGCGGCATTTGAGGAACTAAAAAATAAATTGACGGAAGCACCGGTCTTGGCATGCCCTGACTTCCACCTAGGGTTGCCAGATGGACTGGATTCGTAGGGATTGTCCAGATTTTTAGTCCCATGTCCAGAGTCCCGACAATCAGAAATATGTCCAGATAAAATTCGAACAATGAAATAAAAGAAAAATAGGACTAGATACAAAAATATCTGCCGTAGGCATTAAAAATGAATTAACATTCGTCACGTCCAAAAGGTACGGACTGCTCTTAAGAAGTTGACATTTTTCAAACAAGAAAAGATGATTTATAAGGATGTCATAAGGTCTTAATCCTCCTGAACGCAACCAACAGCTACGTACCTTTAAATGAAAATAAGTGTGCAACTGCACTGACAAATGCTTCCTCTTTCTCTTTTATTTTTACGTAATAATTTTGTCAACCAGAATTGAATTCTTAAAAAGTTGTCTTAACTATTTAGAAACCCGGTATAAATATAGTGATGTTTCTATTAAAAATTACCCTTATTTTTTCTTAAATATAAATTAATTTCCTGGGATGAACTACAAACAGCAATAGGAGTCTTAGGCTTAGAAAATTATATCAACAACGATGAATTATATTACAGATTATTGTTGCTTACGTAGTGTGTATGAAAATCTACCAAAAAATATTCCCAACGATAAAATTTGGGGATAATTTTTTTCCAAATTTAAAAATGACGAATTGAACATCTTAAGAAAATTGATCTCATTTATTTTTCCAATTCCAATAACCAACTCTTATTGTGAAAAAGTTTTTAGCCTTTTAAACAGCTTATACTCTAAAGAAAGAAATCGAATGCTGACAGATCTGATAAAGTCAGAACTAATTATAAGATTAAACTGTACCGAAACTGTCAATCATTTGGTAACATTTTAGAAACTCCAAGTGGTAATAAATTGATAAAAGCAGTTCGGTCTAATAATAAGTATTTATGGACGTTATGTTATGTTTATTTTATCTAAATAAAATATATATGTTCCTCTGACACTAAGCTTTAGTTTTCTTTTTTGTCCAGATAAATCAAGATTTTTTTTTAAGTGTCCAGATAAATCCCGATTTTTTGAGATTTTTTTTAAAAATGTCCAGGTGAAACACAATTTGGATCTGGCAAGCCTACTTCTACCAGAAATTTACGCTGCAGACGGACGCGACAACGGGCTCGGAGCCGTTCTAACACAGGAAATAGAGGAGTGGAACGGGTAATTTTCTACGCCACCTGAATGCAGCAGATAAGAACTATTCAATAACAGAGAAGGAATGCCTCGCAATCGTCTGGGGCATACGGAAAATGCGGCCCTACCTGGAAAGCTACCAGTTCACCGTACTGACAATTCATCTTTCTCTTAAATGGCTGAACTCAATTAACAATCCTTCTGGTCGTATAGCCACGTGGACTCTAAAGCTATAACAATACTCCTTTGCATGAAATTTGGTAGTATGTTTTGATTTTCTAATTTTTAAAATTTCAGATAAAATTTTTTAACAATAAATAAACTCTTTTTTAAACTAAAATTTTTGCTCTTTCAAATGATATCAAAATTTTTTTCACATTCCATTTTGTTTCAAAATTATAGAGCATTAAAGTTAAAAGTATGCACTGCATAAAATAAGCTGTGAGCCACTGTACGTGCTCCGATATTCGTAAATCACAAAAATTTTCCGGTTTTAAATCGGTTGCTATTGAGTCGGTGAAATGAAAAGTAAATTGCCATTTTCGTATAAATAAACAACTGACTAATATCAAATTTTTTTTTTATGTTCTATAATATCTTAAAATAATTTTGGCGTACTCAGAAATTAAATTCAGATTTATTTGATTTTTTAAGTAAGTAATTAATGGCCACACTTCAATTGTTAATAATTAAATATTTATCAAAAGAACAATATGTAAGTTGCGATTTGCTTTTGAGCGATAAGTGAAACGATAAATGCAATTAGCGATATATCTGACAGAGTTGCCTTTGTTAATGAAGGAACGAAAAAAGTGTATTTTTAAATTAAACTATTTAGTTATTCTACAGGAGGAAAGAATAATTAATGCATTAATAAATAATAAATTTACAGTGCAATCATGCACGTGAGCAATTAAAATGTCAATGTGTATTTTGAAAACGAAACAAATGGAAACCTTGGCAACTCTATTCGAAGCAATCTGCTGTAGCACGGGTAAAATTATGTCTGCAAGGAAAAATGTAAACACATACAATAATTTTTGTTTTTTGTATCCACAAACTGACATAGTTTTTTCCTTGCAGGGGTAAGCACAAACGCAGCAACCAAGAGGACAAGATTGTTCAATTTATGAAGGAGCATCCGGCTTTGGCCAGGGGGTCCGTTAAAGGCGATCTAGTTACAGCTGAGGCAAAGTGGTCTGAGTTAGCCAAAAGCTTAAATGCAATTTAGCCTCCTTTAAAGGACGTTTGCGGATGGAAAAAAGTGCTTATTTATTCCTTGTGTTTATTGTATATTGCGAACATTCGCAAAAAGCTCTCCAGAAATAAGCAAAAGTTACGGACGGCGGTCCATAAGCTCAGCAAGTCGTCCTCCCTATTGAGGAATCCATTGCAACTATTTGTGGGTTGTTTGAAATGGTGGATGGAGTAGGAGCTTCAACGTTCAGTGCACCTGCAAAAAACAAAAACCACAAATCGGTTGACATCGAATTGGCTGAGCTGCAAAACGAAGAGTCAGAACATTTAGAGCCTAATTATACATACAATGTTAATGAACCGTCGCACAGTGTAACAGGTGCGGTCATAAATGGTAAAAATGAAAGTAATTTTATGACTTAAATTTTTATGCAGATTAAAAGAACATACTTTAAATAATAAAATCCCAAAATTTTATTAAAATGTTTCAACTACTTAAAAAGTTATGCTTTATTAAATATATAGGTACAGTATCAAATTCAACTTTTCCTCTGTATGTTGGCTTGTTATCTATCCCACACTTTTGTACCCTTTCCGAAGAAGATTTCATGAGCAAATATAGACATGTCATATATGAAAAAAAAATATATACATATATTTTTCCAATCTAGAAATATTAATAAAATTGCTTACACTGTAAACAAATGTAAAATTCTGCTATATTAAAATAGTTAGGTTTACTCAAAAAATCGCAAGATCATTAAAAACTTTAGAAGAAGAAAATTAAAATACATCTAAAACCACTTTTGAGGTTCCAGCGTTAAATAACGTATAAAGCTATGTAAAATCATAATCAAAATAATTTTCATGCGTTAGGGTGCGCCAAGTTAGTAACAGCGCCCAAAATAGTAAACGTTGTTCATTTGTAATGAAATTTGGTAGATGATGTTTTTTTGGCATTATTAAGAAAATTTTGAAAAATCACAAAGATCTGCCATTGCCACGCCAACCTCCCTTTTAATTGCTTAAAGTTCGTTATTTTTTTTTATATATTAAATAAATTTAATAAAGTTTTCTAATCTGGCAGTACTAAGTAGATTGTTTACATTGTAAACAAATGTTAAATTCCGTTATATTGGAATAACTATTTAAGGTTTAAAAGTAAGTTTAATCATATTCCAAGTGTTTTTCTGTTTAGTGTTCGCCAAATTAACTTTTTTTCAAAATTTCTAGTGGCATCTGCTATTAAAGTGAGTGAATTTTTTTGATGTATTGCGAAACGGTGAACCCAAAAGGCATGGAGATAAGCTGACGGAGTTGATAAACTTTTTTAACCCTTTCATGCCCGAATTAAAGTGGGAGGACTTGTTCGTCCTTACGGCCTGTAGACAGCATTTCCTTTAGAAAGTTCCTGAGACACAACTCAACAATTTTTGTTTACAAATTATGTTTTTATCTATTAATTAACCTATTTTGAACCAATTGAAGTACTTTTTTTGTAAGTCCGTGTAGTTTATTTCACTTAATTTAATTAAAAGCACAAGGACCTTTTTTTAAATTTTTCGGCACTTGTTTTTTTAACGACGTTACGACGTAAGTAACGCCAATACTAAAAACCCATAGCAGCTAACTAAATTGTGCATACACCTGAATGCACAAAACAGAACAGCTGATAAGACAAGAGCAAAGCCAATCGCTAAAAAAAATAACATAACGGTGATTTTGGCATGAGAAGACAATATGCCTATAGGCAACATTGGACGTGAAAGGGTTAAAAGTAAGACTGGCATTTGTGAAATTAATAAGGACGTACTACAAGACTTGGAATACCTAGAACTACGTTTTAGGGCTAGATGGGCAGAATGTAGTAGACATTACAATAAATTTACTACTAAATTCTCAGATTGGCTTGAAACTAATTTCTGTTCCAACAGTAGAGATTGTTTACCAAGTACTAGTAGGGGCAGGCCGAGACTGATGTTTGAAGAAAGCTCAAACAGAACCAAAAGGCGCAAAGTTCAGGAACTTGTGTCGACAAAATCTCCAGAAGAAATAGCGAAAGCAGCAAAGCATTATCATACATTCGATAACAATGATTCGCTTCGTTCACCCAGTGTTTCTTCAACAACTGACTCTTTCAGCATTTCTGACTGCTGCCTATTCCGAATTGGACGATTTGAGGTGTGAGGCTTTAATTGTTCCAACAGATCTATCGTTTGAAAATAGTATTGATCGAAACTATTTTGTGATCTCATTTTTTCAAGCATTGTAAAAACAGCTCTAATGAGTGGCATAGCATCTTTGTATCCCATTGCTCGGCCTTGAATCGCTTTCGTTACTGTTTCAATCGATTGCAATAAATCCTTCATAAACACTAATGTGAAGAAAAATTCCAACGATACCATCACGTGTGACAAACCGACTCCTATTGCTACGTCATCACCATCGAATCGTTCGCCAACCATTTGAGGCAAAGTATTTATAATATGGATATAGTTTTCAAAGATGGATTTAGAAGCACGTAAATGGCCAACCTAACGAGTTTCGATTAATTTCAAAATGGAATGACCTTCATAATGTTGTACTTTGTGGCGATGGAAAAATTTCGCAATATGTTTTGCCCGAAAATATTAAAATACGCATTAAGCATACTAGATATTCATATAGTTTACACAAAAAATAATCTTATTTCTCAAATACTTTTTTCTATGTATTTTAGGGCGTAGATTCCAAAAATAATAATCATTTTTTTTCTTCTTAAGAATCGTTTTCGAGATATCCACAAAAAAAAATATTATTTGCAATCAATCCTAAGAATGTATCTGCATTCAAAATGAAATTCCCGACATAACTTTGGGAAATATGATACAATTCATACAATTAGACTGAAACGCGCCTTCAAAAAACGCTCATATTTTCCAAAGCTGTGGCGAGAATTTTGAATTGAATGCAGATTCATTCTAAGGATTGATTGAAAATAACATTACAAAAAAAAAACAAAAAAAAAATTTTTTGTTGAATTTTATGTTGTAAAAACATGGTGCGCGTCATCAGTACAAAATTTGTAGTTTCCAAAGTTATGGCGGGAATTTCGATATGAAAGCACATGCATTCTTAGGATTGATTGAGGAATAACATATAAAAAAATAAAAAAAAAACAAAAGGTGTATTGAAAATATTTTGAGAAAAATTTTTTTAATTAAAAAAATTAATGTTTAAACAAATTTATTTAAATTGTTTTTATAAAGTTATAGTATTTCTTACCAAAAATGATTAAATGGTTTTTCATCCTATCTCTTATATTTTTTGAGATATTTCGTATCAAAAAATTTTCAATAACATCAAAAAAAACAAAGTGTGCGTTTATTAAAAGAATGACCGATATGTATATACATACATACATAATTTAAAAATAAAAAAAAAACAAATATGCACCGTCTCAAAAGTCCAAGCCTAAGTTTAACTGCACTGTTGGATTTACCTTTTATAGGGAACAATTGAACATATAAGACAATAGAATATCTTTTACGAATTAGTTCCTTATTTAATTACATAGTCAATGACCTATATGTGGGAATGCATGAAAATATGGAAATTACCAATTTTCATTGATTTTAGAATAGCACTCTCATATTTTGTCCGACTTGGACAAAATTACACTTCAAATATTTGTAAGATGCTATTTTTGTGTTCAAACGGAGTAATTGAAATTTAGTGACTTTTAAAAAAGACCAAAAAAGTAGCATTTTGTGAACTTTGATCGCTAGTAACTCCATCCAAAAATTCTACTAAAAGTCTAGCAAACCTGCAACCATATGGCAAAAGTATGGGATGTCGTGAGTGCATATGATGCAGACAGACGGCCATTGACTCTGATAACTTCATCTTTATCATAAATGGATTTAAGGTTAAGATTGTACTTTGTTGTTCAATGGGTCTTTTTGATAATAAGGCTTTATATTCTGCAGGAAAGTATAGCATTTGAGTTATCCTAATTAAGCATATTTTCGTAGATTTTATCTCGTCTGACGAGTTAGCTCGGGATTTACAGTCGGTCCGCAAAGAACGCGATTTTGGGTGAGTGTGCTTAAAGATCCTAAAAATGTAGTAAACCACTCGGTAGGCTTTAGCTAATGCTAAAAACCTTTCTAAAATATGGTCGTTATAAGACGAGCTAGCAAAGTTAGCCTTGACAGATTTTATTTCTACAAGGGTTTCTAAGTTTTCTTTGGGTAAGCTCACAAGCCAAGAAGATTTTTCATTGGAAAGCCAAGAAGGGCCATGCCACCAAAGTTTATTTGATTTTAATTCTGAAAGGGATAGCCCCCGGGTAGCTAGGATTTTCAAGGGTATCTATATGTGCCCAATTATCGCATCCTACTTTATGAATTATATTTGAAAACTTATTGGCAACAAAAGTGGACCAAGCTCATGGTGGCTTGTTTAACCATGCTAAAACAATTGTAGAATCTGTCCAGAAGAACTTTGTATATGATTCTACTTCCATCTGAGGAATAATTGAATCAAAAAGATTCGATAAAAGTTCAGCTCCACACAATTCTAATCTGGGTAGAGATATGGTTTTTACTGGTGCAACTTTTGATTTGGCCACGAGTTAATGAGAAAAGATAATTTTATTTATATTTACAATGCGAACGTGCCTTTTCTGATGCGTCACAAAACGCATGAAATTCGATATTTGAACCATTTTAAAAATTTATCCATCTAGGGGCTTTAATCAGATTGATAGCATTATAATTTGACACAAATTTAAGTTGATCATCCCAATCGGTTTTGTCTAACCAGACTTGCTGCATTATAATTTTTGCAATTATAACAACTGGAGCCAGCCAGCCTGCAGTTTCGCAATTAGCGACAAAACTTCTCTTTTTGTATAAAATAATTAGTTGTCGATATGACTTTGGGATCAACTTCTCTCATATGGTTCAATTCTAAATATTGTTTTATGACTTTATTATATTGTAACTTGAAATCAGGGTTTCTACAAAGATTTCGCTCATTCCGCTGAAACTGGGCCAGTGCAATATGCCTAGAGGGACCCAATTTTAATTTATTGGAAAATTCAGATTTAAACGGTAAATCAACGACATAGCGACCTTCCTCACAAAGTTGGTCAGACATGGACAATGGTTTAGTTTTGGGTACTTCTTCTATTTTCCAAAATCTAGCTATTTGCTGATCAAGAGCCACTTCAGTGTAAAATGAAACGATGTTTGATGGACTATGAGAATTGGATATAGGACAAGTCAGTATCCATCCAAATATGGTTTCCTGAGCGATTAAGAATGCTACTGGGCAAAATAGTAGGATAAAGATCACCTCAACGTGTGAACTCTGATAGAAGTTCGGGTCTGCAAGATCAATATTTGGCAATCCACTAATGCTTTTAAAATTCAAATTACAAGATGGGAGGTTGCCTGTAAGATTAGGTAAAATGAGCGCGTTGATAGACAATTGGATAGATGAATCCAAAGAAGAACCAATAGTAAGATTGCACATTTTACTAGTGCGTGCGCTGATAGAACTGTTAAGTCCGGACACTCGGGCATCGATATTTTTGAAAGGTAACTTAAAACGATTACGAAGTCTATCCGACATGAATGTCGGTTCAGAAGCAGGATCAATTAGCGCATGAATGCTATAAGCCACTTGAAGATGGACCACTTGTATTATAGCCGTGCACAAAACTACATTTTTAGGAGTTGATGTAAAGAAACTATGCAAATTGGATGTAGCAGGAGGAGCCAAGGCTGAGCTTGCTGATGTTGAGGGTAAAGTGGACTGTATTTGACTTTGAGCTACAGAGCCGTGAGCAGGATATGTAGATAATTGCCTATTTGATTCTACAGGCAGATTACTTCAGCGAACATTAGATTGACGACTGCGATTATTTGAAGATTGTGATCGATTTTGGTAACTAGATGGAATTGCATTGGTTTCTGCAGCAAGGTATTGTGTCGTTTTTTGTACACAAAGCAGTTGTGAGAACTTTGACAGTCCCTTACTTGATGCACAACTGCTAAACAATTGAGACAACAGTTCAATCTTTTGATTGTTGAAGTTCTGTCGCTTATACTCAATTGTAGAAATCGAGGGAACAATCGTAGAGGATGAGGTCCCTTGCATAGTTTACAAGGTGAATTACCATTAAATTTTGTGTGAAATGATTTTCTGGTTTAGGTTTGAATGGTGCATTTGTTTGCTGAGTTGGCTTTGAAGCCGATTGAGATTTCGATTTAGATATTGGAGCACGAATATCCATCACTGTTCAGTTAAAAATTGATCCATGTCCTTCCACTTAGGAATACATGGTTTGCTGCTTATGGATTGTTCCCATAAAGACAAGGTGACTTCAGGAAGTCTAGTGGAGCAAAGGTATACAATTATTGCATCCCAATTAGATATGTCAATTTGGTGTAATTGACGGACAGAAATCGAGTTATTAATTTCACGTTGGAGTGATTTAATTGCATTACCAGATTCGTCGACAATGCGTTTTAAATTAAAAAGAACCTTCAACTGATTGCTGATGAGAATACGCGGATTCTCATATTGAGTTTTTAAATTTTCTAAACTAAATCCTTCATTGGTAAGGGGTACCTTTTGGACAATGTCTTTTGCTTCATCGCGCGTTTTTTGTAGTAAGTGGTATAACATTTCCACTTGACTGAGTCGCGAATTATTGATATAAAGTGCTGTAAATAAATCTCTAAATGTGGGCCAAATGTGGGTAGTCACCCGCAAACGGATCAATATCGCAAGGAGGTAAATGAATACTTGAAGTATGACGCGATTCATTATTTGAGCCTACGCGAGAAACTCTTGGAGCGTTTTCTTCATTAATTCGACTAATATGTTCAGTTATTTTAGAAAGACAGCGTACAAATGTTCGATGAGAATCGCGATATTTCGATTTAATGACTGAGGCATCAATGGGTTCTTCTGCCTCCTCATCTGTGGCTTTAGAAACTTTAAGTATAGGCTTTTCAGTTCATTTGGGTTTCTTCGAGGGTTTAGTTGCCGAAAAATTCTCAAGACACTTTTCATACGAAGCATTTAATTTTAACAAGATATCCTGAAATTCAACTTTTTCAATTTCTAAGTTGGTTACCGTATGGTCGCACACTGGAAGTGTGTTAAAATAAGCTTCGTATTCTACGAGCTGATCCGCAAAACGAATAAAATTGTCTAGGGCAGACATTTCGAAAAATAAAAAATGAAAAAGTTTTTCGAAATCAAAATCGTATAAAATTTCTTGAACTGAAAACCGGAATTAAAATTTCGCAACTTTTGTCTTTCGTTCACGTAGGGCTTATTCACGAAAAATTGTATGTACTGATTGAAATAATTTAGAATTTAACGAGTTCTGGTTTGACACCGCTAATAAATTTGTAGTTCACAAAATTTATTCACGAAAAAATTTAATAAGTTAGAATATGACGAGTTCTAATTTTAATTTGTTCAAATTGTTTTTAAATATTTGATTTAAGGAAAACGCGAAACTTTATTCACTGGGCAATAAACGAATATTACATACAACCGAAAGTTAATTAATTCACTTTAATTAATTTTATCACAAATATGTTTAATCATTTCAGCACGATTGAGTATTGATGGGTTAATGTCGAAAATGATAAATGAAATGAAATAAAAAATGGTTTTTGGTTAATGTATGTTTGGGTGCTGAAAAAGTAAAAACCATAGAAATGTTAAATGAGTAAATTAATTTGCATTTAGATTAATTTCAAATTTACAATAAAATACACTGCAAAAGAAAAGGTTAATTATCTCCATGGATGCTGGCAAATTTCAAATTTTTTCGAACTTTCACGAACTTAGTACACAGCTAAAGAATCTAAGCACTTCGTTAAATTTCCAATAGGCGCCAAAATTAAAAATTTGATCCCGCTATTCAACCAATTTGAAGAACACCAAACTCCAGAAAATGGCGGCAGGCTCCGAATTGGCGCAAATACGGTTTTTGTTGGTCTGGTCCAAAGGCACGAACCGAAATTTTAATTAAATTAGTACCGTATGCTTAAATCACGAGCACTTTCATGTTCTTTCTTTAATTTTTTTGTTACAAAATTTTCGAGAATTATTTTTATTTTCACTTTCGCGCACTTTTCACTTTAATTACAATGTATTTTTGTCCCTTAGGCTCATAAAAATTTGGGTGATAATTATGGGTGTGGATTTCCAAAGTTTAATGAATATAATGAAAACTGAACGAAACCGCTCGCGAAATTACAGTGTTGTGAAAATTATTAGACTCAACACAAAAAAAAAAACATTTTTTTGCACTTAAACGCATTTATTTAAAAAAATTAATGTTTTTACACATGTAATACTTGGTATGATTTCCCTTATTATTTATAATTGATTTGATTCGTCCTGGCATGCTTTCTATTAATGATTGGCAGTGTCTGTTTATGTCTTCATCATGGTGCCAAATTTTGATTATCACTTCAATTAGGTTCACATTAGTTGTTATAGTTGTTTTTTCAATTTTTTTTACAATGGCCCACAAATTTTCAATGGGATTGGCATCAGGACTGTTGCCAAGCACTTCAATGCCAGAATCATTAAGGAATTTTGCAACTTTTCTTGGTTTGTGTCAAGGGGCTCCATCTTGCATAAAAACGAATCTTTTCGATGGAAACCACTCATTTACCTGGGGTACCAATCTTGTTTCGAGCACTTTTACGTATTGGTCTTGCCTCATTGTCCCTTCTACAATGTATAGCCAACCTGTACCTTTTGCTGACATGCAGCTTGGATGTTTCACAGTCTGGGCGATACATTGCTGATGAAACTCTTCATTGCAACTTCTGCGCACATATTGACTGCTTTCCTCACCTATGGAGAATATGGATTCATCTGAAAAAACAACCTAGAAAACAGAAAGAAAGAAATTCTATAAAACTCATCCTTTTGTCAAGTTTAGAGAAGAATTAGAGCGAGTGAAAACTATGATGTGAGATAGGACCCCAAACATCAACAAATTCAGAAATAGTATCATTACTAATTTTGATTTATTCACAATTAAATTTTTAACTGCTTACCTCACTCCAATCGTCTCCAAAGCTTTCTTGAACTTGCTTTGCCCAAAACAATCTTTTAGCAGCCATTGCAGGTGTGATTTTGACTTTTCTTCTAGGTCCACGAGCAGGGAGTATAGCAGCGCATAATTTTTTTCTCACAGTTGATGCAGTTACATCGACTCCATACTCTTTCAGGTTGTTTGATAACTCTCTGCTTGTTACCCTACGATTTTTTTTAAGCCATCTGAACAAGTTTTCTTTCCAACCTGGGGGTGATTTTGGGCTTTCTGTCACATCTACCTTCCCGTTTTGGTGAGAGGCATAACTCAGCTTCATGCAATATCTTCATTCTGCTCACAGATTTTTGCGAAACTCCAACTTTTCTAGCTATTTCACGTTGCGAATATCTTATTTCATCCATTAAGCACTGAATCAAAGCCCTTTTTCTTGGAGATATGTCCGATAACTTCCCCACTACTCACTCCTCACAAAAAATCACTTGAATTCACTTGAAGTCACTAAAGGCTTAAGACTTTTTGCTTAATCTTTTAAAATAACAGCCGAAAAATTAAAAAACTTAATAAAAATCCTTGAAAAGCAAGAATTCATACAACAACGGGTTAAGGAAACGGCGCGATAGAATGGGTTAAAAAACTTAAAATCTGAATCGATTTATTTCGTTGGATACTTAAGTTTGTTAAATTTTGAAAAAATCGAGAATTACTGTAAAAATCCTTAGATTAATACAACAATGGGTTAACAAACAGCAGGAAAAAATGGGTTAAAAATCGAATTAAGAATTATTTCATTGGATACTTTTGTTTGTTAAATTTTGAAAATTCGATAATTACTGTAAAAATTCACAATTTTGTATTATTTTGTTGCTTTATTTTTCTATTTTCACAAATTTTTATTTAAAGGTAAGCTAAAATATCACTCACGAAATTAAAAGAATCCAAAAAATTACCAAAAGTATCAAATGAAAAATTTAGCGACAGTAATTGCTTGGAAATTATTGCACAGCACTGATTGCCCAAAATCTTTTGCACGTCACTGTTGGCAATATGAAATAATTATGTGTTTATATGTATGTATGTATATTAAATGCAAATGCAAATGGCAAATGCTAACATATTATGAGTATATTATGGAAATAATTTGATTAAATTGAAAATGCGACCGACCTTTAATAGATAAATTGGTGCTCCCGCGATGAAAAAAAAAATTGTCTCCGCCGGCAGTCAAAGATTTTGGTGAGTGTGGTTTTTTATGTGCTGGTGATGAAGCTGCGATGGCGACGATGATAATGAAGATGATGATGATGATTCGATGATCCACAAAGTATTTTCTATGTATTGCAGTCTGCAGATGTGTACGCTGATACTGGTGGTGATGGTATTGCTGCCGTTGATGCTTCTGTTGATGCTCTGATTTGGTACTCGGTGCTCCAAATAATTTAACTTTAATATTTTTGATGAACCTGGATGACACCTCCAGCTCGTATGGACCAAAATGAAAACTAACTTTTTTCAAAAAACTTTATAAAATTTTAAACTTTATTTTAATATAGATTTTACAACAATTTACTCGAGCGGTGTCATCCAATGTTTTGTTAAAAGAATTGTGAGGCAAAAAACCATTCGCGGCGCCATATTAAAGAAACTTCAAACGATCAATGTCACCCTTTTTTCTCTGATTTACAAATTGCAAACCAAGGCTGTCCAGTGATGTTAATCATAAATATTTTGCCATCGATTATATGTAATCGATGATGGATGGATGGATGGATGTGGTTGCCACCTGGACAGCAAAGTTTAAGAAAAGATCAACAGACAACTCCTAAGTCCAAAAATACATATCAATCCACTGCAAGAAAAAAAATTGGAAATCGAAGTTAAGAAATTCGAACTTGAAAAGGAGATGGCGATAAATGACATCGAAATGAAAATAGTAAAGTTGGAGCCGGATTATTAAATTCGTAAATTTCAGGTTGAGAGTGAAGAAAGAATCCGAAAATATGAATTGGAAATGAAGTATAAAAATAAGTGAAAACTTTATAGTTTTGTATTTTTTTTACATAATTTTTTTACAATTAAATAAATTTTCATTTTGCTCTTTTATGAATTCTAAAAGTGCACGTCGTTTGACTTAGCCTTCAACTGTTGAATGATTTTGATTTTTAGGTCAAGGTTTGTTTCATTTGCTACTCCATGATCATTATCTACTACATTTGGTTATATGTAATCCTCTACCTCTTTCTGCTCCCATAAGATGTTGTGCAATATGGCACAAACTAAAATCCAATGGAAAGCTTGTTTTACAGACGAACCATTTCTAATTTCAGTTCTTAATTCTTTTAAGATATTAAACCGCTCTTTCATCATCCCAAAGCAATGTTCAATCTTAATACGGTAACGACTTAGAGTTTTGTTGAATTCAGCAAAAAAAAAAAGAATTCTGTACAAATTCATTGGATTTCCGATAATAATTACAGTTTTACCCTGTAATGCTCGGAAAGCGAAAAACTGTAATATTTGATTTGAGTGGCAATTGTCTTAACTTGTTAACTCAATGTGCACAAAAACGAATGTGGATCCGTTTCGAATCATTTAAGGATCCGTCAGCGTAGATTCCGTTTTTTTACGCTTTGGCGGATCCGTCTCGAACTCGGAACAGATTTCATATACGGATTCGTTACGGACTCGTTTCTTTAAATAAAACGGAAGCGAGCCGACTCGTTTTTTTATGCTTCGAACTGGGAACGGACTTCAAATGCGGATCCGTCCGGATTCATGTTTTGTAAATAGAAAGGAGCCGTTCCGGATTCGTACATGAAGTCTGTTCCGAGTTCGAGACAGATCCGACAAAGCGGATTCCGCTTTTTCGATAGGAATTTCATACGAAAACGAGTTTAAGACGGATCCGAAACGAATCCGGAAGGGATCCGTTTTATTAAAAAAGAAAAGGAATACGAAATATGATGTCGGTTCCGAGTTCGAAACGGATCCGACAAAGCGGTCGATCCTTCCACTTTTTCGAGAGGAATTTCATACGGAAACGAGTTCGAAACGGATTCGAAACGGAATCGAACTAAACGAACTGTGTTGAGTCGAGTTAAACGAAGTTGTTTCAGTGCTAAAATTTTGTGAAAAGCTCGTTAGTTTAGGTTTTGTACGATATTTAGCTCGTCACTGATTTATAACATTATGAATGCAAAGTCCCGCCAAAAGACACAGCCGCACATTGGCTCATCAACCACTTCGATCACCTTGAGTTTCGGGACCCTCTGACGCATTCTATCTGTAAGTATTCTTTCCTGACTGCTCTATCCTTGCGAATGCGTACGAGCGTGCCTGGCACTCTCTCGAAACAAGAATCTCTACTCAGTACTCAGTCAAAGCACAACTAGATTGCATACTCAGCTGGTAGCCGTGATGAATATGTTCCCAAAGGCAATGAAAGTGAATATTTTGTAACCGATGATAATGGTAGTTGGAGTTATAGTGGCGAAGCAGAATTATGAGGCGGATGGAATCCAAACTTAGTTTTTATTTCAAAAGACAACACCGTTTGGAGTTCAATGCCAGTGATTCCTTAGGGTGGGATCGTTTTTATTTTGAATTTGATTTTGAAAAAGCAGTCACTATTCCAATCTACATTCGCCTTCTCAGAAAATACTGCTTTGGTTTCTAATGTAAGCAAAAAGTAAATCTACCATTGTTCACAGCACAATGCATGATTCGCCTGATATCGAACTAGCACTGCAGAAATTGCCTGAGATAGTTTTATACTATAATAAAACAAAAGGCGGTGTTGACAATGCTGACAAAATGCTTTCGGAATTCAGTTGCGAACGGAAGACTAACCGCTGGCCGATGTGTGTTTTTTCCAACATCGTGGACATTTTAGCGTTGAATTCAGTCATAATCTACTCAACAATAGATCCAAATTGGCTAGAAAAAAACCAAAGACAATGTCGTAAAACTTATTCATATATGTACTTGGTCTTGCATTGGCCAAAACCACATATCTAACAGAGCCAGAAATTAACGAAATGCATATTTTCTTTTACTTCTGTTAACGCTATCAAAATCATCATCAAATCTTACTAGCAATGAAGAAAAAGAAGCCGGTCCTTCTGTCAAAAAGCCTGGAACAGTTCCGATACAAGTAACCAAACGGGATAGATAAGCACTTTGATTGACCAATCCGCAACCGAAATGTGTGAAACAAAAGATATCAAAAAATGTAAAAGCACTAGTTTATCAAATAATATTAGCTTTATTATATTTTTACTGTCCCTATCAATTAATGTATGTAATTAATGCAATTTATGAATGTAGTCAATAAATTTCTTATCGTTAAAACAATATTTTCCAATAAAATACCATACAAAATATATACGGGTCGAAAACGACCCGCCAACGTAAGATTAAGCGAAATATTCAAAGGTCGGTCTACGGTTAAGGCCTGAACCCATAGAGTCCGTCACGTCCGTTGCGTCAACGTATACAACTGGCAAGACGGAAATGAAGGAAGAAGGCGGTTCAATGAATACGTCTGCAACGCATTTCATAATAATTATAATAATAGAGTTTAGCTACTACAGCTATTTGCTTTCTTAGCAATTTAGCATGAAGCTTTAAAACCAAGTAAAAAGCTTATTTAATAATGGAAATGAAAAAATTATACATGCAATTAATTTTTTATTTTTTTATAATTTCTTCTTAGCTTTATCACACTTTCTCAACATACCCACTCAGATCATATGTATATAAACATACAATTGCATGAATGTAATTGTATGAATTTATTAACATGGTCCAAGGCATAAATGTTAGAAAAAATTTACCCATCATGCGGTGGGGCTCGGACAACACAAACATAAAGACCAACAACCATTACGCTACAAAATTAACTATAGTTATTTTTCAATCTAAGCTTGAGTTGACCTTTTGACAAGCTAATATCATATACATCGCAATTATTAATAAGAGTAGTCATGCGATTAAAAGGAGCTGTAGCCATATAATTAGTTCTACTGAAAGGTTGGTAAAATAATTGATAAGAGTTACGGTTACTCCTGCGATTGGTATTTAAATGAATATAATTAAGAAGCTGCAGAAAAAGTATATCCGCGATATTTCTACGCGAGCTCAAAGACTGCATATGTAGTAACTTCAAACGATCCTCATAAGGAGGAAGGTTTAAAGAGTCAATCCAATTTAAGCCATTGAGAGCAAAACGAATAAAATTTTTTTGAATTCCACACTTGGCTGGCGTACTCTAAGTGAGGACGCACTATTGTATTATATAAAGTCACCGTTACTAAAGGGCTATTAAATTCTTTTGCCCACCTCTTAATGAAGCCAAGCAGAGATGAGGATTTTTTACAAATTTGATTAATATGCTCATTAAAAGTTAATTTAACATCAAAATGTATACCTAGGTCTTTGACTAAATCAACACGACCAATTTTCTTATCTTTTAATTCGTAATCAAACTCCACAATATTTTTTCTCCTGGTGAAAATCATAGTTTGGCATTTATCAGGATTAAGATGTAAGTTATTTTTAGAACACCAAACCTCAAAGGATTTCAAATCAGACTGAAGTGGAATAGTATCCCCAACCCCCTTCACGTTCCTGTAAATTTTCATGTCATCTGCATATATTAGCAGATGCGAGTTTTTAATGACATGTGTAACGTCATTAATTGCTAAAATGAACAGGAGCGGCCCCAGGTGGCTTCCTTGTGGAACACCTGATGCCGCGCTGAATGGGGAGGAAAACACCCGCCGAAATCTTATCTGATATGAGCGATCAGATAAATAAGATTCAATCCAGCTGACAAAACTTAAAGGAAATCCAAGCTTTTTTAACTTAAATAAAATCAAATTATGTGGTAATTTGTCAAATGCTTTACTGAAGTCAGTGTAGATGCAGTCAACTTGCCCACCAGAGTCAAAAGAGCTTAATGCAAAGGAAGTAAAATCAAGGAGGTTAGAAACTGTAGATCTGCCATTAACAAAACCATGCTGACGAGTTGTTATGACTTCACTACAGCACACCTTAACTTGATCGTACACAATGCGTTCAAAAATTTTCGGTATCGATGATAACTTCGCTACGGGCCTGTAATTTGAAACATCATTTTTACACCCTTTCTTGAAAATGGGGCTTATGTATGCATTTTTCCAAAATTTAGGAAAATAGCTATATCTAATTGATTTATTAAATAACAAACTGAGGGGCTGACTCAGCACAGAGCTACAGTTAACTAGTACTGTCGCAGGAATACCATCAGGTCCGGAGCTGAAGTCATCATCAACAGATGAGATATATTTCTCTATGAGTTCAGGTGAGAAAGATATCCCATTAAACGAAACTAAAGGGTCGTTATCCATATATTCAAAATAGTTGATCTCAGGGCTAAATAATTCCGTAGAAAAAGATTCTTTAAATAAATTAGCAAACAACCCAGCTATAATTTGTGGGTCGCTAGTGAGCCCATCAACTGTTTTGAATTCAGATGGAAACCCGTCAGACTTTTTTTTTTGTATTAATAAAACCCCAAAAATGCTTGGGGTCATGAAGAATATTCAGCTTTATTCCATTCAAATATTCAGAATAAACTAAAGCCGACTTATCCTTAAATTCATGGAAAAATCGCTGGTAAGCAACTAAGTCATTTCGGTCCTGGCTACAAACGTATTTGTTCCATGCCCCATTATGGCCATTGCGAATTTTTTTTAAATCCTTTGTGTACCAAGGGTATGAAGAATTATTAACATACCTCTTTGCATAAGGCACCGACAATGCTATAGCCGAAAAAAGACTTAAATTCTGAAATAAAGATATTATCCACCCATGCATTAGAATTTAGAATGGCAGAAACATGAGAAGATGCCACTGTAATTTTAAAAGATGCATGAGTTGGTTTATTACCGATTTTCCTGCAAGAAACGAAGGCATCGGCAGGAATAATTTGGTTTTGTCTGATATAGTTTATAACATTGTCAGTGGTAGTGTTAGCATTAAGACGTGAAATGAAAATCGATTTCAACCTTGGCAATGCTTGCAAGGAGACAGGTGCCACAGAACCACCAATCGTAACAACTCCTTGCGGATTAGGAATAACAGAAATGGATAGAGGAGTATCGATAGTGGAGGAAAGGGGTGGAGGATTATTTATAGGAGCAGAAGCGGGAAAGTTGGAAGTAGACGGAGAGATATTTAGAGGGGGATCTAAGGCAGTTACTTCACGATTAGCAGCTGTGTCACTCGCCCCCCCCCACACTACCCAAGTTAACATTCGACTTACGAGATTTTATTTAATTTTCGTTTAAGTTTTCTTTTCTTCTTCAGGGAAATAGCTTGCTTGGGTAGAGTAGAGATCGAAGGAGTAGAAGAAAAAACCATTGCAGCCTCAGTAATAGTTTTATTTTGAAGCGAACTAACATCGGGTGAGACAGCCTCATTAAGGCTTTTTTCAATTTGGGGAGTTATGTATGTCTAAATAATTATTTAGAATATCTCTGAAATTAATATTCAAATTGTTAAGATTTTCCCCAAATTGTTTAATTTTGTCGAAAAACACCGACGGGGACAGGGCCCTGCACGATGGGCAGTACCAATGCAGGCCCGAACGATTAGAGGATAATAAATCAGTAATAGTGTTAGTTAGGCCTGCACAAGAGGCATGAAAGACCTGTTCACAGGGACCTGAACAGGAATACATGGCATTCAATATATTTCGACTTTTACATTGATCTCTTAAAGAGCAAGCTAACAAGTTTTCAGACGAAAAATAATCCATCATGAAAAAAAGAAAAGACTAAGTTAAGACCTAAAATATTTTTAAAAGTGCTTACAACGGGTTAAAATTGTGAAAAATATACCCGTTGAACAGCAACAACAACAACCTATTGAGATTAAGGTAAAGCAATGTAAGCGGACAAAGCAGAAAAGGGAATGAAAAAACAAAACTGATCACTGCTTTACACTGCTTGTAGAAAGAAATGTACTCACGTACGTATGTATGTTTACATTAAAGAATAAATTAAATTAAAGTAAGCAAACATGCAAAACTAAATCAAATCAAATTTCTACCAACACCAATTATTATTAAACAGCGACAATTATGTACGCGCAAAATAAATAAAATTATTGTTATTGAACAAAATTATTAAACACAAAGAAATATACGTATTAAAAAAAACAACACAAAAACACAACCGACACTGACAAAGAGACGAGATCAACTGAAACCAAACCAAAAGTCAAACCAAAAATCAAAAAATAGCGTTTTGATAGATAAATTTCATGATTTCTACAGTATATTCTACTTTAATATATGTACAATGTACATTGTACATTAGGGCGGAGCAAAAAAACACTTTTGGAGCCGATCGCCTTGTAATAGCAATAGATCGTTAGTATTACATAAAAAAAGAGAGAAGCCGCGAGGTAGGCGCGTACAAATGATATCTTCAGTTACTGCATGAAGCTCAAAGTTTGAATTTTGCGTTAACAATATAGTTATGCGTCAGAATAAAATCGTTTTAAAATTTCTCGGCGCATGAGTTACCGATTTGACTGAAATTTTTAGGGCGTATTCTACATAATAACAGAAGGTTTCAAAAAATTTCAGCTTTCTAGGTGCCTCAGAAGCAGAGATATACTCATAGGAAGGTCGAAAAACGTAGTAATTTTAGGCGATTTTTGTTTTTTTCGCCTATTTGTATGTCTGTACGCTGCGTAATTTTGCAGCTATGTATTAAGACGAGTGAGACACAGAATTCTTCGTCTTTCAAAGACCTTTTCAACGATATACCTTAGTATGGGGTTTTCTAAATCGTAACTCAAACTACAATATAAAACGTGCAACTTCTTTTTTCACGCTCCAAAATATTTCTTTTTGATGATTTTCGTAAAAATTGCGTTCTTATAGACCAAGAGCCAGCGACGAACATAACTTCGTCATTTTATAAAAGCTGAAAGTTTCTCAGTGTATGTCACTAATAGTGGTAACAACGATCCCCGACTGTGAAGTTTGAATAACGGTTACTTTGAAAGATATCAGTTAGCAAAGGTGTAAAAAATTGCATCTAACTTTCGTCATTTTATAAAAGCTGAATTTTATATATGTTGCTTGAGGAGCTATCAAAAGATGTTTTTTTCCAGTTGGCAGACACTTCCGATGGTTATTTTAGCCTGCCAGACACCTTAAAGGTCGACAGTAGTACAGTGTAGTTATATTGTAGAAAGTGTTCTACAATAAATATTGGTTTGAAACTTAGGTCATGAGTTTCAGGAGATATGAATATGATATCATGTAAAAATGGGCGTGGTCTGACGTCTCCTACGCCCACCTGCAAAATTACGCAGCGTACAGACATACAAATAGGCGAAAAAAACAAAAATCGCCTAAAATTACTACGTTTTTCGATCTTCCTATGAGTATATCTTTGCTTCTGAGGCACCTGGAAAAACCTTCAGATATTATGTAGAATACGCCCTAAAAATTTCAGTCAAATCGGTAACTCCTGCGCCGAGAAATTTTAAAACGATTTTATTCTGACGCATAACTATATTGTTTACGCGAAATTCAAACTTTGAGCTTCATGCGGTAACTGAAGATATCATTTGTACGCGCCTACCTCGCGGCTTCTCTCTTTTTTTATGTAATACCAACGTTCTATTGCTATTACAAGGCGATCGGCTCCAAAAGTGTTTTTTTGCTCCGCCCTTTGTACATACATACTAGGGTGGTTCAAAATGCAATACATGTTCCGATTTTTGGTGCTCAGGCCCGAAAATATATCTTTAGCCCATGGAGCTATTGTACCAAAATTTAAACCGAATCGAACCACGGGAAGGCGTGTCAGTGGGCCGATTTGTATTATTTTTGTGCATTTTCGAAACGATTTTTTAGTATTATTTCTTTTAATTAAAAAAAATATCAACTTCGAGGTATATTCGTGGTTATCATTTTCTATGGACTCAGTATGATGTGAAATATGTGTGAATATTGTAAATCAGAAAATCGCCGCAAATTTGAGTATTGATTCATTGAATCGAATGTGAAAAATGCTCAAAAATCTGACACACTTCCACTTTGCCCGTTCGAAACCATACCTATTTTATATTTTTCGGCCACGGCACTATGCGCAATCGATTGGGAATCTCTTTTTACACAGAAAGCGATATGTTAAAGATTTTTTGTACCAACGACGCGATCTGGAGAAATATTTGATTAATAAAAGCAAGCATTTTCGTCAAACGAAAATAAAGATTTTCAGTTTATTTTTGTTCAATAAACGCTAATATTTCACATTTGTTCATTTCATAGACTTTTTCTGGTTTTCGGCGGCCACTTAAAGTAATTTTTTAAGCTGATCTTCGTCCTTTACTATCCGTTTGTTGAAATTTTGCAAAGACCAATAGCTCTTTCCGCGGTATCATTCACAATATGGATTTTCTGGAAAAAGGCCCCATTTGCTGGCCAAATAACGAATCGTGCAAGTGTTCGAAGATTGTGGCCCAAAAATTACATATTGTGAACGACACCGCAAAAAGAGTGATTACTCTTGCGCAAAATTTCAACAAACAGATAACGAAGGACGAAGATCAGTATCACAAATTACTAAGTGGCCGCCGAAAACCGGAAAAATCTACAAAATTAACAATTTTCACACATATTTCACATCATACTGTGTCCATAGAAAATGATAGCCACCAATATACCTCGAAGTTGATATTTATTTTAATTAAAAGAAATAATACTAAAAAATCGTCTTGAAAATACACAAAAATCATACAAATCGACCCACTGACAAGCCTTCCCGTGGTCCGATTCGGGTGAAATTTTGGTACAAGGGCTTCATAGGCTCAATGTATGTTTTCAGGCCTGAGCACCAGAAATTTGACGGCATTTAATTTTTCCATACGATTTTGAACCAGCCTAATACATACATATAAAGGCAACTCTATATTCTTACCCTCCTATTTTTTCTATATTTCACACAAATTCGCTGTAGTTAAAGTATTCAACGTACGTCAAAAGTTGAAAATTGCCCGACTTCAAGTTCTTAGCACAATTGGAACGAGCAAGATACGCAATGGAGCTATTTTTAGCTTCCATTGCGCATCTTGGTCTAACATATCGAAGAAATTATGTAGCCTCGTTTTGTTTTTTCTTGTTATTGCATCTCGTTCCAATTATGTTTAGGACTTCATCCTTTGCGTTGACGGATAAGTATTGGTTTGGTACCACTCTCAATACAAATGTATGGATTTCATTTAAGTTGTCAATTGTATAATTTGACGCAACGGACTCTATGGGTGCAGGCCTTTATTCCAAATGACTTGAATATGCTTGTATTCTCTGTCCATAATTCAATTAGGGTAGTCATTTTTGGCTGGGTTATTTTCACAACGTCTGTTGACGATGTTTGTTGAAAAAAAAAACTTTAAGCCTACACTTCTTAAAAATGCGTTACGTTTTGTTTTTTAATGTGTTCTTGGCTTATTGTCACTTTGCAAATATTAAACAAACGCTTAGAAAAAGTTTCACCCGAAATGATGACTCTTAAAAATTTGCCCTGACGTGGGAAATACTTCAGCCTATAGTGGAAGCAGAGATTTAGATTTGCTGAGAGCGCAGAAAAAAATTGCTGTGGGTTCAAAAGTTATTGCAATAAAAGTAAAACAGCGTCGTTGTTTTGTGCAATGTTCGTAATTAAGAGTGAAAAGTGTTATAGAGGGTGTTCCATAGATAACCATGGATAACTTTCTAATAGCAGATGAGCGACCACAAGGCGGCTTTTTCATATTTTCGAAATAATGCGACCTTTGGCCCGGCGCACGGTGTAACAGGTGCGGCCATAAATGGTAAAAATGAAAATAATTTTTTGACTTAAATTTTTATGCAGATTAAAAGAACATACTTCAAATAAGAAAATCCCAAAATTTTATTAAAATGCTTTAACTACTTAAAAAGTTATGCTTTATTAAATATACAGTATCAAATTCAACTTTTCCTCTGTATGTTGGCTTGTTATCTATCCCACACTTTTGTACCCTTTCCGAAGAAGATTTCATGAGCAAATATAGACATGTCATACATGAAAAAAAAATATATACATATATTTTTCCAATCTAGAAATATTAATAAAATTGCTTACACTGTAAACAAATGTAAAATTCTGCTATATTAAAATAGTTAGGTTTACTCAAAAAATCGCAAGATCATTAAAAACTTTAGAAGAAGAAAATTAAAATACACCTAAAACCACTTTTGAGGTTCCAGCGTTAAATAACGTATAAAGCTATGTAAAATCATAATCAAAAGAATTTTCTTGCGTTAGGGTGCGCCAAGTTAACTTTTTTTCAACATTTTTCACAGTGTATCTTCCATAGTAACAGCGCCCAAAATAGTAAATGTTCTTCAATAGTAATGAAATTTTGTATATGATGTTTGTTTGGCATTATTAAGAAAATTTTGAAAAATCACAAATATCTGGTCATTGCCACGCCCACCTCCCATATAAAATTAACCTTTTAATTTCATTAAGTTCTTTATTTTTGACACTAGAATGATTAAATTTGGTGTTTGATGTTTTTTTTGGCATAATTTAGAAACAATTAGAAAAATCTGACCATTGCCACGTCCACCTCCCATATAAAATAAACCTTTTAATTGCTTAAAGTTCGTTATTTTTTTGGAGGAAGATTCCATGATCAAATATAGGCATGTTATATATTAAATAAATTTAATAAAGTTTTCTAATCTGGCAGTACTAAGTACATTGTTTACATTGTAAACAAATGTTAAATTCCGTTATATTGGAATAACTAGCATTGCTCAAAACATCATAACATCATTAAAAATCATTTATTTACAAAAACTCTTTAAATTTGTGCATTATTCCTGTGCAATATTTATGTTTTTGTTTTGTCCACCGTTTTTGTTAGTTTTAAGTGATTATTTATTTTTAAAGTAATTATTTATATGAAGCTGACATACGTAAGTTATTATTTGTCTTGTTTATTGTTTATATTATTCTAATTGTTGTAAAATATATTTTTCGAACAGATTACCCTGAAGATGACTACCAAAGGTAGTCGAAATATTGGTAATAAAAATTATATATGATCAACAGATAAAAGTTTTTCATTAAATTGGACCTTGAGCCTACTTAAAAGTTTAATAATTTCATTAAAAAGTTTACAAGAAAATTAAAATACACCTAAACCACTTTTAAAGTTTTTGCTTTAATTAAAGTTTAAAAGTAAGTTTAATCAAAGTGAGTGAATTTTTTGATGTATGGCGAAAAGGTGAAGCCAAAATAGGTTAATTTGATATGGAAGGAGAGCGTGGCAATGGCCAGATTTTTGTGATTTTTCTAAGTTTTGTTAATTATGTCAAAAAAACATCACATACCAAATTTAATCTTTCTAGTGTCAAAAATAACGAACTTTAGGCAAATAAAAGGTTAATTTTATAAGGGAGGTGGGCGAGGTAATGGCCAGATTTTAATGATTTTTCTAAATTAGGCCAAAAAAAAACATCAAACACCAAATTTAATCTTTCTAGTGTCAAAAATAAAGAACTTAAAGCAATTAAAAGGTTAGTTTTATATGGGAGGTGGGCGTGTCAATGGCCCGATTTTTATGGTTTTTCTAAGTTTTCTTAATTATGTCAGAAAAACATCACACACCAAATTTAATCTTTCTAGTGTCAAAAATAACGAACTTAAAGCAAATAATTTTTTTTTTTTGTATGGGAGGTAGGCGTGTCAATGGGCCGATTTTGATGATTTTTCATTTTTTTCTTAATTATGCCAATAAAACATCATATACCAAATTTCATTACAATTGAACAACGTTTACTATTTATGGCCGCGGCTACTATGAAAGTGATACACTGTGCGGCGCTTTGATACCACAGCCACAAAAGACAGTCTTATTTAACCATTTCTTGTGCATAATATTCATAAATAATTATGCTATCAGATGTGATTTATTTATTTACTTAATCCGTAGCAATAGTCGTTCTTTGAAAAATAGATGCTGAACTTAAAATTTTGTGGCATGCACTTCAAAATGACGGATGCCCTGCATACTACACGCTCTCTGTGCTAAGGCACTTAGATCGGTTGTATTCGAGTGGATGGATCGGTCGTTTGGACTCGATATTGTAGCCTCCATGGTCGCCAGACTTAAATCCTTTCGAATTTCTTCGTTGGGGCTGTCTAAAAGAAAAAGTTTATACTAATCCAATCAATAGTTTAGTGGAGTTGCGTAGCCGTGTCGAAAGCGCGATAAGATAATCATCAGGGTAAGTGGACGGCAGTTTAAACACTTATCGTAATGATATAATAATCTTTATGACATACATAAGTAGATTACAATGTGACAATTAATATATATAATTTATAATCTATACCTACTACAGTGAAACCTGGTTAAGCGGGACCTGGATAAGTGGGAAACCTTTACTAGTGAGACCCACTTCAAGGTCCCATCAAAATACCTCTTTTACTGGGATTATTAAACCTCTATATATGGGATTTGATTTTTTAAGTTTTTGTGCTTTTTCGCCTCTATAACATAGGCTTTTCCCTCTATAACTGGGACCGTTTAGAAATAACCTCTATAAGAAGGAAATGTGTTATTTTGAATTTGAATATGCACGTTTTATCACATGTGAAACCTGGATAACTGGGATCTCGAAGGGACCAAAATTTTTGTCTCAATTAAAGAGGTTTCCCATTTAAACAGTTTTCCAAATAACCATACTGAGACCGATAAAACGTGCATATTCAAATTCAAAATAACAAATTATACACATATTTCCCACTAATAGAGGTTATTTCTAAACGGTCCCAGTTATAGAGGGAAAAGCCCATGTTATAGAGGCGAAAACGCGCAAAAACTTAAAAAATCAAATCCCAGATAAAGAGGTTTAATAATCCCAGTAACAGAGGTATTTTGATGGGACCTTGAAGTGAGCCTCACTAGTAGAGGTTTCCCACTTATCCAGGTTCCGCTTAGACGCGTAATTTTTTAAGCCATAAGAATCTCGAATATCAATTTTTTTGAGATACGCCTTATTCGCTTCTGACGGCAGTATAACTCATTACGACAAAACAATCTCAAGACAGTTTTGATTTTGTTTCGAGGTTCATGTTGAGTGCGCTAACTGAGACAATTTGCTTTGCAACAAATTTCACGAAGAAGGTCGCGTAGTGTGCAGCCCCATCATGGTTGGCTACAATCTCGCCGTTTTAGTTGCCGAGATGAAATTGGCTTTGCGGTTAGTCTTGGCTTCCACATTAATTGCACCTTGTCATGTGTTGATCAAATTAACAGTGCAATAAAAAAAATATATTTTACTTTGCGAAACCTTAGAATGTCAGCTGAATTTACACCTGTTGCTACAAAACGTAAACTCGTGATCCAACTGATTGTGCCTTTCATAGCCTATTTTGATGTGGTTTACAGTAAACTAGATTCTAGTTCACAACTTAAATAGTAAATTGCATTTAATCATGTAACACGTTATGAGTATGGATTGAGAAAATTCGATCATATATCACAGTTCAAGAAAATGATACTCAACTGTGAAATTATAAACTATCTAAAAGTCAGAAATTGCTTGTTTTTACATAAATTAATTTACTCTAAAACACCAATGTATTTATATGAAAAGTTACTGTTTAGTCACTCAATAAGAAGCAATTCATTAATACATAATTCCAAGGTTTCATTATCTCAGTTCTTCACGACTTTTCTTTGTCAATGCTATTAGACTCTGGAATTCACTACCTTATACTTTAAGATCAATTCCTGGAACGGGAAAATTTAGGCAAACCATCATTTATCATTTTTCTTCTCAATAAATCGAAAAATAATCATTTCTCTATTTTTTTTGTATCTTCTTTTTGTCTTCTCTATTTCTTCTCTACTTAATGTTTGTTATCTATTATTTTTTTTGTTTTAAGCCATTCTTCTTGGTACTATCTCAAAAACCTCTTAATTATAATCATTTTAACTCATTCATCTCATCCTATCTTTAGAATATTTATGTATTTGTAATCCTAATTCCCTTTTTGATTTTTTTTCTCTTTCTTTTCCTTGTTATTTATCTATTACTTTAACTTGTATTTAATTACCTACTATTTTTATATATTTATTATATTAGTTTAAGTATTAAACTTGTACATTAGAGATCTTTATCTAAGTAATCCAATCTTTGTACTTTAAAAGAACTTAGTTCTTATTGTACTAACTTTGAAATAAATTGAAATTGATCAAATTATGATCAACCCGAACAAATTTTTTCAATCGATTCAAACTAGTATAACGATTGGCTCAATAAGCTAACATTTAAATTTCAACTAAGGACATGGTAATAACTACCAAAACTTGTTGATAGTTAACAAATATTTTAAAAATCTATCAACCAAATACATTTATTTAAAGGAAGCATACTCTTTTCTCAGTGTATACATTTCAACAAAGCCCAAATGCCATCACTGATACCAGAATGGTTTAACTTTCCAAACCTTAAATTTATTGAGCTATAAAGTTTAATAAATTTCGGCCAGTTCCAAGTCCTTATTGAAAAGTTCTTTTCATAAAAAACTAACAACAGCCATTTATTTCATAATATTTGCGAGAAGATATTTTCGTTACTTTTTGCATTTTGGAGATTTTTGAAAAAAAAAAAATAGAATAAGAGATATAAGGGATACCTTAAACGTCAAATTTTCGGTTTATTTTTCTGTCCAATACTTTTTTCTATTCCTAAGTAGCTTTAGTTCGAGGCTGGAATTGAAGTCTGAAGTTGTCAATAACTCTTCTAAACGGTTAGAATTAGCTGTGGATTTTTTTAAACTTTCAAACTTGAGCAGTTATAGTACCGATAATCTGACGGATTTCCTTTTTTGTCTGAAATGAACTTCCAATTTCAATTCCGTTTCAGAAGCAAATCCGAAACGGAGTCAGAACTGGCCTGAGTACTTAAATACTTATTTCATATTTCATATCATTTTGCAAAACTTTTTCACCGCAATATATTGTACAAATATTATAAACAAAACTCACGTATTTTGTATTTATTTACGATACATTCCGTGAACTTTGTACCTACATACGAGTACATTTAAAAATTCCTGAAAGAAATGACGAAAATCTTCTCAAATTTAGTTTTAGCTGATGCGGTGCTATCTACTGTGGTATGATTTATCCTTCAATCTTTTAAAAAAGTGACAAAAACCTATAAGAGTTGATATTTCGCTCAATTAATGAGAATGAGAAAATCAATTACAATACATATTCAGAATCCTTCTTCCCATTAGAATACATTTTTGGTTAGCTATGCAGTATACATACCTATAACAAAAATGTCGCTTATTGGATACTCACCTTATTTGTTAGTCACATGTTTCGAACCTGTTTTTTAAACATTCGATAAGGAAAAGGTTAAATGAGCCAACAATGGGTCCCCGAGCCAATTCTAATGATGTCTGAAAAGAATTTTTACAGTTGCTAATAGTTTTTTTTTTCGAAAAATTTGCAAAGGCTGGCTTCGGAATTGAATTCATTCCTTTTATCATTCAATTGAGTGAAAATCGAATTGAGAAGTAATTATTACAACCCAGCTCTGGGCTTGACTAAGTACATAGGTACATATGTATATCAATACTCGCATAGCTTTATGAGGAGCACTTGTTCAGATTAGAATATGTTGGATTTAGATAGTGGCGGATCTAGGGGAGTTTTGGGATGAAACCTTCCCAATTAGATAGAAATATTGAAATCGTTCAGCAGTAAGAGAATTTACTTGTTTGAATGAAACTGCCCTCTTGGTCAAATCTTGAATCTGTTAATTTGCTGATTTGTTATTAGAAATATGCTGTGTAATTATTTAAATTGATACGACACATATTTTTGATTTATTGATAACAATCAAAAAGTATTCAAAACACTTAAGGTTTTATTTCTGTGGCTTTCAAAATCATGATAACAGTAATGCGAGATAATGATTGCACTCATAAAATTGTATATAAAGGTAGGGAATAACATTAATTCATTATTAGTTGCTCAATATGTTAGCTCTTTGGGTCTTAGCTGCAATCACTTTCGTGGGTAAGCTATCATTTGTTCTATTGATAAAAATTTAGATCACGAAACCGTTTACTTTAGTCTCTGGTGCACCAACACTCGAGGACACTCGAATTAATGGAGAAAATGGGTGGTACGTTCCCCAGATTGATGGCTCCTCTGTTTGGTGGACAACTGAAGAAGCAGATGCGAAGCTAGGCGAGTTAGAAGCTGCTCAAGCAAAAGAACTGTCTCTCAATCCAGTTTCATATTACTTGTATACTGACTTAAGTTCAAAATACCAAAAAATTAAGGCAACTGATGCTTCGATTAAAGGTTCAACTTTCAATTCAAATCATCCCACAAGGTATATCTATTCCGGAAAATATCACAGTATTCGCTAAAACTTTTCTATTTTAGGTTCGTTATTCATGGCTGGACTCAAAGCCGCACCTCGTCAATGAATTCCGATATTCGCAAGGCATTGTTCAGCAAAGGAGGCAACTTTAATATGATTGTTGTTGAATGGGACAGGGCAATTTCTATCGATTACGCTTCATCTGTTCTTGCCGTTTCAACTGTAGGAGAAAAAGTTGCTTCGATGATCGATTACCTAAAACAAAGCCACGGAATGTCTTTGGATTCATTAATAGTCATTGGACATAGCCTTGGCGCTCATTGTGCAGGATATGCAGGCAAAAATGTTAAATCCGGTCAGATTCATACTATTGTTGGCTTAGACCCCGCGTTGCCACTTTTCAGCTATTCGAGTCCAAAGAAACGACTTGCAAGTACTGACGCATTTTATGTAGAGTCTATTCAAACTAACGGTGGTGACCTTGGCTTCTTAAAACCTATTGGCAAAGGCGCATTTTATCCGAATGGAGGCAAGTCTCAACCTGGTTGTCCATTGGATATAACTGGAGCTTGTTCTCATGGTCGTTCTGTTACATATTATGCCGAGGCTATAGAGAAAAATGATTTTCCAACAATGAAATGTAACAATTACGAAGCCGCCGTTGCTAAGAACTGTGGAGCAACATACAGCTCTGTCCGTATGGGCACCGATAGTAATGCATATTTGGTAGCTGGCGATTACTACGTTCCAGTTAATAGTAAAGCTCCATTTGGTATGGCTGCCTAAGTGTGTATCTAACTAATAAAAAAAAATTGCATTTTATTTGAGCTGAACGTTTTAATCATTATACAGTACAGTAGGTTAAATAGGCTCAACACGAATTTTTGTAACTACCTTGAAAAATAGTCTGGAAAACAGCGTTGCAGATGACAAAATCATTTCATCTCATTTGATTCCTATTTGAAATTATTGCTTTCAGGTAGTAATATAATGATTTAAAAATCAGCTGCGTTAGTAGTGGTAGGACTAGTTGCGAGAGGCCGAAAAAAATGAAAAAATTGTCGTTCAATAACTCCACTGTTGTTGAGGAGATAAAAGCACATGGATTTCATGCGAAAAAAATCTCTTCGCATCAAGTGATTCCTATCCTATCACCGCACATTGGGTTGGAATAGCATGTCTTCTTGGATCAATTCAGAGAAGCTGTGTTCGGAAAATTTTTCGTTATTTTTTGGCTAGCACTATTAAAATTAATGAAAAAAAATATTTTTCCAGTGTATTTGAGTTCAATTTTATTAAATATTAGCAGATTTTAGTGTAAGTATATAGTGCAAGGAGTACAATATGCTAACTTAAACATTACATTTTAAACATCTCATAGTTCATCATCATCATCACCATTATCATTTAAATAGGTTTCGTTCGGAGCTGTAGGTACAATTAAATCAATTGCCTGCTCTGGTAAGCTTTGAATCTTCTTTGCAGGCAATTTTCGCATGCATGAAATAATTGGGTCAGAGGTTATCAAAAACATATTAAAAATATCTTGATTTGATTTTTAGCGGCTGCACTTTCGTGAATAAAACTCCCTATATTTTTTGAAATCTTTATTTTGAGCTTCTTGCGCTTCTTCTGATAACTGGCCAATAGGTAAAACAGCATTGGACACAATTTCAGGTCGGTGAATGAAGTACTTGTGCAAGGTGAGAGGCATATTGTAGCAAGGATATGGTTCAACAAAAAGTCAGCCTATGCATATATGTACTTTAAATTTTTTATTATTAATTTCATGGCCACAACGATAAGCATCACATCTACTTTTGTTATTTCGGCAGATTTTTCAGCGTTTTACCCGATTACTTGCGACTGCACAACACTCTCACTGTTTGTTAAAACAAAGAATATGATTAAAAAAAAACAACCTTTGATATATCGAAACAAGAAAACAAATTAAATAAAGAAAACACGACAGCAGCTGTTGCGAGATCAAGTGATTTTTTTGGTAATTTGACTGCTGCAGGACTTGCATAAAAAAACTTATCACTTCCAAAAGGCGCAAAAGGGCACCGTTAAATTTTGCAATGTAGTAGTCCCACCTTCATAATAAACTAAAAATGACGACACGAATGTATACGAATTATAACTTTATATCCACTTAAAATTTAAAAATCCAAATTTTATCTTGCACTTCCAACATAAATAACAAAAATTAAAAGACTTCTACACACAATTTTTTACACAAACATTTACAAAATGTTTGCAAATAAACCTGAACTTGATGGTTCCATAGCAAACTTGTTTACTTTTAATATAGTTTAGCAAATAAATAAAAAGTTTTCGCTTTTTTCAGATTTTTGGCAGAAAAATTTTAACAAATTCTGACTTTCAGGTCTTACTACCGAAACACCAGAGCACTTTTGATATTAATATAAACGACAAGTGATGTAGAATTTTGTATACTTTTACCTGGTACAAACAGTTTTGACGAACCTTACAATATTTTTTTTAATTAATCCAAGAAAACAGGCACCGCCTTAAAATTTTCAATTTTTGCTGTAATTTTGAAACAAAGTCATTTTTAATGCGGCTTTAAGTTTTAAACAAGAACAATTAGGGCTTTATTTTTTCGAAAGCAGCAACGGTTATCAGTAACTTCAAAACAATTCAAATATTATTGTCTGGAGATTTTTAGGATATGATATCTATGTGTTTCAATCACTTCAACAACATTGGTCTAAATATATTTTTCAACTTTTGCCTTTCTTTCCGAGTTATTGAACGAACTATTTTTGCGGTTTCTCACAACCAGTCCCACCAAAATTCTAGTGACTGACGTTTATTTTGATTAATACCCATACTTAAAATATCAATTCCAAAAAAAACTTAAGCGGGATGGAATTTCAATGAAAGATGCAACACTATATCCCGGTCTAAAATATTATTTCATGAAGTTTATTCCATCATCAAACGTTGCTCAAGCAAGTTCCAATATAAGATCTGTATTTAATAAATCCTACGCTATGGCATTATTTCTGGTATCTCACCCTTACGTAAAGTGACATATCGTTTTTCTGGTCAGCTGCTTTCATCTTTTATTTTCACACCACCCTATTTTTTGTTTCAAGAAACGCTTTTTGCAATAAAATTTTATAAATGTTTACTCATTTTAAATACATACATACATATTGTTATGAAATTTCCTGTCTCGTTGACAATAATTTCAATCTCATACACTTTTCTGAGTTCGATCACTGGATTGTGTAGCAATCAAGAAAAACGCAAACTTTATTTAATTATAAAATTAAATTATAATTGTTTATTTCCTCTTTACATTTAAACTGTATAGACAACCGTTTCACTTTATTACTTAAATTCAACTGTTCAACTGTTTAATATCAACTGTGTGTCGACTGCTCATATAACTACTTTTTATACTAGCGTCACCCTTTTTCTCGAACCATCCGCCACTATCCAGAATGCCATCCGGTACCTTCTAGAAGCGCTTATCGACGTTGATAATTTTTCTCTGTTGTCGACTTTGATAATGTCGTACTACACTGATGCTCAAACTTTATCATTTATAGTACAGAAAACACACTGGAAGCCGCTAGATGGTGTAATACGGTTAGTGATGCTAGCTAGTACAGAAAGCAGTAGAAGCCGCTGGATGAGTCTCCGCTCCCAATGAGTCTGTAATTTAGGAGACAAACCTCGTTTTCACTGTGGGCTGTGTAGCAGCACTAATTGACCTTCTTTGAACCCTTCAGTATTTGCTCGCAGGTCATACCGAGCTTTCATCTTGTCGCTAGCCAATTGATTATGTCTCCTGATAAGCTCGTCTATATTTGCCAGTTCTTCTCTTTTCCGCGACATGTAATCGTCAGCATGGGTCGTTTCTGGGACAACGCTCCGTACTCCGCAACTCCGTACTTCAAATCTGCTGGAAGCCTTAAGTCCGTACCAAAAATTGCTCTTGCTGGCGTGACTGTAGTGGTATCGTGTTCTGACGAACGATAAGCCATCAGAAACACTGGTTGTCGACAACCTTTTCCAGATGCTCCTCTAGAGTATGGTTCAACCTTTCGACCATGCCATCGGACTGAGGATGCAATGCTGTGGTACGTGTCTTCTGTATTTCAAGCATGTCACAAACCTCCTTAAAAAGTGCCGACTCAAAATTTCGTCCTTGGTCGGAATGCAACTCAAGTGGAGCTCCATATCGGCAAATCCAATTTTTGATGAAAATGTCTGCCACTGTTTTTGCTTTTTGATTGGGAATGGGATATACTTCTGGCCACTTACTGAAGTAATCAATTACCACAAGGATGTATTTATTTCCTGCATTGCTGATTGGAAAAGGTCCCGCTATATCCTTGGCTATCCTCTCAAAGGGAGCTCCAACGTTATACTGATGCATTTTTCCCCGAGTGCGATGCCTTGGTCCTTTAGCAATTGCACATTGGTCACAACGGCGGATCCAGTCAGCAACTGCTTCTTGGCATCCTACCTAATAAAACCGTTTCTTCATTTTATCTGTGGTTTTTGTTATACCCAGATGTCCACCACTCGATCCACTGTGATAATCCTCGATAATTTCCTTAAATTTTTCCTTTGGAATAACCAGCAGTTTTGATCGAATTTTACCATCCTCGCTTTCCCAGATTCGGCAGAGTCAACCATCATGCAACTCCAAACTTTGCCATTGTGCCCAGTATGCTTTACAGATTTGGCTTTCACTTGATATTATTTATAACTACTAGATTTATAACTAGCCGAAATATAAACAAATTTCACGATCTCGCCTGTAATGCCCCATATATTAATAATATATATTATGTATTATGGGCTGTCCTTGCGTTAGAATTTTTCTGTCATGTTGTGACGAACCTTCTGGCCAGGATCTTGGCTCTCCGGTATCCAAGGTTCGGCTACAGAATATTTCTATTTTGCAAGTTGGTTATTTCCTTTTCATAGGGTGGTTTCAGTTTTAATTAAATTTATGAAAATTCGATTATACATCAAGCGTAAACATTTTATTTGCTAAGAAAAATATATTACATTCACAATTTATATAAAAAAAGATTAAATGGCGAATACTTTCATATTATTATATATATATTATTATTTTTTCTATATTTGGATTGTAGCTACATATATTTCATATATCAAATTAAAGTAGTTATCGAGCAGAGGGTACTAAAATTATCAGCTGCGAGCACTGATCAACTACCAAAGCCTTGCCATAGCGAGGAGAACTACTTTCATGTGACATTAATATATATAAGATCTATTTAAGAGTTATAATGATTTTTAGAAAAGCAATATCCGCAACTTCACATGACTATATCTCGAAAACTAGATCCGTACGATACTTTTTTTGAATATATTCTTTCTAAAAATTAAAAGCCACTTGAGAAAAGTTAGTTTAAAAAAATGGCTGCTGAAGTCAAATTTCACATAAGCTAAGGGTTAAAGATAAAAATTTTAAATTTGTTTATCCTGTTTCGAACCGAGTGGAAGGCCGTCGCATTTGATTTTTGTTTAAGTCAAATTTCTCATTGAAAAAGGGTCAGTAAGGGTTAAAGATAAAAGTTTTAAATTAACTTTCAAAATTTTTTTATCTTGTTTCGAAGCGATTGTGAGGGCTTGTATTTGATTTTCACTTAACTCAAATTTCATTTTGAAATAAGCCGAGTAAGGGTTAAAGATAAAATTTTTAAATAAATTTTTTAAATGTTTTTATCCTGTTTTGAACCGATTGGGGGGGTGTCCCCAATTTTTTTTTCTTAAGAACCACCCTAATTTACATAAAAGAAAACAGGAACGAGCAGTTACTAAAAAAACATAAAATGAGCTGCTAATGTTTTAATATACTTGCTAAGTTCTATTTCATTGATAAGACAGGTCAACAAATTTATAAACCAGAGGCCAGACCTATCATTACCGAAAGAATTTGATGCGCTGAATCCGAATCAGAATTGCTCCTATACGTCAAGTTTTCGAGATATCCACTCAGAAAAAAAAGTTGTAATTCCAACAATTTTATACTTTGGCCCAACAATTTCCGTAGGTTAAAATGAACTCAATAACTTAAATTCTTGTTTTAACAATAAAAATGTTAGCCGTAAAGTAAGAACTTTTATTTTTGGCTTAAGTATAAAAATTGTTAATACTTCGAAAAAATAAATTGTTGTCTCAAGAACGAGTTGTTGTTTAAAAAATCAACAACTTGAATTGTTGTGACAAGAATGCGTTGTTAATAAAAATTGAAAAAATAGTTGTTGGCTCAAATTTTAAAAGTGTTACATTTAAAAAAATTTAAATTCTTATATTAAAAACTAGTTGTCACCTTTCTTTAAAAATAAAGTAGTTGACATAAATGTATTGAAATTGATTTTTCAACATATTAAGCTAGAGTAGGGCTGGCCATTTACCCTCCCGCGGTCACAATCTGTGAAACGTGCCATCATTCGTCCCGCAGTGCAGATGCTGATTTCCTTTGTGAAATAAATATGCAAGAGACCCAGTCGGAATCAAACGTGCAAAAACAAAACAAATGTGCGCCAATGAATTGCGCAATGCCAGTTGAGAGAAATGCAGGTCAAAAGCTTTATTCTGCGAAAAGAAATTTTTTACGCATGTATTATTGACTTTTAAAAAAATTATAGACTAAAAAAACTGCTCTTATGTGCATCACTGTTGTAAAAAAAACTCATATTCATGCGGCACTCGCCTAATGCCTTTACTCTGTCCCAGGATATTTCCCAACTAATATAAAGCTCAAGGGATGGAGCATCAATAAAATTCACTTCAATGTTTTTTTTAGCATTTTGCTTTAATTTGCCAACAATTAAGTAAAAAAACTTTCTTACTGTCAATGTAAAAAATACCACCTTGTGTTTTCGCAGAAAACAAAATGTTGCAATGCAACAGTGAGAAAATTAAAGTTTAAATACGACTTTTATGAAAAAAATAAGAATCATTTTCAGTTACAACTGTTGGTCTGCTGCGAGTAATTTAGAACTGAATCATCTGTCCCTTCCTCTTCTTGTCACCACCCAATTCGAAATGTTTAGTATTTGCATTCTGTGCATTCCATACGCAGCACAATCTTTTTGGTGGTTTTGGCCTTCTTTCTGAAGATGGGTTTTGTTTGTCCACCAAAACCTTGTTGTTTCCTGTCGTAACGCCTTCTGCCCTGAGCACTCTTACGCTCCTTGGATTTCTTGTACTGTGTCACTTTATGGAGCTTGTGGACCTTGCATTTTTTGCAGAAAATGCGTCGTTGTTTCGGTATATTTTGTCAAGATGGTAATATTGACAAAATATTATCAAAGAATATTTCACTTTTTTTTCAATTTATAAAAAAAACAAGACGATCAGAGCTAACTACGCAAAAAGAACTTTTTTCATTAATTTTTACAAAAGCGACAGATTTACAGTTTTCAGTTTTCACAACTTTAAGAATAAATTGTTGTGGCAAGAATTTTATTTCTAAGCCCGAGAATTAGTTTTTGAAATAAAAATTATAAACATTTTTCATTGTTATGCCAACTATTTTTATTCTTGATAATAATTGTAAACTGAAGAACTTATTGTTGAATTAACAATTTCATTTTTAAAGGCCAATACGATCACAAAAATACTTAGCACAAAAATTTTATTATTGGGCCAACAATTTTCCGTTTTTAAAAATGTTTAAGAAAATTAAAATAGTTTTTATAAGAACTTTATTTTGAAATTGATAGTTTAATTCTTAAAAAATCAAGAATGAGTTTTTGCTGGAAGAAATTTTTGTTAAGTCAACAATTTTTAGCTCATAATTTTTCAAGAATGAAAAAATTCTTCAGATAACAATGCTTTTTTTTCTGAGTGTCCTAACCTAAAAGTGCAAAAAACACGGTTTTTTGCTATATTTGAGGTTATTTTACATCGCGAAATAATTTATTTTCCAAAACTGGTTGCGGCATATGAAGTACTACTCTTACCCTTCAAAACCTATTTTAAATTATGTGGATATCTCTTTTACACACCAAGATATCATAAATTAAAATTTTCTATCAAATTTTCTATTCATCCTGCCATACTGGATCAATATGTGTATGTAGATCTGTATGTAGGCCTTTTTAATATATTTCAAGTTACGATATTTCGGAGAAAAAAAAGATATTGGCATAATTTAAAATGAGTTTTGAAAGAAAAGTGCAGTACTTTCAGATGCCGCAACCAGTTTTGGATAAAAAAATTTATTCGCGATGTAAAATAACTTCTAATACATAAAGCTAAAAACCGTGTTTTTGCATTTTTAGGTTAGGATTTAGTTCAGTTCATTTGGTTAATTTGCTTTTGATTTTAATAAACATTAAAATTTCTTAATCAAATAACAAAAAGAGAAATTAAAAAAAAAGATGAAAAAAAAAGGATGAGAAGATTAAAGTAGATGAGAAGCAACGTGAAGAAACTGATTCAGATTAAATCATACTCATACACTCGTTGAATCAAGTTTTTGGTTCAACTTCAAATAATTTTTCTTCTAGTTTGTCGAAATCGAAATCTACATTTTTGTATTCAATGTAATTTTGAATAGTGTAGGTTGTGCATTTATGCATACAAAGATCGACTAAAAATTCACTTTCAGGGTGGAAAAAATGATTCACTTATGCGTGCTGCAATTATCCGTGCATTTTTTCATGAAAAAGTGTGCAAAAGGCTTATGGCCTCAAGACACGATGCACTTAAGCATTTTTTGCAATTATCCGTGTTGCACTTATCCGTACTTGACTGTAATAAAAAACGAGTTCGTTATTTTTTAATATAAAAGGCAGTTTTCAAGATATTTTCAATATATTTATAGTTCTCTAGTTGTTTTTTTGTTTTTGAAATACTTTTAAATTAACAAATAAAAAATTTAAAAAAAAAAAAATTATGTCGTCGCCGGGGTTTGAACCAGGAGCTTCCCTGATTAGACAATGGTTGTTACATTCGCAGTTTAACAACATAATTTTAGTATGTCTTAAAATTGATGTCGGTAGCTGACTTGGGTAAGATGAACATTTTTGAACAGTGGCATGCCGCAGAACACAGGTTCAATTCTGTGATCGGGGGTGACAGGTAAAAAAAATTTAATTTCTCCTTTGAAGTTTTAAAAACGTATTACATTAATAAATTAACAATAAAGGTACCCAACAACACAGCATTAGAGAAATAAATTGGAATTTGAATTTTATTTGAATTTGAATTTTATTTGAATTTTAGTACTACAAGATTTCTCTTATTATTAGCACTAGCATTATAATGACATATTACATAGATGTTAAAAAAAGAATACATAAGGTGAACTTAACTAAATAAAGATATAATTCTGACCTAAATAGAAAGTTCTTAAGCATAATGGCAGATATATTTATATGCGAGAAAATATAAATAAATTATACAATATAAAAAAAGATTCATGAAGCTAAGAGGCAAGACTACATGAGTGACAGATGGGTAGTGAGTTTGTTTTAAATTGCGTTGCGTTGCTGATTGTTTGGATATGGTGAGGAAGTGAGTTCCAAAGACGGGTAGTATGTACAAAAAACTGACGTTTTGATGTAAGATATGTATATTTCGGTAAAACGAGGTTCTTACCACGGTTAGACCGTGAAAATTTTAATTTTTCAAAAAGATAATGAGGTTCAGAAGTGAATATGATCTTGTGTAGCATGATTAATGCTCTAAAATTAAGATTGTCAAAGGTCATGTGGAAAATTTTCTTAGCATGTTGTGAAATATGGTCATACCTTTTGAGACCATAAACATATCGAGCGTTATTATTGTATACCATATTCAATTTTTGCTTGCTTACAGCATCAGTTTCCGAAGATTTCGCAACCATATAAAAGTGTTGGAACAAAATACGCTTTAGCGAGTAGCATTCTCATTTCTAAAGAAGTAAAATATTGGGTGACCCAGAGAGATCGCAACATTCCATATACCTTCTCAATAGAAATGTTTATGTGATTTGCCCAGGTCAACTCACTGTTAAAAGTAATACCCAGATTTTTTGCCGTAGGTACTATTTCAATGTTTAAGCCATTAAGCACTATGTCTGGATAGCTTTCTATATTGCGAGGTTTTTTATGAATTACCAGGCATTTTGATTTATTGGTGTTTATACACAATCCATTAAGTGTCGCCCTTTTTTGCACACGATCAAGATCTTCATTAAGCTTGTTAGCACAGCAATTTAAATCATTGGGGGAGCAGCTTATAAGTAATTAAACATCATCGGCATTCATTTGGATATTACAATGTTGAAGGACGTCGGGCAAATCATTAATGTACGTAGAAAATAGCAAAGGTCCGAGGATTGAACCCTGTGGCACACCTCTATTGACAAACAAGAAATTCGAAGATGTAGAGTTTACATTAACTGATTGTGATCTATTACTGAGGTAGCTAGCTAGCAGATTAGTTGCTGATTTAGAAAAGTTAAATAAACATGACAGTTTAGTACAAAGTACTTGGTGATTAACTGTGTCAAAAGCATTAGAGTGATCAAGCAACACCAAAAACGTGAGTTTGTTAAGATCGAAATTGGTTCGTATCGCTTCGGTAACATATAACAGCGCAGTTATGCCGCTCCGTTTCGGCCTAAAACCTGATTGTTTATCAGAGAGGAGCATATTTGTACTCAAATAGTTACTCATTTGATTGTGCATCACAATTTCAAAAACTTTTGACATATATGGCAAGATTGCAATGGGACGGAAATCATTGTCTGCTTTTGGGACAGGTATGATTGTTGTTTTCTTCCCATCAGCAGGAAATCTGGATGAAGTTAGGATTGTATTGAAGAAGTGGGTGATGAAGGGTAACAACTTAGGAAGCAGGGCTTTAATAAATACAGGGTGCATATTGTCAAGACCAATTGCATTTGATTTAATTGCGAGGAAATCTTGCAACACATCGGCTTGGTCAGCACAAGCAAAACTAAATTTACTGAAGTTGTGAATTACCGGGTCGAAAACAAAGTTGTTATTTGGAAGAGGCAATGGAAAGTTCAGAATCAGGGACCAGTTCCAAAAAAATTCAAAGCCCCGCCAACGTGTTCAGCATCCTCGAAAATGGGGAGTGACAAATATTTTACCGATGGAAGACGCGGAATATGCGATTCCCCCATTTTGGGGCGGTTTTTGGACATTTTAGGGGTGGGGTCTACTCCAAAAGAATTTTAAACTCCACCATCGTGTTCATCATCCTCGAAAACGGGGGGTGGAGGTGGTCTGGTTGCTGCTTTAAATATTTGTATTTTTCAAGTTTTTTACCGACTCACAGAATCCACTATAAGCCCATTGTGCAGAGTTACAAATATGTAAATAAAAATTACGTCAAGAGCGATCCATTTTTTTCTCAACGGAGTATTGTACTTTAATATTTTTAACATTTATATAATTTTTTTCGTTTTACGATCGGAAACGGAAGGCTGTTTTTCATTAACATTTAATAAATAAAGTTGTTTTAAACATTGAAAAATACATTATTTAAAATTGAAAAAAATCTCACTTATTATCTATTTCGAACACCGTTAAATTTATAAAAATCGTCGAATCCGTTCAAAAGTTATAAGCTTTTGAAAAAATTTTGTCCCCAAATTTCAATTGCCTATAACAACAAAAAAAATTAAAAAAAAAATCACTTCATATTTTAATTTCTAGCACTATCTAAATAACAAAATTTCATTAAAAAATAAAAATATTTTTTTAAAAGTGGCCCAGTTCGTAAATTCTGACCCATCTGCAAGGGAAAGTCCAAACGGGTGAGGCCATTCTTTGTTGTCAAGAGGCTTGCTAGGCAAAATTGTTGATAGTTTTCTTAGTACGAAAACGGGTACTCGAACCTCGAAATCAGTTAAAGTTGATTTAACGTTGAGGTGAATTATTCGATTACAAGAATCAGCAGGAATCTGGCTGACACCGGTAATGACAGAGTTGAGAGATTCGCCGGGTAAATTCAAAAGATTTGCAATACACTCTGAAATTAAAGAGCCCTCACTGCCAGTATCGAAGCTGGACTAAATCACCTCGTGAGTTTGCCACGTTAACGACAGCTGACGACAGCAGAACAGGATCTTCAGAATGACGCATTAAATACGTATGGGTACGATGTGAAGTGGACGGTGATGCCACAGATTCACTTGAAACTATTGTATAAGTGTGTAATAGTGTATGATGCCGTTCACCACAATGACAGTTGCGTTGATTTGAACAGAATGTGGTGTGGGGAGAGGCAATTGTAGCAAATCTTTTTATTTTCGAGAGCCTTTTGACGCGCTGTGGTTGCTAGGGCTAAGAAATTGGAACATCTGCGTACAATATGGTTAGCATTACACTTTATAAAATTGTTTCGGGAAATAGTTCCAGAACCTTTTGATCGATTCGCGGAGACGTGAAATGATTTAAATGGTTTTTGATTAATTTTAGGCCTAGCAGATGGAAGATTGGATTAGAGTTCTCTACTTTAGTTTCCCCAAAACTAATAGTCTGTGGAGACAATTTTCGTGTAGTAAAAAATATTAAAATTGGATCACAATGATCAAGGTTGAGATCGAAGTTGCTCAACGCTTGTAGACATTCGTACGATACATTTAATTAAGCTCGAATGGAAGAAGCATCTTCTCTTTCTATATTTGGTTGTCCAGAAAACAGATTCATTTGTGCTCTGAAGAGCTCACGTGGATTTTCATAATGATTGCATAGCAATAACCATGCAGATTCATAATTAATTTCAGTAATAACACATGGTGAATGAAATCTGGACAAACGCTAAGTCGTTCAAATAATATATTAAAAACTTTTTTATTAATTTGTTTTTTATTTAAGTACATTTAAGCTCGATTATAATTTATAAAAATTAATTTACTCCACATTGACTTTCTTTTCATAATTTCAGAGGTAGTTTTCTCATAGACACCTAAATGCCATTTGCATCGATTCTTTTCAGCTTTAATTTATTTGTATTAACTAAACAATCAACATTTTTTGTCAATAAACCTTGCTAGAAATACTTCGCTTCAAATTAGGCCAAAAATTTTAATTGATCGTAGTTGTGGCACGTTTGGTGGGTTAAAATCTTAAGGTACAATTTCAATGCCTTGCAATTTCAAATCATCCAACGAATCTCTTATGTAATTTGATGAAGCCAAATCTGGCCAGAAAAGTATTTCGTCGCGTCGATGCTATTTTTGCATAAATTTGGGAAGTTCAGGAATGCATCTTTACCTGTAAGTTTTGGAAGTGAAAGTAATGTTGTAAACAGAATTGGGTCGGAGTTAGAATAGCGGAAGCAGAAATCCGCTGTCAAAAATGAAAGTCCGTCGGAAAGTCAATTGAATAAACACAATTGCGGCGGAACGGAAAATTCAGCTGACATTTTGTTTACATGAAAAAAATTTTTGAATTGAAATATTTTTACTGTGGCAAAGTGAAACATTTTTTGGTGATTATTTGAGTTAGAATTATTGTTGAAAAAAAAAAAAAAATGAAAACCAATATGCAAAGAATAGTGCGTATAATAAAAATTGTAGCAATAATGGACGCTATGTACAACATGTATGTTGAGGCATGTTGTAACGTACCGACTGTTTTAGGAGCGTACTCTGTTTTGGGGCCGACCGTGCTCAGGGCATTGGGGTGGGTTTTGCTCCGTATATTATTATTGAGGTAGGTTACGAGAAATAAAAAAAAAAAAGATTTATCGACAAAACATAAAATTATTGAGGCCGAAAGACTGACTAATTTTAAGTTAACAACCACCAACCGCAAAAGTTAATATGGTGACGCCAGATGTTATGGCCACCGTGTTCTTCACCCACCGATCCTGCTATAAGTTTCTGCGTTCTCCTTTTAGCCCTCTGCAAATCACTAGCCTTACCTTCCGATGCCTTACATGTGCAAAATTAAAAAAAGAATTATCTCATTCTTTTATCTGTTCTTTTATTTCACAAAATTCATATTTTTACTTATAATTATATGCATAAGTGTTTGGTTGCTGAACAAAAAAACAAGGTTCACATTTTATGCAACTTCGCTTAAACTTATTAATGTTTACAAATAATTTCCTTTTTTTTCATGTTATTCTTAACCATACTTTACTGAGGAAAACTTATTTATAAGCCTGTTCAAATTCTCTTAATATCTAACACTAAGATTCTAATTTCAAAAAGAAACTCTAGTCTTATCTTTTAAGTTATAGCTTTCAAGTGAATTAAAACTAAAGTTAACTCAGCGCGAAAAATCTTTACACAAAATTATTTCAAAATGTTAAACTAATGTTACCAAATTATGCAAAAGCAGAACAGAATAAAAAAAAATCAATTGCAACATACGAGAGCAATAACACATGCATACTTTTAACTTCTGCTCATTAATTTTTCTTTAGTCTGCCAATCTCAGTAATTTTAAAATCAAAACACCTTTGAGAGAATTAAACATGCCAAACATGTTCGATGCTACATATGCTCCTACTCCCACGCACAAACTAACCACAGCAGATCTTCACAAGACTACAAGCATGCTCGCAACGACCATACTCACCACTGTGGATAAGTATGACTGCTGCTTGCGCTCTATTGACGCGTTGCGCCGCACATACGAACCCACTGCAAAAATAAAATATTTTTTTCTTATGTTGCAGGGGAACGGCCGATCTGCCACTGTTAGGCGCCTATTGCTATACAACTTTTTCTTATTGAGAGGCAAGTTTAATAGATGTATCTTATATCTTATTGAATTTCATGAACACTTACTTTGATATCCAGCGATGAAAGGTACCTTCCAAGGTGGTGATATATCGTGTGCTATTAGGAAATGTTTTAATATCTTATTAATCTGGCTCTATGAAATAATTCTATGCAACCTTCAAATGTAAAATTATGAATTAGAAAATTTCTCTTTAAATTTTAAGAATTTTTTTTTTTTTGTTTTGCTATTTTTTTTTAACTAGGTATGCAAGTGCAAAAGTGCAATTGTTTTTGTTGTTTGTTGATCTTTTTTTCTTCTGTCTTTCTCTACATGTTTGATTGTTTTTTTTTTCGATTTTACCAATTATGTGTTTTTTTTTTCTTAATTTTAGTATTTTATATTAAATATGTGTTTGCAATGGCTTTTTTAACTAATATGATTTTAACACTTTTTCCAAATTTAATTTTAATCCTAATTCTAATTTTTCTAATTCAAGATTTGGTTTCTAGTATCTTACTACTATGTCTTTTTACTATGTTTCTTTTCCTTTCTATCAAATTTCCTATAGTAACTTTGTACTTTTTCTACTAAATAAATTTTTTTTTTTAGCTTAAGTAATAACTCTTTTTTTTTTTGTTGTTGTTGTTTTTTTTTCTAACTAGGTGGGTGGTTTTTTATATTTTTTTTTTATGTTATTTGTATATTTGTTTTTGTGGTTTTTTTTCTCACTGTCTTTTTTTATATGGTTTAATTGCATGTTTTCTGTATTTGCAATAACTAACTGATTGGTTTTGCAAATCAATATGATTTTTATGTTTTTTTTCAGATTTAACTTTAATCTATTTTATAAATTTTCGTATTCTTAACACTTTTTCTTATCTAGCATTTCACTAAGTATTGTCTTTTCTATACTTTTCTGGTTTTATTGTTTTTTATATTAAATCTCCTATCCAAAACTTCGGAATTTTCACTTTGTAATTTATGTAATGTTTGATGTACGTAGGAGCTGTTTGATATGCTCGTTTGCCAATGCTTTGCTGCCAATGCTGTTTCTGCCGAAGGCTTGAAAAACTAAAGCAAAAATGGAAAAAAAAGAACTTTTGAAGGCAAAAATTAAATAAAGAACTTTTGAAGATATGATCTTCTCTTATTTTCCTTTTAAGCTTACTTTTCAGAAAACACGTAACCCGAATATATGTAAGATTTATTAAAATCTGTTTAGATTTTTCAAGATCGCTCTGATCAGCAAGTCGACTGCAGCTTGTGATGGTCTTGTTGAAAAAGGAAAGAGAGCCACATTGGATCTCAACACATGACCCATGCAATAAGTCGAAACCATTACAAAATTATGTTTCAGTATTATCGAAATTCGAAATTGGGAAAGTTCAGAATAAAAAGCAGAAAACACGCCAGTGGTGTTTCAAAAGTTTTTATGTTAGAAATCTCAAACTATTTTACATGTAACTTTTTACCAACTATTCTTTTAATTGGAAAAAGAATAAATTATTAAATTGAGAAAAAAAAGAACATAAATTCAAAAATATTTGACTATTTAAAAATATTTTTGTCGCAATACAAATTGATAGGCTTTTGATGTAAGCGCATAAAAAGGAGGTGGTGGGTGCGTCCTGTTAATTTAACCAGGAATGAGTTGGGGTTTTACGGAACGTGCTTTCTAGAACTCAAAATGAAGGACGAGGAACACTTTTTTAAGGCCACTAGGATGAGCGTTCCCAAATTCTATACACTTTTGTCCTTGATTCAAGAAAGGCTTCAACGCTTTTCGAGAAGAGCGCCAATAAGCCCAGAAAGTCGTTTAGCTCTGATATTAATGTAAGTAATTTTGGTCATAAATGCAATAATATGGCAAAATAATAATGTGTCTCATTTCAGGTACTTATCGCAAGGATGCAGTCCACAATATCTTGCGTGGTCACACAAGATGGGAGTGTCCACGGTTAGGGAAATTGTTGCACTGCCTTATGGACAGAACTGCATGATATTTACGTAGCTCAGCCCAATCAGCATGAGTGGAAAAAAATATCGGACAGGTTTGTTGTGAGATTGTATGCTGTTGTTTTAAAATTTTAACATTTTCGTGTTCGTGAAGGTTTTACGTTAAAACGGGAATGCCACATTGCATTGGTGCTGTTGATGGCAAACACATTAACATAGTTTGTCCAAAAAAAAGTGGATCGTTGTTCTATAATTACTAAATGCATTATAGTATAGTTCTAATGGCTGCATGCGATTCCAACTATACATTCACTTTTGTTGACGTGGGTGCGCTGGGAAGCCAGAGTGATGGCGGAGTTTTTTCGCGCAGCTCTCACATTGATATTCCACCAGCTGATAATATTCCTGGTATTTGAAAATATTGTAAACATGTACTGACCAATTTTGAAATTAATTACTTGTTTTAATATTTTAGGAACAGATTCCCGTTTTCAATATTATTTCGTTGGAGATAATGCATTCCCATTGAAACAAAACTTGATGCGTCCATACCCTGGCCGAAGTTTGTCAGAAAGAAAGGAAAACTCTAATTAAAAGATGTCTGGTGCTCGTGTTTACATTGAAAATACGTTCGGCATATTGTCAAACAGGTGGAGAGTGCTGCACACTTACATTCACGCAGCACCAAAGAATGTCGATAAAATTGTTTTAGCAACAATTGTGCTGCATAATTATTTAATGCTGGACAGTGATAGTGGCTACTTCAGTGAAGAACTGGTGGACCATGTTGAAAATGGTGTGGACATTTCAGGGACATGGAGGGATTCCAACACTACTCTGACTTCATGCAGAGTTGGACAAGCGAATTGGACATCTGCGGATGCATTTCGAGACAGAGACGCACTAGCCGACATATTGTTCAATAATTAAAGTGAGTGTAACATATGTTAAAAATTTATTTATGTTTATGTATTCAAATTTAATTTTTCGTATAGGCTTTGGTCAACTGACTGAATCTGAATTTGTGAAAAAAACTATAAATTAATTGGAATGAATTTAATAATTAAAGTGAGTTTAATTTCTAAAATTTTATTTATTGCCTTTTGTTTATTCAAATCTAATTTTTCGTATAGGCTTTGGTCAACTAACTGAATCTGAACTGCTGTAACTATCTGAAAAGCAATTGGAATGAATTTAATAATTAAAGTGAGTTTAATTTCTAAAATTTTATTTATTGCCTTTTGTTTATTCAAATCTAATTTTTCGTATAGGTTTTGGTCAACTAACTGAGTTTGAACTGCTGCCACATCGTATATAAATGTCCATAAAACATAGTTTTTTTCTTTAATGAAAAATAGAATAATTAAAATCGTATTAAGAATGCATAAATTTCAAATTCATACATAAAATGAATGCATTTAAAACTATCAAAATTAAATTAAATAAGCATATTGAATTTTAGTTATCCGACGTTTCGACATGCGTTGTCTCTTTGAAGATGGCAACTTCCGGAGAGACTCCTTGAAGACAATGCACGTGAAATGTTGGAGAACATAAATTACATACATATCGTCACCTAATATTCGAAAAGCCGTAACCATACGTTTTGCTTTTGTGCAAGAGACGCAAAAAACGTTGTATACAGGAAAAATATATTGTTATGTATTTCTTATATAAAAGATTGAAAAAAGTCAAAGCATACTTAGTTTTCCTAAGAATTATAAAATTGTGTTTAACCCTAGGATGTTCGGCTACTTGTGAGGCGGTAAGTGAACCTGCTGGGCCTCGCGAGGCCCATATGCCATGGCCCACGTTTGTTGTTGTTGTTGTTGTTTAGTGTGCCGCAGGTGGCTGCCATTGGTGTTGTGCATGGCTCTAGCTACGTGTATATATACATATTACATACAATTTATTACATAGGCCTACATACAGATCTACATTAATTCTAGTATGGCAGGATGCATAGGAAATTTAAATTTATGATATTTCGGTGATTAAAGGAGATATCGACAAAATTTAAAATGGGTTTGGAAGGGTAAAACTAATACTTTCTAGTGACGAAACTAATTTAGGAAAAACAATTTTATTCGCGATGTAAAATAACCTCAAATATAGCCAAAAACAGTGTTTTTTGCACTTTTAGGTTAGAATATCTCGAAAACCTGACGCCTAGGAAAAATTCTGAGCTCAGATTTGAATTCAGCGCATCAAAGTTCTTCGGATATGATATGTCTGGTCTCTGGTTTTGGACTTTTTTCTATTTTTGTCGGCCTGTGTAATTGGCTGGCGGTGAACAGTGTAAGTCATTGTTCTATTTTCTATGTGAGCGGTCATCAATTGTGACGTCAGATTGTGAGTAACACACGACGTTTGTCCGTTTTGCATGATGGTACGACCGCCTCGTAGATAGTAAATGATACCAAGCCAGTAACATCCAAAATATTATAAAATCGGTCTAGTGGTCAACAGTTTGTGTCACGCTTGCAAGAGTAGCTGCTAAGCATCAGGTCCATCGTATCAAAACCAGCTTCTCTTCGTTGCAATGCAACATTTGATACCGCTACTTTTTGTAGGTGTCGACGTTGGATGTATTATACTCGGTGGACAGCAAAATACCGGCATTGTTCTTTTTTGGCACATAAGAACACAACGAAACTTGCTCACTATAATAGCCAAGCAATGTCTCTTCCAACGGATGATTTCGGGATATTCCAAATTACTCCGGTACAAACCGTTTGTTGTAGAGTGGCCACAATCACGAATCTCAATGTATGCAATTCTTCAGCCAAGTCCAATGAAATAAATAAATTATCTCAGTAAATTACAGGCCTAGTTTGATAAAATTTTTGTGTTAACGATAACTCGTTTTCCTTGCTCCACATCTCGGACGTCGCCAGCTAATTTTCGGTGTAGATCTCAACTTTCAGTGGATAATAGCTCACAAATCCACCATAATGTGTTGTAACATGTTTGGTGTAACAGCTTTCATACATCTGCCATACGTTTAAGAGCTGGGCCTCGCGAGGCCCAGCAGGTACACATATGATGTTACTACATAAACAGAACAGGTTTGTTCTGCGAAGTCAGCGTAAACGACCCATCTCTGGTTTTGTTACGTTCAGAAACCATGAGCGGTAGTTGGCAAGAGACCGTTTGGCTCTCAGAGCTATGAAAAAAATTTGCCGACCACTTAAAGTCAAAATGGGCCTCGAAAAGCCCAGCCGAACATCCTAGGGTTTAAAAACATCTACTAGTGTGTAACGTCTATTTGCTGCTATATTAAACTCAAAAACTTTTTGTTACGTACTTTGAATTTAGTTACTAAAATCTTTATTATTGGGCATTTGATTGAAAACTTTTGTAGGGACATATACTGCCGTCAGAAGCGAAAAGGGCGTATCTCAAAAAAATTGATATTCGTGATTCTTATGGCATCGGATAGCTTAAGAAATTAGGCATCTAATGAACTGCGTCTTATACCGATATCTTAGTTCAAACCTATAAAAAATTTACTATTTCTCAATTTTACATATATTTCAACAAATTGACATAAACAAAACAACAATTATCTCGAAACGCGTTTTTTTTTAGATACGCCCTTTTCGCTTCTGATGGCAGTATAGTTTAGTCAAATGCATCATAATTAACCAAAAAATCGATTTGGAATTTTTGTTGAAACCGCTTTTTGGATGTTAGGTGACGATATGTACGTTGTATAGCAAAAATTTTGTTTTTTATTTCAAAGTGCTCGGTGGCAAGAATCATTTGGCTGTAGTAGACTTGGTCTCCAAACATTATTTTTCTTTGCTTTGGTTAAATTTGGCAATCTTTCCATATATTAAGGCAACAGCTTCTGCTTCAATTTCAGCTATTTCAGCTTTAGATAAATTAGCATCCGTTACCTTTTCTGCAAGGCCTTCAAAAATTATAAACGTTGAATTTCGTTTTGGCACATCAGTGAGTTTATTTACTGATGAAACACATTTGGTCATAGCATCGGCAAAGGTTTTCCTAATGTCATCATCAGAACGTCGCTTAGTTGGCCTTCCGCTTGGACGCGTAGGAATATTTGTGGATGAAGAAGATTGCAAGTCGGTGTCGTTATTGTCTGTGAATGTGACATCTATCCATTGAGATGGATAGACATCATCGACCAAGGTTGAATTCGCTGAAAATGAATCCTCCGTGAAACCGGCTTCATCTTCCGTTTCAACATTTCCGATAGTTCTTTATAAGGAAAAAAATTAACAATTCATGTAGTTATAAGTACACAGAAAAAGTTTTTTTAAAAATTAACGTGAAAACGGAAAAGAATCTGGAAAGATTGCCTGTAATTTCTAATTTCATGGATTACTGAATACAAATTGATAGGCAAAAATTACAGTCTAAAACTTTATTATTACAGTTTCAGAATGTAAATTATACAAAGTGGACAGAGAAATATTTTATTAGAAAAAATACTAAATAATTATTCATAATATCATATGCTCGACAGATAAAAATTACAGGGCAAACTGTAAAATCTTCAATACGTAACACATAATAAATAATTTATTTTATGATACATGATATGCTACACATGTATGTATATGCTGTAATGATTCTAGGAAAAACAAAACAACAAATTAAATTATTATTGTTGCGCTGAAGTCAAAAATTTTTTTTTTAATAATTTATTTGATTATAGCAGGACAGGACGAAGTCTTTTGATTTTGGCCACACCGTTAATATACATAAATACAATAAAGTAAAATGTTGAAACTTTCAACAAATGATAAATATTCAGGCCTGTCGTGAATTTCACTTATGTATACGACAAAGACAAATTGAAGTGAATTTGAAACTTTTTAAAAAGTCGTAGTCGATTGCTGAACTTTTGTTAGACGTTTATGTTATATTTAATTATTAAAGGACTTAACTTAAAACATTTTTCTTTTTGAAAATATTAATATCCTATGGGGCTCTCAATAAAAAACAAAATATAAAAAAAAATTATTATTAAATTATAATTAAAATAATAAGTTAATGCTCTATGCTTATAATTCTGAATTTAAGACATAGCAAAAGTCGTCAATTTTACATTTTCGAAATTATCAAAACGTCAATTTCATATTCAAAAAGTCTGCAAATCTACTTATATTTGACTTCGAAGAAAAATTGCTTCAAAAAGTTTTCGAAATGAAAACGTACTGTTTTTCACGACAGGCATGATTGTACACTAAAATATAAAAGCACTGTTAATTTACCAATAAGTACGTTTCCAAATCGTCTTTCTGCAGCGAAGAGATTAGAATTGGAAAAAAAGCTAGTGGAGACAACATTCGAATGAGCCTATTGCTATCAGGCCTAATATAAAAAAGAGCCTATGTTTGTGTTACATGATGGGCCTCCGTACGCTAACGGTGATCTTTATATGGGGCATGCCGTGAATAAGATACTTAAAGACTTAGCACTACGCCAGAGAGTTGCAAGTGGACAAAAAGTTAATTATATTCCTGGTTGTTGTTCTTGTTGTTGTTATTGAGAATCGTCTTATAAGAATTGTTGTTGTTATTGTTGGTTTTTATTGTTTTTGTCCATAAATACATATGTAGTTTTCATAAGAATTCATTGAATTTAATTTTTTGTTTTTCAGTCAAAAAGGGTAAATATGCAAAAATTTTGAACAAACGATACAACATTTTAAGGGGAATAAATTAAGCTTTCTTATGAAGCTAAAAAAGTTATAGGTCATTCAGACATTTTTTGGAAAAAATAATGGTTTTTTAAAAAAAATTGGTCGAAATTTAAAAAAAATCGTAATATCTACAAAATTATGGGTTAAATTTATTAGGCTTGCTCATTAGGCCATTAAATTATCTTTCTTTGGACACCCATATTTTTTATATCCATTCAGGGGTTCCCAACTTATGATGATTTTTCCAAAAGCTATCTCCGCTACCTTCGATGGCTATATCTCCGAAACTAGATCCGAGCGACACTTTTTTTTCATACTTTTTATTTATTTTTAACCCCCTTTTTCCCCTGAAAAAAGAAAAAAAATTGGAGAATGTGAGCTAAAGTAAACCTGTTCCAAAAACTTAATAGTGGCAGATTTGTACATAGAAGTAATTGATCAATTCATTGGCTAGTTTTTTTTTAATACTTACGTTCTCGAGTCCTTATAACTTTCCAGGAATGATAACGATTCTTGATGTTTCCATCTTTTCTCTGGTTGCGGTGCGCCGCTGCCAGAAGCTAGCACGTTAGCACGTTTGTTTTTTTTTTTGTAAGAGTCCCGAAGCGTTTTCTATCGCCTTTTGCAGTGGTGGGCTAAAAGTGTTTTCAAATTTTTATTTATGTTAAAACAATTGGAAGCAAATAATGTACTTACAGTTTGAATTTAATGTCTTTCCGATTTCTTGCCATATCATATCTTTCTTATGGACATTTCTGTAATCCTTTACAGAAAGGTCGTACAAGCAATTATACTTGCGGACCTGTTCCATCAATTTCTCGTTAGATGAAGTTGAGATGAAGTATTGACAAGTATATTTCATTGTAACAGTACAATTTTGTCTATTTATGTAATCGATTTTAGCAACGCTGCACAAGAGCTATTTTGATTTCCATTTTTTCGTCAACTGAGGAAGACGAAATTTTCACGTGATTTGTAAATTTTGTGCAAATTTTCAAGATCGACTTACGAGCTGCGCAATTTAGTCGTGTTGGGGATCTATGACGAAATAGCAGTACCCAACGTTTCTCTTCAAATTAATTATCTTAAAATCTTATTATCTCCTAGGGTAAAATTGTTTTTGAATATTTTCCGAATTTTGTGCTTGGCGTGTACCTTGGACAAATGCATGGAATGTACCTTGAACCGGTCCAAATTGCAAAGTTTTTCTGTGTCGTGAAATGTATTGCGAATATAATTCAGAAATATTTCTCGGAGCAAAAGTTACGGTAAGGATAAAGTAGCTAATTTAAAATTGTTTAAGTGGTAGATCTGCTGCTAAGAAGGACAGAATCGGAAAAGCAAATTTAGTTCGCCATTTATTCATCATAAAAAACTATTTAGTACAGAGGAAAGAAAAATTTTGGTAAATTTAGTCTCGTGGTCCAAGGTACAATGCCTGATTCTAAAGAAAAACGTCTTTTACGTGGGTTTGGAAAAAAGACTGCGACTTTTTGTATTAGGGACGATGGAAAAATTTTGGAAATTTTCTATTTAGTATCGAATAAAACTAAAACCACTGAATTTTTGAATTATTTTTTTATTGAAACATGTGTTGGGGGTGTTAACCGTTATTATAAAACCTAAATTTGGTATCTACACAACGTCTATGTGAATGTGGCAGCTGCCAAAGTAGTATGTCGCTAGCTTAGAGTGCAAAGGCGCTAACTGCACTTTTTGAATTTTTTGAGGAGAGACAAAAAACTGTATAAAGAAATTTACATTATATTTTGTAAATTTTTTTGAATGGAATTTTATTTGAATTGTTGTTACATACATATACAGTAAAAAAAAATTTTAAAAAAAAGTAGTATCTTTGATTTAGAAGAATTTTTTTTGTCATTTAGCACCCTTTCTGTTGCTATTTTTGATTTGCGCGTATCATTTAGCACCTTTTCTATAAAAAATTATATGAACATTTTTCTTATTTGATGTTAGAAACAGCAATAAATTAATTTTAACGGAGCGCGAACGCACAACCAGCCCAATTTAGCAACAATCACATGTGTTTAATGAACTTAGCGCGCGCTTTTTGACAGCTATGTACATGGCACTTTTGCGCATCAACACGAAACCATATGAAATAAAGAGTAACCAACCTTTTTTTTTTTTTTAACGATGTATTTTTTAATTCTCTTTTGTTCTGCATTAAAATCTCAATTTTGTAAAAAAGTGCAGTTAGCGCCTTTGCACTCTAAGCTAGCGATGTATCAAAATAATGTTGTGTTTGTAAGTTGATATAATTGATCATTTGTGCACTTTTCTCTTTTGGGTGAAGAAAAGTCACTTGATAATTTCTTCAAAATTACACCATTATGCTACCAAAGCAGCCATTTTATAAGCGAGAACCGTTATTTTTAAAAAACCGACACTATGGATATTTATGAAGTTCAAAGGTCACGGGTGGCTGTTGAAAAAGGTCAAGCTACACTGTAATATCTTAATTTATTGAAATATCAAAGTCCTCTGTGATAAACATCGCTAAAAGTGTGAATATGTCTACTGTTTTTTAAATGTTCCCTCAAATAATCGTCAAAATTGTCCAAGAAAACAAAAAAAAAACTTCAAAAAATTAACAAAGAATTGTGCAGAAAACCATAATGGAACGAAGTGCATCAACATATTCAGGACTGTATGATCTCAATGAAGCTGGAGTCGACATTTCGCTCAATACATTGTAACGCCGATTTAAAGAAAATGGCTTGATATGCGAACGTCCTGCAAAAAAGCTAAAACTTACAAATGCTATGTGCAAACGGAGGGTGTATTGGGCTCAGACTCCGCGTAACACTCCTAACGACTACTGGAATATAGTGACTTACTTTAATTCAGTTAAATTCAGTGACGTCAACGTAAAATTCTCAGAAATTTTGTTTTGAATAATTTCTTATGTTTTTATTTTTTTAAAGGTAATTTTTAGTGATGAGTGCGTGCTGGAAGCAGTATCTCAAAGGGTCAGATTTGCTATCACAAGGCCTCAAGAGAATTTCTCAGCCAGCTGTCTAGTTCCAACTACGAAAAACCCACCATCTGTTATGATTTGGAGCCGCATTACCTCCGAAGGATCAGGGCCGATATAGTTTTTTGATAAAACAATAAGCTCCGAACAGTATATTAACATTTTGAAAAATGTTTTGCTGCCCTACATCGAGAACTTAGGTTATTTCAAAGATAAATACACATTCGTACAAGATGGATCTCCTTGCCATAGAAGTTTTGCCATAGTCCGGCAGTTCGCCGGACTCAAATGCAATTGAAAACTGCTGGTCTTATTTAGAATCACTCGTGAATAAGCGACGAAATAACACCATGGCTCAATCATAAGAAAATATTTGTGATGTGTGGAATAATGACCCATCTTTAAAGGAAATGATAATTAATTGTATATAAAGTATGCCGAGCAGAATAAACGAAGTGCTTAGATCCAGGGGTGGAAACACTAAATATTAAATTTTTCTTTTAAAAACTATAAAAATATCCAGAATATATGTTTAAAAAAGAAAAACAAAAAAAAAAGTTCATGGTATTTATTTTATTTGAGAAACACTGAGCATTTTTTAATATTTTTTCACCGTCCGTAATTCAATGAGTAGATAATTTATAGCTAAAATATCAGTTTAAAATATAGAGGCGTCAGAGAAAAAAAAGCAGTCGTAGTTTGGAGTCAGCAAACGATTTGCTCAAAATTGGTCCAAGGTACACGCACTTCGCCTACATATAGTAATAGATAACGATTATTTTTGTGTTGTGTTGTGTTGGCTGACAGTTTAACAAACAACAGTGTGTACTATATGTCGCATATTGGTTGATTGTGAAGCTATTTTAACCTAAAAGCCTAAAGGTATGCACCATTTTTTCAAATATTCTTAGAAATTTTCTGGTTTTAGACGTGCACAAATATCGAAAATTTAAATTTGAGGGCACACATCTGAAACAATTTTTAATCTATAATTTGGACGTTTCTAAACAAACTGACCTAAATGACACCCAAAATTTGGGGGAGGGACACCACATTTTCCCCTTCACAGACTAGTTTAATTGAAAACTTAATTCCTCTTAAAGTTTTTAACATAAAATTATAAAATTTGGTACACATGTTGACAATTGATTGAACTTTCTTTTCATGATAAAAAAAAATTTAATAATTTTATTTTCTCGTTTATTTATAACTTTAAATAAACAATTGATGATAATTTTGTCTTCCCAATACGAAAAATTAAATTTTTTTTTTTTGTTATGAGCCTTGAATAATGAAGATTGAATACATATATGTAAAAAAATAAAGTGTGCCGTCACTCATTTCAATAGAATAAAATTTTTATATCGAACAACCTACGACAAATTCCCATGCGCGCCACACAAATAGGTTTTCAAAAATAAAATACAAAGAAGTGCGAATATTTTGTGTGTTTGCAATTTTGCAAACGCAATTGCGTATTTTATGTTCAAATGCATGGCGCACATGGGATTTTGTCGCAGATCGTTCGATATAAAATCTTTTTTTATTGAAATGAGTGACGGCACACTTAATTTTTTTACATATATTCTGTTCGAAGCAGCAATAACATTTTGTAGTTTTAAATCAATTTTAATTCATGTAATATGAAATCATGGCAATTCTAAAATCTATAAACATTTTGTCACAGTACTTAACCCTTTCGTTGTTTTTGTACAATATATTGTACAAAAAAAATTATCGCATTTCTCTACTTCTCCTTTTAAAAATTTCACAGATTTTGAAAAAACAAAACTTAATTTTAAATCAAGCATGCTTTTTGTTTTTAAAATTTAAATTTGGAAAACAAAGGTAGTATGGTTAGTATTTTATTTGGCCTTGAAAAACAGTCTGCATTGCGTCCGTGTATTTTAAAGAAATGCGCACACAAACTTTAGATTTTTGAGAAGGTAATGAAATTTTTTTTTAAAATAACATAAGTTTAAATTAAAGTTAAAGAACCACTTCTCAGTAGGAAATCAATATTTCAAAAGAAAATCTGGAAAAAAATTGTTTTACTAGGTTAAAAAAAGTGTACAATATATTGTACAAATTCCTCCAATGCTAATGTAGAGTTGGCTCTTGCTTGCTCACTGTAGTAATAAACACTTGCTGCTTAAACTTTTTAAAACTAAATATTCAGAAGCAAGCAAAGTGACAAATGTATTTTTATTTTTAATTAAATTATTCGTCGTCTAGCAATCAATGAATTCAGTTTACGTTTTCAATAAATTATTTTATTAAATTTAAATCTTTTAAATTTTGCGTTTGATAATTACGATTCCTACAATTGGGGGCTCATACCGGTTCAAGAATTAAGGAAAGACTAAAATGGATTGGAATAACACATCCATAGAGGATCTACAAGAAGCGTGTCGCCAATATCATTTATCGGAAGATGGCGACAAGGCTACGTTAGTTCGGCGAATCAAGCTATACGAAGAAGAACGTACAGAAAGAAGAAAGGAAGGAGAAGAATCCGAAAGGATAACAGCAGAACCTGAAAATAGGAAGAAACAAGAAGACGAACTACGACGAAGACAACAAAATGAAAACGAAGAAATAAGAAGAAAAGACGAACAGCTAAGGCTCGAAGCTGAAAGAGAACAATCCATAGAAACCAAACGACGATTTGAAGAAAGAGTAAGAATAGAAGCAGAAAGAAGAAAATCTGAAGAAGATGAGCTACGATTCGAACAGCAGGCACAGATTGAGCTGCAAAGACTAAGAAATACTCATGTAAGTACAACTTTCGAAAGATATAGTGCTCTACCAGGAGTGGTCCAGACAAGAGCGAGCAATGAACAGCTGGCACATCGTTATCAACCAGAATTTACATTCCGTGATGTTGATGAGTCAATGCAGAAGTTTTCCGGTGACGACGGGCACAACATCGACGAATGGCTGGATGAATTTGAACAGAACAGTGATTTGCTGCAATGGACAGAGCTGCAGAAGTTGATATACGCAAAAAGATTAATCAAAGGCACCGCTAAGCTTTTCATGGACCATGAATGCAAAGCTAAATCATTTGCAGCATTGGCAGACGGTCTGAGGAAGGAATTCAAAGCAACTTTAAATAGCGCCACCGTACATCGAATGTTATGTGAGCGCAAGAAAAAGCCAAACGAATCGTACCGTCAATATATTTATGCAATGCTCGATATTGCTGCTCAATCCAAAATCGAAACGAGTGCGGTTATTATGTATGTCGTCGATGGCATAACCGGATCGCCACACAGCAAAGCATTGCTATATGAAGCAAAAACAATTGCTGAGCTTAAGGAGAAACTGCTGATGTATGGCTTAATTCAGTCGAAAACACAAGAAGATACTAAGAAATTTGAAAAGAATGACAAAAATATTAAAATTGAAAAAAACAATAAGAATGATAAAAGCTATTCAAGTGAGAAGAGGCGCTGTTTCAATTGTGGCGATAGGACTCATGTATCAGATGACTGCCCAGATAAAACTAAAGGCCCTAAGTGTTTTAAATGTAACAAGTTTGGTCACAAGTCAAAATTCTGTGGCAAATCTAACGAACGAGATAACGCATAGGCTAAAGTTAATATTTTGGGATTTAAGAGTTCATGCAAGACGATCTCTATCAACGGCGTTGAAATGGTTGCACTCATAGACAGCGGTAGTCAAATCACGACAATACGAAAAGATGCGTTCTACGCAAATCACTTTGGAAAATTTTCAAAAACAGATACTATTGTTTGCGGTATCGGATCAAAAAGTATTGAAGCCATAGGTGTATTTGATGTCGAAGTTAAAGCTGATTATTGCAAATTGGTGGGACAATGTCATGTGATTCCAAACGAATGCGTAGATGTTGATTTGATAATTGGTACAAATTTGACCAATCAAGTGACTGTTTGCTTCTCAAACGACGGAGTAACAATGACACACTCAACAAAAGTGAAAGATGAAATGTCGATCGAATTAAAACAACAATATAATTGTTTGTTCATTTCCAACGAAGAAGATTTCTTGCCAGATCTCTCTCACATTCAAGATAAGTCCAGACATGCCGAAGTCAAAAAAATGATTCAAGAATACAAGCCACAACCAATTAAGGAGTCACCTATAAGCTTAAAAATTGTCCTTACTGATGACATTCCGGTAGCACAGCGTCCACGTCGATTACCACAAGTCGAAAAATTGGAAGTCGAAAAGCAGATCAATACGTGGTTGATGGAAGGAATAGTGCGACCAAGTGTTTCGAACTATGCTAGTTCAATTGTTCTTGTAAAGAAAAAAGATGGAACGAAACGATTGTGTGTGGACTTTCGACAGCTAAATCAGAAGATTGTTAAAGACAAATATCCGATGCCGGTAATCGAAGACCAAATCGATATGTTACAAGATATCAAAGTATTTAGCACGCTGGACTTGGCAAATGGCTTCTTTCAGGTTTCAGTCGACGAAGATAGCCGTAAGTTCACATCTTTTGTCACACCAACAGGTCAGTATGACTTTTTGAAAGTGCCGTTCGGATTGTGTACCAGCCCTGCAGTTTTTCAACGATTTATCAATACAATTTTCAATTCGCTGATGGTTAAGGGCATTGTATTGATATATATGGATGATTTGATCGTCATTGCAAAAGATGAAGAAGAAGCTATTCAGCGACTACAGATGGTTCTTAACGTGGCAGCACAGTACAATCTAAACATAAAATGAAAAAAATGTCACTTACTGCAAACCAAAATCAAATTCCTTGGCTACGAGATTGAAAATGGTCAAATTAAGCCATCTCCATTAAAAACAAAAGACGTTAAAAATTATCCAGAGCCAAAGACTGAAAAAGAAGTGCAACTTGGCTTGGCTGGGTATTTTCGTAAATTTGTAAAAGATTTTGCAATTACTGCTAAGCCATGGAGCGACTTATTGAGAAAGAATGCTAATTTCAAATTTGGTGAACCACAGCGTCGTTCATTTAATTTATTAAAGGAATGCATATCAGAACGACCTGTCTTAGCAATTTTTCGACAAGGTGCCGAAACAGAGCTGCACACAGACGCCTCTAAGTGGGCACTAGCTGCCATATTAATGCAACGCGATTACGATGATGGTAAGTTACACCCAGTGCGTTACCTGAGTATGAAAACATCAGAAGCAGAACAAAAATGCCATAGTTACGAGTTAGAAGTACTTGCTTTCGAAGCAACCATGAAAAAGAAAGATATTCCGAAAATTTCTCGTTGGGCTCTTTTGCTTTAAGAATATGATTGTGAGTTATACATCGCGCAGGAGACAGGATGAAGCATGCCGATGCATTAAGTCGAATGTATTTGATACAGGAGGCAGGCCTCATTAAGAGCATTAAAACAGCTCAGGAAAATGATGCACATATACGTACTGTCATCGGATTGTTGGGTAAGCAAAGTTACGACAACTACATCATGCAGAACGGGATTTTATATAAAAATTTTGATGGTAATATCGTGATAGTTGAACCAGGGGCTATGAAATATGGCATAGTAAGAACAGCGCATGAACAAGGACATTTTAAGCAGAAAAAAATGGAAGATGTGATCAAGAAGGAGTTTTATATATCAAAACTTAAAGCTATCATCGACAGTGTAGTGCAAAACTGGGTAGCATGCATTTTGGCTGAGAAGAAATCAGGCAAACAAGAAGGTTTTTTGCATCCAATAGAGAAAGGATGTGTGCCACTAGATACATGGCATATGGATCACGTTGGGCCGATGCCGTCAACAAACAAAAATTACAAGCACTTGTTGACAATAGTGGATTCTTTTACCAAATTTTTGTGGATTTTTCCCACTAAATCGACTACACCTAAACTCAAGTTAGTAACAAATATTTTTGGGAATCTAAGACGATACGTCTTGGAGGTACTGCTTTTACGGCAGATTTATTTAAAAATATTGATTTGATTTTGACAACAACTGGTGTACCTAGAGGAAACGGACAAGTCGAGCGTGTTCACAGAACCATTATTTCAGTACTCTCCAAGCTGTCGATAAATAATCCGGAAAAATGGTACCAGTATGTTAGTGAAGTTCAGCAGTACTTAAATAAAACGACTCACCGATCGACAAAAATATCGCCTTTCGAATTGATGATAGGAGTTCCAATGAACAATAAACACGATATACATATTGCTGAAATTATTGATGCTGAGGTAGCAGTTGTATATAATCAGGACCGGGAAGAACTGCGCAACAAAGCTAAGCAACAGATAGGCGTTCCTCAAGGGTCTGTGTTAGGGCCTTTGATTTTTGTAATGTATGTCAATGACTTACCAAATGTCTTAAAAAGTTGTGAAATCCACTTATATGCGGATGACGTTCAGCTCTACTTAGGTAGTGAACTCAAAAGCCTTAATACCTGCGTTGCTGAGCTCGACTTAAGTCGCATTCAGATTTGGGCAGAAACAAATGACCTCACCCTAAATCACAGCAAATCAAAAAGTTTACTGATTTGCAAAAGATCTCTTGACCATGATATTTTGCCTAAAATATTGCTTAACGGTTCTGAACTTCAGCTCGTACGTAACGCTAATAATCTTGGTATAGTTTTCAATAAAACGCTAACTTGGAACGATCATATACTCAAAACTATCGGTAAGGTATATAGCATGCTACGGGTATTATGGGTTACGCAGTATTACACGCCATTTAAAATACGTCTATTGTTAGCGAAAAGTTACCTCATTCCAACATTGCTTTATGGCTGTGAATAGTTCGCAAACTGTGACAGTCATTGCAGACAAAAACTAAACGTTATCTTTAACAATATAGCAAGGTATATTTATGGCTTAAAGCGTTCAGATCGAATATCTGCCTATTCCAAAAAAATCTTGGGTGTCTCTTTTGATGATTTATTGAATATTCGAACTCTGCTGCAGTTTCATAAAATTATTTTTACTAAAGAGCCGAAATATCTTTATTCGCGTCTCTAGTTTTCTCGTTCGGCTCGATCGAGACAAATTGTTCAGTTTGAACATAGTTTTTTAATATTGGATCGACAACTTTATGTTCATGCAATTCATCTTTGGAATTACCAACACGATTACTTAATTTAAGTAACGCAAAAACAGTTCAAGTTTTATATTTTCTAACATTTTTGCGAAGTAACTCACTAAAATATTTATATTGATTTTTTTTTAGTATTAGCTTGCCCAAAACCTTTTATTTTATTATGTTTTGTAAAATTTTCATTGTATCATCAGTATTAGTTTAATAATTAGTTTTTTAGTTTTAATAATTATTTATCAAATTTACTTTATTAAATATTACGTAGCTGGACTTAAGCTTGTCAAATTCAGGATAGCCTAAGGATATTCAAAAAATTATTAAATAAAAAAAATAAAATTAAATATTAAACCGTAGTAAAGTAGGCAGGCTTTACTTTTAATTTTCAAAGGAATACAAAAGAAAACGCGAATTTTGATTTTACAAAATATGACATTTTATTGATTTACAAAATCGATTATTGGGTAAACCCATAAGAGTTGTGCTGTAGCGAAATTGTTACAAATATGATTGCACAACTGTTTATATCTGGATATGATATTTCGGTTTCGGTTACGGATACGGATATTAAAAAATCTTTATTTCGGTTTCGGTTACGGTTACGGATAGTGTTTTTTTCGGATATCCGGTGGTTTCGGTTACGGATACGGATATCCACAACATCCCTAATTTAAAGTCGCTTAATTTTTCGTTTCTTGGACTTCAGCTTGTCATCGCTTAATTTTGGTCAAATTCGTGATCAAAAAGCATCAGACATAACAAAATCAATCGAATAGAACAAATTCGGTTTTCGGTTTCATTTCTCGTTGTTTCGCTATTTATTTGCCTAATCAGTACTGTACCACCAAATTTCGCTTTGTATTACTCAAAAGGCATATATCGATTTATGTACATTGTACATACATAGACGCTGCTAGCAAAAGCCGTTTATCATAACGTAAAATAAATACAAAAAAATAGCATACATAAAGAATTCGCGAGTGTACTCTCTTCGCTCTCGCCTTGTAACCAGCGCTGCCGAAACTGGCACAATGTTTGGCATTCTGACCAGTGCTGTCGTTTTAAAAAAAATTTAGGTGCTCAATTTTAAATTTTTGGGTGTTTTTTTGTGAAAATGGGTAGTACTACACTAATATATGATTACTGACTCTTACTCATATGATAAAAATAAATTATGTATTAATAAAAGTATACATAGTATTTGTTGAAATTCATTTATTATAGTATGAATATTGTTACATGAAAAACATTTATTATGTTATGACTAGTTTTGCATACATTACTACGCAAGGGCGCCATAATGTTTTAAAAGCGGGTGTGGAATTCGTTGAAACGCGTGAGGGGGAGGTTCGAAAATGATGATATTTTTAAACTGACGATAATCTTACAGAATCATGATTATGAAGAAGTAATGTAGGAAGTCTACAATAAAGTTCTCACTAATTATTGCGTAAGTAAAAAATGTTTATTTTGTCAGAAACTCTTCATTCTTTCCTTGTCTATTTTATCAGCCAACATGTGTAAAATCCGAACATGATATGTATAAACGATTTTAACCCATCGTTGAACGCCTCTTAAGAGTCGAAAAACTCCTCTCATTAGAGCAAAATGATGCAGATATAGTCATTAACAATTTCACGATTCAAACGAATTCTGGAATGAGGTCCTTATACTATAGATTTTTATGTAAAAAATCTACTATATCTCTTAAACTTTTCAATTTAGTTTCATTTCAGCTCACCAAAAATGTTTCGATCTCTAAGTAAATTATCTTTTTTGAAATTGTTTTTATAAAAATTAATATTTTATCAACATCACAATCTTTGCGAAGTACAAGAGCATCAAAGGATCTGGAAACTTTGCTAAATCTGTCCAAAACCAGATTCTCAGTGACGAAAGAATTTGGTCGTACACATCATAATAAATTTTTCTATACAAACCTTCTGGATTCTGAAATATATGATTTCCTACTTTTGTATTGGAATCAATGCGCTTGAGAATTCGCGGTTTGAATTAAAATTTCCCGTGTTGAATTCAACATGGGAAAGTCTCACCCGTGTGGAGTTCTCAACACACGCAACAGGTCTTTCGGCGTTATTACAAACGAAACTGGCCGCGTTTAAAAAGTATGAATCCTTCATAGTTAAATTTTAATGTTTGATGCGATGTTAAAATTTTTAAATGTCAAAATAAGTAAACCAAAATAACGAGCGATGATTTTGACACTTCAAGATTTAAATAATGCCAATGTAATTGAATCATGAGAGATCAAAGAACGGTGGGGTAGTACAAATTTCGGATTGGTTGGCGAAAATTTTCGGTAGTACAAATTGAAGGTTGGGTAGTACAGTAGTACGCTTGGCTGAAGAGTAGTACAAAAGTACTATAGTAGTACAAACGGCAGCACTGATTCTGACTCTCGCGGCACTTTTTGGCACTAAGCGTGTTAATTTTGACTGATCAACTTATATTTAACTTTATAAATTTGGCATTAAGCACAGACACTTACTGGAACTGTGGATCAATATGTCCACAGATCTTTGATGGCACAGTCCAGACAATGGCGTATTCTTTTCGCTCCTAATCAGATTTAATGATCTTTCGCAATTTACAAGTCAAAACTAAAAAGTTAACAGGAGGCGAACTCACAGTTGAATATTCACGTTGCAATTTTACTATGAAGTGTGAATTTTTTTTTCGACTTAAATTCTGAAATAAAGATATTATCCACCCATGCATTAGAATTAAGAATGGCAGAAACATGAGAAGATGCCACTGTAATTTTAAAAGATGCATGAGTTGGTTTATTACCGATTTTCCTGCAAGAAACGAAGGCATCGGCAGGAATAATTTGGTTTTGTCTGATATAGTTTATAACATTTTCAGTGGTAGTGTTAGCATTAAGTCCTGAAATGAAAATCGATTTCAACCTTGGCAATGCTTGCAAGGAGACAGGCGCCACAGAACCACCAATCGTAACAACACCTCGCGGATTAGGAATCAAACCAAGTGTATAGAATTAGATAAATATATTTCATATTTTTCGAAACAGATTTCCACATTATAATTTATATTCCCTGTTAAAACATAGCTTCAATATGGAAAAAATCCTTTGTTCAATTATATTTATGTTTATATTTTTAAGTACAAAAATAATAAAAATTTGCGGTTAACACCATCAGATAGAGGAGGAAAAAATTAATTATTCAAAATAATAAAAGCAAAAAAAATCCAAAAATTTAGACCTGATTTTTCATTTTAAATAAAAAAATTTCAATTTTGACAAAATTTCATGATTATTTTCAGTTTTTACCACTGAAGACAACAACATAATTAAAAAATAATGAGAAATTCGAGTTCCCCATTCAAAACTACTTCGAATGTGAGACTGAATTAAAAAAAAAAAGTTCACCTCAGCGATAACCACAGTCGTTTTTAGGTTGTTGGTGAACTTTTTTTTTTATGCGAAAGTTTCAAGAGTAATATGGAAATCGCTAATCAGGAGCGCAATATTTAGAAAAAATTGGCTACACATCCCACTCGGGACACTTATGGGAATAGGAAACTGCTGGAGCCTCTAAATTTCAGAGAATTTTTTTTTTTGAACCGGTCTGTTGTACATATTTGTTTTGTTTTGGTTTTTTAGCATGAAACTTCATGAAATCGAATACTTTTTGATTAATATCGTAGAAGATGATACATCTAAGCAATTGGCAGGTACTTTTATACAGCCTCCAGATGAAGCTTATGATTCAGCTGAAGATGATGCCGAAGAAGAAGAAGGTGGCAATATCATGAAGTTAATAACTAATAATACTAAGATGTTGAAATCGAATTTGTTGGCAATAATACTTTATTCGATTTTGATAATAAACAACAACCTGAAGAATTCGTTGCTCAACCTTGGCAGTATATTGGTGCGGTCATAGACGTACCACAATACTCAACAGTGAAACAAAAACATAAATGGTCGAAAACCTCCATTGAGACATCTTTACCAATTTTTTCTCATGGAAATTTCATCAATTGCGCAAACACAGCACCCGAGCTGTTTGAACGCTTTTTTGACGATGAAAATGATATGCGATGAATCAAATCGTTATGGAGTGTTATGTACACAAAAAAATCCAAACATCTCGTGACTCAGATTTGCATAACGGAATGATTTCAAATGCAATGACTCGAGATCAATTTTTTCTCATTGAACGCTATGATCATTTGGTGCGAAAGAAGATTTCAATTCAAATGACAAAATGTGGAAACACTGACTGATAAGCTGATGAAAAAATTTCATCAAGAGCAAAATGTTTCGTGTAATGAGTCAATGATTCCTTATTTCCATCAATGGAAAGCTTTTACGAATTGGCTGCAAAGTATTGTGTCTCAATTGACCAGAGATATACCAAGGCAAAAATCCACGTATTCATCGTGATTTAGAAAAAACTTGCAGAAAATGCCTTACACTATTGTTTCAAATGATTCATAGCTTTCTAGATAATATTTGTGGCCTCAGTTAATCATTTCACTTCGAAAATCTTTTTACTGGAGTAGCTGTACTCGATTATATGCAAAAATTGTGGCATCGTTACATTCGAGTTGAAAAAAAAATACCTGATGTCTATTAACAAAAATAAATTTTCGAAATGTTTCTCATTACCTTCATGGTTCCGAAAGAAGAAGTGGTGGTGGTTCATTTTTACATGGCTGCTGGATGTGGCGGTTCAAAATACATGGCTTCGAAAGACTGCCGTACTGTTTCTTTGGCTGTTGGCAACACAAGAACTCTACAGAGATTCCGGTTCCGGAAGAACACCGATATGATCGATCGGATCATTGTCGGACCAAAAGCACCAAGCGACGATGTGTAATGGCTCTCTCTGTCCATCAACCTCGCGTAAAATGTAAGAAATGTGATGTTGCGTTGTGTGTTGACAAAATGTGCTTCAAAAATTACCATGCCTCGAATGAAATCCATACTTTTTTATCTATTCTACACATTTATATTAGTAAAATATCTGCTTTATAAAAATCAAATTGGTATTTAAGAAACCATTTTTTACTATACTTTTTTGCTGAGCTTCCTGTTCAGTACTTTTAGTGCAAAAAAACACAAAAATTTTTATTGCATGAATCGATGGGAGAGGCCGAAAATGGATTTTGGAAGCCAAAAAAAGAGGTCCCTAAGCCTTCTAATTGGGGTGTCCAAAAAATTGACTTATTTGGTTTTTTTTAAAAGTCACTAAATTTCAATCACTCCGTTCAAGTTCAAAAATTTTTTTTTTCATAGTTTTAAAACCTTAGGTGAAAGACAATTACAAAAAATTTAAGTATAAGTTTACTTATAGGTATAAGACAAAAAAATGAAAATGTTATTCAAAATTAATGAAAAAAAAAAAAAAATGTAATCTCTATATACTCATGTACTAGCTGACCCGGCAAACTTCGTACCGCCTAACAGTCAATGAATGTAGTGTTAAATTTTAGGTAAACTGTATTTTATATGAAGTCCCATACATCTTGGAGGGCGTGTCATCGCTCATTTTTCTAAACCAAACTTTGCAAAAACCTTCCATAGACCATAAGAAGCATTTAAAAAACAATTATGAAATCGTAAAAATTCTATATAAAAAATATTTTTGTATGAGGGCCACCCTATGTATGCATCCTAAGTAAAAGTTTTATAGCCTTAGCTATGCCTCTTAGTATAAAAGACACGTGGCGTAAATTTCATGTGAACCGAGTAAGTACACGGAAAAAACACCAACTCAAATTTTATTAAAAAAAGTATATTATAAAGTTTTTATGATGAAATAATAATAACTGAAATTTATTTTTAAATTTTTTTGTGTGTTGAACAAAATTGGGACGGCCAGCGAGTTTCCGTTGCCGCTTTCCCGACCCCGTCCCGTTCTGTTCAACACATTATTTCAAAGCCAATTAGTAAGAGTTTGGTAAGCCTTATATATTTCTTTTTTTGCATGAGCATGTTGAGAACTCAAACAGAGTACAAATTAAAAACAAAAGAGAAATAAAGTTAAATATAATAAAAATATCTAATCTTGAAATAATTTTTCTATGACTACTTTTTAAAAATTATAAAGCGAGAATCACATATTACAATATGAAATATGTTAAAATTAAATAAATTCTTTGTATAATTTCAAAGTTTTTAGGTAATAAATAAAATGAAGGAAATAATTTTTAATATGCACTTATTAAAAAATGTAAAATGAAAATAATTACAAACTAGAATAGAATTTTTAATAATGAATTTTATTTATTACTATAAAAGAGTAATATTTGTTTTCAGATTTTAATTTTTATAATCTCCTACTAATTTTTAATAAAATTTGAGCTGGTGTTTTTTCCGTGTATAACATTGGTCTTAACATAATTTTCTACTTGTGGCTTACTTTCCGAGTTATGTTGTAAACAGAATTGGGTCGGAGTCGGAAAAGCCGAAGCAGAATTCCGCTGTCAAAAATGAAAGTCCGTCGGAAAGTCATTTGAATAAACACAACTGCGCCGGAACGGAAAATTCAGCTGACATTTTGTTTACATGAAAAAAATTTTTGAATTGAAATATTTTTACTGTGGCAAAGTGAAACATTTTTTGGTGATTATTTGAGTTAGAATTATTGTTGAAAAAAAAAAAAAAATGAATACCAATATGCAAAGAATAGTGCGTATAATAAAAATTGTAGCAATAATGGACACTATGTACAACATGTATGTTGAGGCATGTAAGCGCATAAAAAGGAGGTGGTGGGTGCGTCCTGTTAATTTAACCAGGAATGAGTTGGGGTTTTACGGAACGTGCTTTCTTGAACTCAAAATGAAGGACGAGGAAAACTTTTTTAAGGCCACTAGGATGTGCGTTCCCAAATTCTATACACTTTTGTCCTTGATTCAAGAAAGGCTTCAACGCTTTTCGAGAAGAGCGCCAATAAGCCCAGAAAGTCGTTTAGCACTGACATTAATGTAAGTAATTTTGGTCATAAATGCAATAATATGGCAAAATATAAATGTGTCTCATTTCAGGTACTTATCGCAAGGATGCAGTCCATAATATCTTGCGTGGTCACACAATTTGGGAGTGTCCACGGTTAGAGAAATTGTTTATGATACCTGCACTGCCTTATGGACAGAACTGCATGATATTTATGTATGTACGTAGCTCAGCCCAATCAGCATGAGTGGAAAAAGGACAGGTTTTTTTGTTGACGTGGGTGCGCTGGGTAGCCAGAGTGATGACGGAGTTTTTTCGCGCAGTTCTTTTGGGAAGATGAAGAAGACACATTAATATTCCACCAGCTGATAATATTCCTGGTATTTGAAAATATTGTAAACATGTACTGACCAAATTTGAAATTAATTACTTGTTTTAATATTTTAGGAACAGATTCCCGTTTTCAATATTATTTCGTTGGAGATAATGCATTCCCATTGAAACAAAACTTGATGCGTCCATACCCTGGCCGAAGTTTGTCAGAAAGAAAGGAAAACTTTAATAAAAAGATGTCTGGTGCTCGTGTTTACATTGAAAATACGTTCGGCATATTGTCAAACAGGTGGAGAGTGCTGCACACTAACATTCACGCAGCACCAAAGAATGTCGATAAAATTGTTTTAGCAACAATTGTGCTGCATAATTATTTAATGCTGGACAGTGATAGTGGCTACCATGTGGTGGACCATGTTGAAAATGGTGTGAACGTTTCAGGGACATGGAGGGATTCCAACACTACTCTGACTTCATGCAGAGTTGGACAAGCGAATCGGTCATCTGCGGATGCATTTCGAGACAGAGACGCACTAGCCGACATATTGTTCAATAATTAAAGTGAGTGTAACTTATGTTAAAAATTTATTTATGTTTATTCAAATTTAATTTTTCGTATAGGCTTTGGTCAACTGACTGAATCTGAATTTGTGAAAAAAACTATAAATTAATTGGAATGAATTTAATAATTAAAGTGAGTTCAAATTTTAAAATTTTATTTGTTGCGTTTTGTTTATTCAAATCTAATTTTTCGTATAGGCTTTGGTCAACTAACTGAATCTGAACTGCTGTAACTATCTGAAAAGCAATTGGAATGAATTTAATAATTAAAGTGAGTTTAAATTCTAAAATTTTATTTATTACCATTTGTTTATTAAAATCTAATTTTTCGTATATACTAACTGAGTCTGAACTGCTGCCACATCGTGTATAAATGTCCATAAAACATATTTTTTTTCTTTAATGAAAAATAGAATAAGTAAAATCGTATTAACAATTAAATATTAAATTTCAAATTCATACATAAAATGAATACATACATATGTATATGAGGGAGATAAATTTTAAAATTAAATGATTTTTACAGTATTTCAGAATTATATTTTTGTTCTTGGTAAAATCACAAGTATTAAAAATATACATAGCTGAAATATTTCCTTTGTTTCTTGTACTTCCATAAACAATAATAATAATAAATATTTTTCTTAAACAAAACATAGTTTTTTTCTTCAATGAAAAATAGAGTAAGTAACATCGTATTAAGAATGCATAAGTTTCAAATTCATACATAAAATAAATACATTTAAAATTATCAAAATTAAATTAAATAAGCATATTGAATTTTAGTTATCCGACGTTTCGACATGCGTTGTCTCTTTGAAGATGGCAACTTCCGGAGAGACTCCTTGAAGACAATGCACGTGAAATGTTGGAGAACATAAATTACATACATATCGTCACCTAATATTCGAAAAGCCGTAACCATACGTTTTGCTTTTGTGCAAGAGACGCAAAAAACGTTGTATACAGGAAAAATATATTGTTATGTATTTCTTATATAAAAGATTGAAAAAAGTCAAAGCATACTTAGTTTTCCAAAGAATTATAAAATTGTGTTTAATGTTTTATTCATACTAGTGTGTAACGTCTATTTGCTGCTACATATATTAAACTCAAAAACTTGTTACGTACTTTGAATTTAGTTACTAAAATCTTTATTATTGGGCATTTGATTGAAAAATTTTGTAGGATCATATACTGCCGTCAGAAGCGAAAAGGGCGTATCTCAAAAAAAAATGATATTCGAGATTCTTATGGCATCGGATAGCTTAAGAAATTACGCATCTAATGAACTGCGTCTAATGCCGATATCTTAGTTCAAACCTATAAAAAATTTACTATTTTTCAATTTTACATGTATTTCAACAAATTGACATAAACAAAACATCAATTATCTCGAAACTAGTTTTTTTGAGATACGCCCTTTTCGCTTCTGACGACAGTATAGTTTAGTCAAATGCATCATAATTAACCAAAAAATCGATTTGGAATTTTTGTTGAAACCGCTTTTTGGATGTTAGGTTACGATATGTTCGTTGTATAGCAAAAATTTAGTTTTTTATTTCAAAGTGCTCGGTGGAAGAATCATTGGGATGTAGTAGACTTGGTCTCCAAACATTATTTTTCTTTGCTTTGGTTAAATTTGGCAATCTTTCCATATATTAAGGCAACAGCTTCTGTTTCAATTTCAGCTATTTCTGCTTTAGATAAATTAGCATCCGTTACCTTTTCTGCAAGGCCTTCAAAAATTATAAACATTGAATTTCGTTTTGGCACATCAGTGAGTTTATTTACTGATGAAACACATTTGGTCATAGCATCGGCAAAGGTTTTCCTAATGTCATCATCAGAACGTCGCTTAGTTGGCCTTCCGCTTGGACGCGTAGGAATATTTGTGGATGAAGAAGATTGCAAGTCGGTGTCGTTATTGTCTGTGAATGTGACATCTATCCATTGAGATGGATAGACATCATCGACCAAGGTTCAATTCGCTGAAAATGAATCCTCCGTGATACCGGCTTCATCTTCCGTTTCAACATTTCCGATAGTTCTTTATAAGGAAAAAAATTAACAATTCATGTAGTTATAAGTACACAGAAAAAGTTTTTTTAAAAATTAACGTGAAAACGGAAAAGAATCTGGAAAGATTGTCGTATAGCCCTGTAATTTCTAATTTCATGGATTACTGAATACAAATTGATAGGCAAACTGCAAAAATTACAGTCTAAAACTTTATTATTACAGTTTCAGAATGTAAATTATACAAAGAGGACAGAAAAATATTTTATTAGAAAAAATACCAAATAATTATTCATAATATCATATGCTCGACAGATAAAAATTAGAGGGCAAACTGTAAAATCTTCAATACGTAACACAGAATAAATAATTTATTTTATGATACATGATATGCTACATATGTATGTATATGCTGTAATGATTCTAGGAAAAACAAAACAACAAATTAAACTATTATTGTTGCGCTGAAGTCAAAAATTTTTTTTTTAATAATTTATTTGATTATAGCAGCACAGGACGAAGTCTTTTGGTTTTGGTCACACCGTTAATATACATAAATACAATAAACTAAAATGTTGAAACTTTCAACAAATGATAAATATTCAGGCCTGTCGTGTATTTCACTTATACGACAAAGTCAAATTGAAGTGAATTTGAAACTTTTTAAAAAGTCGTAGTCGATTGCTGAACTTTTGTTAGACGTTTATGTTATATTTAATTATTAAAGGACTTAACTTAAAACATTTTTCTTTTTGAAAATACTAATATCCTATGGGGCTCTCAATGGAAAAAAATAAAAATAAAATTATTATTAAATTATAATTAAAAAATAAGTTAATGCTCTATGCTCATAATTCTGATTTTGAATATTAGGCTTGCTCACCATTATTATAGGCCATTAAATTATCTTTCTTTGGACACCCATATTTTGTATATCCATTCAGGGGTTCCCAACTTATGATGGTTTTTCCAAAAGCTATATCCACTACTTCCGATGGCTATATCTCCGAAACTAGATCCGAGCGACACTTTTTTGTTCATACTTTTTATTTATTTTTAACCCCCTTTTACCCCTAAAAAAGAAAAAAAAACTTAATAGTGGCAGATTTGTACATAGAAGTAAAATTGATCAATTCATTGGCTGGTTTTTTTTTATACTTACGTTCTAGAGTCCTTATAACTTTCCAGGAATGTTAGCGATCCTTGATGTTTCCATTTTTTCTCTGGTGGCGGTGCACCGCTGTCAGAAGCTAAAACGTTAGCACGTTTGTTTTTTTTTTGTAAGACTCCCGAAGCGTCTTCCATCGCCTTTTGCAGTGGTCGGCTGAAAGTGTTTTCAAATTTTTATTAATGTTAAAACAATTGGAAGAAAATTATGAACTTACAGTTGGAATTTAATGTCTTTCCGATTTCTTGCCATATCATATCCTTCTTATGGACATTTCTGTAATCCTTTACAGAAAGGTCGTACAAGCAATTATACTTGCGGACCTGTTCAATCAACTTCTCGTTAAAATTTGTTTCACACATTTTTTATATTTTTTAATACTGATTATTTTTAAATAGATTTTATTTTTGCACAATATATTTTTAGTAAGTTTACTTTTTACAAAATTCTCATTTAAAACGTAAACAAAGAAATTGACACAAGCTGATTGGAAATACAACCCTGATCCGACGGAGAAAATAGAAATAAATCTAAATCGACGGAGTTCCGTCGGTAGGCTATCAGTCGTATGCCGCAGTTCTGTTCAATTTCATAGCATCAAGTGTGTTCTAATTTTTGACAGCTGATTTCTGCTTCCGCTTTTCCGACTCCGACCCAATTCTGTTTACAACATTAAGCTACTTTCCAAAAATACTGGTTCACTGACGCTACACTCACTGATTGTCAGTCATAAGAAAACCTTTTCAGGGAACTTGGTTTTCTGGATATATTTGATGTTGTCAGGTGGATTGTGGGTAGCAGTTTCAAAGTAATGTTTAGACTGCCCTTCATTACCTCCCACAGTAGAATAACTCTCGCCATCCATCCCGCAAATGTACGGAGAAAATGTAGTGACATTTTTTTCAGAAAGCGCAATCAATATAGATTTGATATCTTTTGACTGCTTTTCTGTTACAGTAGTAGTTGGCTTAGTTTTTCTTTTTTTAATTTGTACTTCTATGTTCTCCAAATACTTTTATATAGTATTTTTATCTTCATTATATTTTTTTTCTAATTGCCAGAATGATTTTATAGCCCGGCCTACTGTATCTGTCTTTATCTGAGCCCGAACTTTGTTGTCTTGTAGCGCGCATTTTCTGAAAGAACCAAGTTTTTTTATACTCTGTTTTTATCCTTCAATAGTTAAATTTTATTATAAATGGTCGAATTCTTATATTCCATATCTTTAAAGTGATGGAAAATTTAATTTTTAGTTTTATTTGGAAAGTCTTCCGAAAATTTGCAAATAATTTTCCGAGGCTGCAATTCGATTATATACATTTTTGCGATTAAATCTGAATATTATACAATAATTTTGACGCCTGACAATCGACAAAGCATTCCATTACTCTCCACTCTTAGAACTTTTGTTGTCAGTTACGCTCGACTATAAAATTACTTTTTTTAATAAGTGTCCAGATTTTATTCACCATACGTTAGACATATGTTTGACCATATCGCATGGCTCACCATTGAGACAGCTTTCCAGATACCAACATTTTTCTACCTTGGATAGATCTGAGTTTTTATGCACGAGGGACATATAAATATCGGCCACTCAGTGTATTTTCCTTCAAAAGTTGGAACCTGAATTTTGCCCAAGCGAGGCTGTTTCGAACTGAGTACTATAGAGTGGTTTGGTGCAGCTGAATCCCCCTCTGGAGACTCCGGTGGCCACACTTTGTCACGTTCTGCCTCTATTAGACAAATTGATTCCAAATAGAGTTCCTCAAACGCATCGGGAATATCTTTTTGAACATATTCGCTCTGTTCAGAAACTCCATTTAAAACCAGTAAGCGGTCATTGCTTCGAAACTCTGTGCACAATTCTTGCACTTTTTCGATGCGTTTATTGAAATACAACTGTGTTTTTCTAGTTGCAGAATCTTTTTTTAAATTCACAGTTAACTTCCGAAGAGACTCTTGCAACCCGTTCTGCCGCCTTACAGTCGTGTCTCAATCTAACTTCTCGGCTTGAACACTCATTATTTATCAATATTTAAGCACACATACATAAGTATATCGGAGTTGGTTTGACTTACCCCTAGGATCGGCTCTTCTCTATAATTGCATATACTATAATAATTCTATTGATAATATTGATAATAGATTTGATAATATTAATGAAGTGTTTCCCAGGCGTTCAAGAATTCTGCTCCTGCAAACTCGTTGAATAATTATTTGCAGAAGAAATGTTGAATTATGAGGTTTTCATTCGAAATGCATACGATGTGAAATTCGTTCTACTCAAGGCAAATATGTATTGATGATTGTAAATTTGTATGAACGTATTGCGATAACCTTGAGAAGTGTGTGGTAGCAGGCAGCTTTTGAGGTTAAATCAGGATAAATCTTCAGGAAGTCTATTCCCGGGTTTCGGCACCAATTGTTACGTCCAATGCTCGGAGTAACAATAAAAAAATCTATTTTCGTTTTTAATTTTCTTTAATTTTAATTGATTACAAAAATTTACTTGAATTTAATTTTACAAATTTTGCTGCTGCTACTGTCGTCGTATTAATTGTAAGAACAAAGAAAAAAGATGATGAAATTTGACGTTTTGCATCAATGTTGTGCAAAAATTTAATCTAGTGATGTGCAATTTTTGGCAATTATTACGAATACAGTAGCGAATAATTTTAAGTAAAATAATAACATATTATTAAATAAAATAGTAAATGAAATATGTTGATGAAGTGTAGTGTATCCAATACAGTGACCACTACCGCCATCCCAATCATGCAAAGTGACCATTGCTAACCACAAATATGTAAAGTGCAATCGAGTGACGCATGGCAAAAATATAAACAAAAGCACATGCTCTCGATTACACTATTGCAGGTCACTCAATACAATATTTTATGTAATGAAATCCCCAAACAATTTTTGTGTTACTTTGTAAGCTTAAACTAAATATTGCTCAAAAATAGAACGTCACTCAAATTCTTGTAAGTAGAAATGGATAAGCTAAGATTTACATGTATGTAGAAATAAGATAGAATTACCTTGAGTGTAAGTCAATATTTGTATAAAAGAAATGGTAACTTCAATAAATTTATGATTTGTTATACAACAATCATCGAAGCCTTTTCTTATTAGAAATATTGGCAAAGCCTTCCAATTAAGTTTTGGCCACCGGCATAGTCCCTAGATATTTACCCTGCTTTCCTATAATAAGGACAACAGCAAGGTATGGACCAACGGCATACTCTGCCTGTCCCAACGTAAAATAAATCCTTTCAATTTTACTTTCTTTACATGTAACCTTAATCCTACCACAGAAGATCCAACATACTTTTTTTCACTTTCATATATATTTGACATGTTAGATCGCCATAAAAAAATGGAAATATCTCAAAAGGACGCAGTTTAGCCACATTTTTTTTTTTATAAAGTGTTACTTACAGTGGCTCACAGCTTATTTCATGCAGTGCATACTTTTAATTTCAATGCTCTGTAACTTTCAAACTAATTGGAATATGAAAAAAGTTTTGATACCATTTGAAAGAACAAAAATTGTAGTTTTAAAAAAATGTTTATTTAATGTAAAAAATATTACCTGCAATTTTTATAATAAAGAATCGAAGAATACTACTGAATTTCATGTCACAGCTTATTTCATGCAGACATGTATAAATTGAAAAACCATTGTTTAAAATATTGATTTCATAATTTTAAACATATTTAAAAATATCCGAATACACAACATTTCAAGCAAAAACGACCTAAAAAAGCACTTAAAATTGAGTGGCGCTATAATTCGCCAGATACCAATAAAAAATTTGCAGCTTCCATGCCAAACCGTTTTTAAACTGTAGTTGACCAAAGAGGCTACGACACTACATATTTAGAATTACAAAATCAATATTTTAAACAATGTTTTTTCAATTTATATGTACATGTCTGCATGAAATAAGCTGACATGAAATTCAGTAGTATTTTTCGATTTTCTATTATAAAAATATCAGGTAATATTTTTTTACAATAAATAAACATTTTTTTAAAACTACAATTTTTGTTCTTTCAAATGGTATCAAAACTTTTTTCATATTTCAATTAGTTTGAAAGTTACAGAGTATTGAAATTAAAAGTATGCACTGCATGAAATAAGCTGTGAGCCGCTGTATATGTCCAGGCTTTATGAAAATTGAAACATTTTTATCCCACCTCATCTACCTCACAACTTTATGCCTATGTATGTATATAGTCAAAATTCACTTATTCTCGGTCTTATGAACAAAAAACGAATTAAAGTATTTCTAAACACTTTTTCACAAAAAAAATCAATTTGTATTACTTAAATACCTGGAGGAGAAGGTTTCATAAAAATTTTGTTCAAGTTTTTATTGTTAAATAAAAAAAAATAGCTTCAAATTGTTAAAAAAAATACGTTTAACACAGTCCGCAGTTAAAGAGAAAAGAAATGACAAATTTCAGAGTGCATTGCGGAATAACGGTAAATTTTTTTTAATGATTTTTTTGAGTTAGTGATGCAGAATTTTATCGTTTTTTACCAGATACCAAATACTCATATGTATTTTAATTTTTATATTTTGAATTAATCGCAGGTTTTCATACCCAATACCCCACTGTGCGCCGCATACATATGCAAATATTACACGTTCAAATAAGTGATTAGGCTTGTTGATATTTTATATAATATCGGATATCGATAATATTGATATTTTCACAGTCCGATAAATATCGGACCGATATATATTAGCGAAAAATAAACGATTAGCGATGTATTGATATCGAATATCGATATATAGGCTTATACTTTGTACAGCAGGACCTAGAAGTTTTAAAATTTTCGGTTTTCATACAAACCAAAATCTATGTTTACCGAACGTTTCAATTTTTGAAATAGATCATTCGGTTTTTATTTTCTTAATAGTTTGTTCTATAAGCCTAGCTTACTGAACCTACTTCAAAACTTACTGTAAAAAAACCTAAAAGCTTCAATAAATTGAACAAAAAACTAACCTATTCATTGTACAAATTTTTTGTTACTTTAACAATTATACTTTTACATAAAATACATGTACACTTGTGCTCACATAATTAAGTCATTCGTATACTACGTATCATTTTTGTTAAAATTTTTTTTCCTTATTTTTTCTGATCCTTATATTAGGTGCGTTTTATTGGCCAAGTCGCTATCTATGTATGAATAAAACGACAAGTTGCTAAGTTGCCTTAGAGCTGACTGGGTAGCACTGGCTACGTCAGATATGTCATTTATTTGTGTTTTTGCTGTTTTGAAAAATTAATTGGCTGGCATTGTGTCCTGGGGAAATGGTTGTGCCTTGCCAGGTTATCCAGGTTTACACAAATGTGTTTTTACTGCATTGAAAAATTAATTGAATTGAATTTAAAAAAAGAAAAAGAAAATGAATGTTTTCCGTAAAATTCAAATTATTTTTCCGTAAAATTCAATATTTTTTTTTAATTTCAAACTTCATAATTGACAAAATACAAAATCACAATAGAGAAAACACAAATTCAATGGGTAGCACTGGCATTTAAGAAACTTGCTTGTATACTTAGCAACTATAATTTTAGTCGCTTAGTCTACGATTTTGTTTTTGTTTTCCTATACAATTATCGTTGCTAGCTAAAGATATCTAGCAGAGGATGGCGAATAAAACGCAGCTATTATTAGTTTATTTACAGCAAAACAAATAAAAATAAATATCTGGGTTTTACCCGAAAAACGTCAATAAAAGTCATATATGCTGTGCTTATGTATGTATCATTAAGTTATCTGAAAGAAAGTTATTGAAATTGATGTGAGTTCTATTTTTTTTTATTAGTTTAGCTTAATAATGGGTAGGAGAACCTTTTAGTTTCATAACTGTTGAGAATCGGTTTGGCATATTGTCTACCAGGCGTGTACAAAAAAGTCTTCGGTTCACAAACGGAACGCTTTTTCAAAGGCCTGAATTTTTGGAATGTGATTATTTAAAGAGTTGAATCCACGTTCAACGTACTTGGGAACGATGTTAGTCCCTATGTGCGACGTTTTTCACCCATAGAATAAATCATATTCCAAAAGTCAGACCTTTGAAAAGGTGTTCCGTTTGCGAACCGAAGACTTTTTTGTGTACGCCTGGTAGGGGGCCGTTCATAAATTACGTAAGACGTTTTTGGGGTCAGTTTTTTGAAATTCGGAAAAAAGGCAAAAAAAGTTCCAAAAAGCCATTATATCAAAAACCGATATGACAAATGTGGGGCCCTACTCTGTAATGCGATCCGATAGTGAAATTGCTCGAATTCGAAGAAATGGTACTCTATATCATGGCACTCGCATTTAAATTTCATACTTTCGCATTTCAATTTATTCCTTTTCGAATTTTCGACACTTGGCAGCGCGAATGCGAATGTCAAAGGCACTCGATTTCAGAAATTTTTATTCGACAACTAGTTGGCTTGTGCATAAGTGAAAAATAAATGAAAATATAAGTTTTTATGTAAATAAATATGTTTTACTGTCTTTCAACAATTAATTTTTCTAAACAGGGAATATTCTGGAAAAAATATGACCACAAAGGCGCGGCAATTTGAAATGTTGGTGGACTTCTTTCAGCAGCATTCCGACTTGGCCAAGGGCTAATTAAAGACGGCAACGGCAAAAACTCATTCAAACAATCTGTGGACGAGGTTGACAAATGATCTAAATGCTGCTGGGCCACCATCGCGCGATGATGCTGGATGGAAGAAAGAAAGAATTTTGCAAGTTTTGTTTAAAATTATAATGCTAAAAACTAAAATTCATAGGTTTGGGCGGACTACAAAAACCACCTCAAAACTAAACTACGGCGCAACAAGACTTCCATTTCAAGATATTGTCCATTAAACGCATTGGAGGAGCAAGTCAGCCAATTGCTTTGTATGGACGAAGCCGTCAGTGGTATGAGCGTAATGGAGTTCGGTTTTGTCGAAAGTTCCCACTCACAGTTGCCGGTGATTGAAAGTGGCGAAGTAACGGAGGACAGAGCCAGCAGCATTTCCCCTGTGCGCAACACTGCTTATGCCAGTACACCGCAGTGTTAAGATCGGCTTCGAGAAAGAAAGAGAACCTCCTTGAGAGACAAGTGCAGAATCAAATTAAGCATCAGGAAAATTCCATAAAGATTTGTGACAGAGCTTATTGTTGAAACTTTCAAACATTAACATTTTTAATAATTTATATTTTGAAATTTTCTGAAATTCATGCAGGTCCTCAAAGATATTAGAAACAACTTAAGAGACATAAAAGAGAATGCAAGGAGAAAGTTAGAAGTAGAAGAAAAGAAACACAAGCTATCGAAAGAAAAGTTCGAATACACAAAAAAAACCACAACGAGAAACGAAAATTACTTCTTACAAAACTCGAAATGAAACAATGCTTGAAATATGTAGAAGCTACTTAATAGGATGCAATAGAGTACAAATTTATTTTTGCAAAAAATGGCCTCATTCCAAAAAGTGATATCTTTAAATTTAGAATTAATATTAAAAAATTAATTTAAAATTTTTACTTTATTTTCAATTGTTATTACCTAATGTTTTTGTTGAACTCAAATAATTTATTTTAAAACAAATGATCTCATTATAATAAAATAAATGATCTCTTTAATATTTTAATTTATATCATACATATTAAAAATGAATTTAAAAATTTTACGTTACCTTCAAATGTTATTTCTTATTTTTGTTTTAAAATAAAATAATAAAACAAAGAATTTATGATATAATGCTGTTCTCATAATCGTTTAGAGCAATATGTATTACTTAAATTAACATTTTCAACAAAACTTTCATTAAAAGGCGTTGCTTCTTCTTCTATGATCGGCAAGTCTGTAGGTATGTCAACATTATTCATTAAGCAAATGTTATGCAACGCACAACAAACGTTCAAGTATATATTCTTAATCAGCATCACCACCTGAGTCGATATAGCTATGTCCGTCTGTCTGTCTGTCTGTTGAAATCACGTTAACGGGAAAACTAAGCAAGCCAATTCAAGGAAAGTTGGCACACAGGTCACACCTTCATGCAAGCTGCTAGTATATAATAATAATATAAATGGGCGAAATCGGGTCACAACCACGCCTTCCGCCCGTACTCTATGTAAATATACCTCAGCCCATTTCGAAAAAGTTGCAAATGCTCTTAAAGGGGCGTGGCACAGCCCTAAATTTTAACGTTTATAACGCCATAGCTCGTAAACCGTGCAAGATATTGTTATGAAATTTGGTACACGGACACAGTACTATATACTACAATATTTATAAACGTTATAATAAGAGAACTAATAACGTAATCATTATGAAATTTAATATTGCAGAAATACTTGCAAAATTGTCAACCTTTTTGAACTTACATTGTTTTTGACTTCAACCTTTTCAAGGTATTTTTAACATTTAATCTTCGGACTGGCCGAAGATATCACCTTTACTAGTTAAATTTGTACTACACGTTTATCTGTCTGCGTTAAATTCGTCTTTAGAGTTTGTAAGGTCTTCTTTTAAACATAAAAGAGTGGCAGGGACACAAACTTGCAAAAAAAAAAACGTCACCTAGATTTTCTCGAGCCGAAGTAACGAAAATCGTCAATGAAGTTTTGGCTTGTTTGTTTGTGTTTTAAGTTTTATGAATTGTATTGATATGTAATTTTTTTCAAACGGATTATTAATCAGCACGATCAGGACATCAAGCTGAACCGTTTGTATAAAAATCTGACGCGCTCGAGTAACTACGAATAGCGTTTTTTTTGCATTTTCAAAAAGTGGCCACGCGCTTTCGTCACATCCGAATCGTCAGTCTAATGAATGGATGAATATCTCTCGATAAATGTTTTTTTTTTCATTTTTAACTCATCCGTACGGCCACCCCCACCATCCAAATCGGCAGATTAATATACATCCGTCATCAGAGGTATGCCCCAGCATATACACCATCAATATCTGACGCGCTCGAGTAAATCCGTTTGCATGTTTTTTTTTACATTTTTCAAAGCCTGTAGTGACTTCCCCCACCGGTGAAGGGTTAAACATTATATAACCTTTTTTCTTCCTACCATCTAATCTTCAAAATCCAATCTACTGTACAGGGTCAAAGTCAGAACCACCGACTTTTGGGAAACCAGTGAGCGCTTATTTGATAAATCGTCTACAAAAAAAATATTCAAATGAGAGTACACCGAAGACATTACTTTAAATCTAAATTAAAAGTATTATTTGAACTTCTTAGCACACACTACTTTAATAATAGATTTTAAGCGCTAAAAAAGTCTGGAAAAATCATTGAACAAACTTGAAAAATTTGCAAATAAAATTTTGTTTTTGAATATGTGTAATTTTATGTCTTTTTCGAAAGCCTCCGCATATTTCTATTACAATGAACAACTAGTTTTGTTATGCCCATTTCCAAAAAGAGTTCCACATCCACATTACTTTGTATGGAACAAGAAGGCTTTCTAATTTTTTCTTTTCTTGAAAATAAGCAAAAATATTTTTAAACGCCAGAATTAAGGATCAACATCAAAAATGATATCGAATAAGCAAAATTAGCTTTAAAAAGCTTATTTTGCTTCTCTTATTCTAGGTCTTAAAAAACCTAGCTTGGTTGCCCTAGTAGTAATCCAAAAATTAGCAGTCAATTACATGTTAAATTTAGAGAAAAAACGATACATAAAACTGTCAGCTAAATCAAAAAAATTAATAGTTAAGTATTCAAGGCAAAAGCTTCTTGTCGAACTACAACACTATTGAGAAATACATCAGCGGTTTCTGAGGTCTTAATAGCTGACCGTTCGGCGATGCATGGAATAATTAAAACAATTTTGGCACTTTGATAAACTGTCTTTAATAGATGTAATACAATGAAAAATCTATCAGATATTTTGCAGGATCTATGTAAATGATTATCACAATTAGTCCAAGAGCCGGCTGTACAAAAGCTGAGTGTATAAGATTACAGAATGAAATGTATGTCAAATAACAGAGCTCCATGAGCCTAAACACGATATATAGGTTTGTCTTGTTGGATCGTGTTCCAAACATGGGTTGCCACCCGTATTTTGAGCCATTTTTTTTTAGAAAAAAGTTTATGGTTAAAGATTTCCGCTTGAAATGCATGTCAAATGATAGAGCTCAAAGAGCCTAAATATAATATATAGGGCTGCCTTGCCGAATCCCGTCCCAAACATGGGTTGCCACCTGTTTTTTGGGCCAACTTTTTTTTTTAAAAAGGAGTTTATGGTTAAAGATTTCATTTTTTCATTTCATTTCATTTCATTTTATTTAATCAATTAATCACAAAAGTAATTCGTTACTGACTAGAATCAAAAATAAATTAAACTTAAATCATAGATAACAAGCAATTAACTATAAATAGAATAAGAGTAAGAGGGAAGAACAGTCTATAAAACCACAGACTATATCATAAACAAATGTTAAAGCAAGGATGCTTTTTCTACTTTCAAGAGATTTGAGGTTAATTAGTTTACACCTTGCATTATAAGACGGAATTGGGTCAATAAAATTTAAAGAACGTAACGCATAACGAAAGAAAGCCTTTTGAACACGTTCGATTCAATTTATATGAATCGCATAATATGGTCTCCAAATAAAAGCGCCATATTCAATTTTAGATCGAACAAACGACGTATATAATAATTTTAAGGTATATGGGTCCGAAAATTCAGAGCTATTACGCCTAACAAAAGCAAGTAGCGCATATGACTTCGATATAATGTAATTGTAATGACTAACAAAAGTAAATTTGTGGTCAAAAATTATTCCCAAATCTGTGGCTTCCGTTAATTTTTTTAGAGTGCAACTATCAAGGTGATAGTCAATGCAGAATTGCAATTTTGACCTGAAAAATGACATATGAAAACATTTCTTCAAATTTAAGTGTAAACGGTTTTTTTGACACCATAAAGACAGTCTATATAAGTCAGACTGTAACTTTAAGGAATCATCTAAACTTTTCATAACAACATAACTTTTAAGATCGTCTGCGTACATTAGAAATTTAGCATTAACAAACAACTCTGAATATCATTAATAAATATTGCAAATAATAATGGGCCTAAAATGCTTCCTTGCGGAACACCCGAAGTGGCTTTATGGGGCTGAGATTTACAATTATCAACTAGCACATAGCACAACCTATTGGATAAATAGGATTCTATCCATTTCAGGAATGCTAAGTGAAAACCGATTTGCTTTAATTTAGACAGTAAAATTTTATCCGAAACCTTGTCGAAAGCATTTCAGCTTAAAATGAGTATCAAATGATAGATATTGACGAACCTTAAAAAAAATATTTCGAGTAATCTTTTCGAATCCCGTCCCAAATGTGGGCTACCACCTGTTTTTTGGGAAAAACTTTTTTAGAAAATCGATTATGGCTTAAGATCGCAGCTTGAAATGTATGTTAAATGATAGACCTTGATGGTTTGTAATAAAATAAATAAGGGGCCGTTCAAATATTACGTACGCATGTAGGGGGTTCGAACAACGCGTGACGCTGCGAATTAAAAATATCTTATTTTATTTATTATTATCGCAAACGCGTCTAAGACATAACAAAAGTCGCTAAAATGACTTTCCAGTACATTGCGCAACATAATTGTAACTTTTGTGACCGTTGTAAACACTTAAGTGTCCATCGAAAGTACTTTTTTCAAATTATCTTTATATCAGAGTTTTCCACCACCAATATAAGCATTTAATAAGTCATTCGGAAAAATAAATTTATGAGCTCAAAACCTTAGAGCTGAAAGCAAAACAAAACTTTTGATGAATGGTTTGAGCTATTTTGGAACCAGGTTGGAAGCTTAAGAAATACTTTTAATGAGCATTTCCTCGAAAATTTGAACGCGTTTGTAACTTAAATTATGTCTTTCGCATAAAAACTTTTCAAATTAGCAATTGTTCATTAGCGTATATTTAATTATATTATTTTCACCCTGTATATACAAAATCATTTTCATACTATTCCGTTATACTTAGCTTGTATTTATTATATGTAAATTCTTTTTATGCTATCCCGTTAAACATACTTTTTCGTTATGAAATTTATATCACTAAGAGAAAATGCATTGAATTGAAAATAAATTAGTCTTACAATAACTAGCAATCGAAACGCATCTCTTTTATTTCGTTTTTTTTGTACCGCTCTTTTGTCTCCACAAATAGGAAATATTTGTGGCCCAACTATATCGTTTTCGCAATGATGAAAACTAAACTCACCAATGGACTTAAAGTAGACACATGCCAGTCGATATTGTCAGCGCTTAACTTAACTGAAACAAAGAGTTTGAAAATTCGAATCCGAGTTATAAAAGTAATGTGACTTTCATAACGTTAATTTTATTCATTTGTAAAGAAAACAGTGAAGTTAAATACCAGCGTTGCTAAACGAGAACTGTGAATTATTTATTAAAGTTATTTTTCTTTAAATTAAATTGTATTTTATATACAATGCCGGTGTAAAAATTAATGCTGAAATGTTCAATATAACCTCAGCTTTCTATCTACTTAAAATATCAAAAAATATCTCAAGTATCCATCTTCCAAAAAGAGTAAAATTTATCTTAGATTTTGAAAAATCAAGGTCAAATTTTAATATTTTCGTAATTTTGTTACAACTATTCAAACAAACATTAAAAAATGTATCGATGATACTTGGTCTTAGATTTTTACATTTAGTTTTGGAAACAAATTACATATCTACACGAAGCAGAGAGTGTCAAACAAAAATCTGAAATTATCATTTTCTCTACTTCAGCCAGTTTTTGAAGAAACAGGACAATATTTTGGGATATAATTACCATCCAATATGGTTATGTTCGATTTTTGGCTTGGAACATTTGACATTGAAATCCTCATGGTGTTGATAAAGGAAATCTTCCTTCTGACTGTTTTTTCCTTTTGATTGTTCACATCGCAATTACCTAACTCAATGGTTGCAGTTTAGTTACAAGCTACGCTAGCCCACAGGTTGAAAATCATTTCTTATTTTGAAATTACTGAAAATAATTGCTTAGTAAAGTTGTCAGAGTGAATAAAACTTTCAGGGGTTACCTTAAATGTAATGTTTATTCATTTAAGATCCCTTGGACTTAAAATAAAATTGAACTCATATAAACATAAGCCTTTTTAGGGATTCCTTTAATGACTATGCACTACATTTGCATTATTCTATTTAGCAAACTATTTAATCCATAAAAATTGTATGTTCCTATGTGGTACAATTACATATTGATGTAATATTGTAAATATTTTTTTGCATAACGTTATATTCTTCGAATAATTATGAAAACCAGTTTTCCAACCCTGAACATAATTGAATTTCAGGGTATTAAAGTCAACTAAATTAACTCAGTTTACATTTCTTTAAGACCTAAGAGGATCGAACTTATAAATCCCTAATAACTAGAGTAAAACTTATTTAATTTCAAAACATTTGTAAAAAATTTTACAATAACTTTTAAACTAAATATAATAGTTCGATGATTGAGATCTGGTATAGGACCAATCGCCATGGCGGGGTATGGCTCTATAGAATCCCTAGATCAGCCACTGGTTCCAGAAATATAAAGCTGTTTTATTGAAGCAATATTTCGCCGACAAGGACCTATAAATTGGTTTGAATAACTATTCTAATCTTGTGATTTAACGCCTTTGGACTATTAACTTTAAAACCAGCACCAGTTTTGCTTTGAAAGCAAAAATCAAATAGCCTGAGCTATTGCTGACATAAAATTTCAGTCATTTGAAAAATTTACCGAAAATTTAGCATTAAAATGTGCCTCGCAGGAAATAAGCGTGATGTACTCCAAATCACTTTTAAATACTAAACTTTATTGAATGCTCTATCAAATAATACGAAATAAATGATCATCGGTGTATGAGTCATTCCTAAAAGTTATCAAAAAATTTAAAGCCGCATTCTCTTAGATTTGGATGAGAGGAAGATTTCCTTGAGTAGCCAAAGTTGAAATTTAACTGCAATTTTTCTTTAATTTTATTCTTAAGCAGGTCAGATTCATTCTGTAGCGTTCTAAAATTTAAAATAATGCGTTATGCTTTGTTAACATTGGCTGTTAAAAGTTTTCTGTCAGAGATAATTAATCTGAGTTATGTCCGATAGTTGTAATTGTATACCTGGTGAATTTATGTTTCTTAAAGCACATAATCTCTTTATTTTATTTTTGGCAATATCGAAGCATAATTTTTTAGTTTTCTTAAAATCTATGTGCTGATGCCTAAATATAAGTTTTTTTTTATCAATACGTAGCATTGTAAAATACCTGGTGTAACCTTTCCAAATTGCGATAATGCACATCCGCATTGCAAGTCTGAAATTTTATATGGCAAAATGAAATTTTATTATCTGCACTCTGCTAAGTTAAAAAGAGGAGAGAAAAGTTAGGTTAACAAGGTGGTGGTAGAGGTCTTAAGCAATTAACCTACAAACGGAATATTTAGCGAAATTACCTTAAACTGCACAATAACAACAAAAATAAGTACTCGCATATATACATACACACATATCGGACATTCTTTTACAAATCGCACAGCATTTTGGACTTGGTATTTTAGAATCGCCCGAAATTTTTTTTTACAGCTTATATACATAAAATTACTTGACCCATGTTTTTTGATTTTGCTGAAAAATTTTTTTTTCGAAATATACACATAAGAATTTTTGATAATTGACTGGATTTTGTCAAATCCACTCATACTTGAAGTCTATTATCTCCAGTTATACTGATCCGATCAATGTCGGATTTTTTTATTTAATAGTCTATAACAGAGATTCTTAAACTGTGGTCCGCGGACCCTTGGGGGTCGCGAAGCCATTCCAGGGGTCCGCGACACAATTTTGACATCAAATAATTTTACATCATCGAACTTTTCGCTTTATTCAAATAACTCATTTATTAAAAATTATTTTTAAAAAAACAAAGTGTGCATTTACTTTTGTTCAAACCCGGGATTCCCAGCACCTAACTCTTACCACTCTTTCCACTCTTTTACAACATCATCAATTTTTGTAAATTTCAGTTTGAATCTACAAGGTGCAGCTTCATATAAATTTAAAGTTTTTATCTTCAACTTTAAATTTATGTGAAGCTGAAGCGACTACAAAAAAAAAATGGAATTATGGTCAAAACGCATTCAAAAGTGTGCGATAATTGCTTAGCATTACTAACATCTCTGTTAAATGGATCCCTGATCCCATCGTTAACAGAAGCAGGACAAGGAAAATACTTTTAGAAGCTGATTTTTAGAACCATCAAAAAGCATCCGAGTTTCATTATTGAGTTCTCTATAAGGAAATTCTATAAAATCATTATTCACATTCGTATCAATGAATCAATACTCAAATTTACGATGATTTTCTGATTTATAATTTTCACACATATTTCACATCATACTGAGTCCGTAAAAAATGACAACCACGAATATATGTACCTCGAAGTTGATATTTTTTATAAGTAAGAGAAATAATCACACAAATCGACCCGCTGACACGCCTTCTCATGGTCCGATTCGAGTGAAATTTTGGCACAAGGGCTTCATAGGCTCAAGGCATATTTTCAGGCCTGAGCACCAGAATTTTGACTGCATTTCATTTTTCCATACGATTTTAAACCAGCCTAATGCACATACGGTGTTGGAAAAAATAATAGGGACAAACGCATCAATTTATTTATTATTGCATAATTTTTTCTGCTAAAATCTGTTTTTAATGGAATTGACTGTAAAGTATCGTTATCCAACAGGACTTAATTTAGCAATATTATTCAAATATGAATGCGCACTCATTTTCCATGGAACCGTCATTGAATGTCCTTTGGCTGGAAAAAATAATAGGGACAAAAGTTATTATTTAAAAAAAATGAATACAGTTTTTTAAATATTGCTTACATAATTTTTATACAGTAACCGGCTTTCAATACTGAATACGAGTATGGAATCAAAAGTTGGGTGGCGCATCTATTTTCTGAGATATAGCCATCGGAACTCGGGGATATAGCTTTTAATGAAATCGTCATAATTTGGGAGCCCCTGAATCGACTTTCAAAATATGGATATTATATGAAAGATAATTTAATGAACCATAATATAAGCTCATAAAAATTTTAAATTTCAGCTATAGTTTTTGAAAGTTTTCGAAATATGACAATTTATCTAAATTTCTGGTCAACTTTTTCTTAAAAAACCGTTATTTTTTGGAAAAATTTTTATTTTACAAACATTTTATTTAATACATAAGAAAGCGCATTTTATGCCCTTTCAAATGGTATGCTATTCTGAGTTGCTTTTTCATGGCCAACCAGATTTTTTAAGGATTTTTGTGGAACCTATTCTGTATCTAAATTTTTAAGCACTAGAAGAGGAGTTCCCCAGGGCTCTATCTTGGGACCACTGCTATTTTCAATTTACATCAATGATTTGCCTAAGTGTATAAAATATTGTAATATCCATATGTATGCGGATGACGTGCAGTTGTATGTTAGTTGTAATCGTGATTCTATAATTGACTGTGTGGCTAGTTTAAATATGGATCTTAATAGTGTTTCAATTTGGGCTAATAAAAATGGTTTATGTCTTAATCCAAAAAAATCTAAATGCTTAGTGATAAGTAAAAGAGCTGCGAATGTTTCATGTTTTCCCAAAATATCACTTGATTACTGTGACATAGGCTTTGTAGATTCATGTGAAAACCTTGGAATACACTTTGACAGAAGCTTATCATGGAATATCCATATTAACCGCACAATTGGCAAAGTTTATGGGATGCTGCGCGAACTATGGATTTCTCAATATTTTACTCCCCTAAGGATAAGGCTCTTGCTTGCAAGGGCATACCTTCTTCCCACTCTTTTATATGGACGCGAAATTTTTGCAAATTGTGACTCCTCTTCGAAGCAAAAGTTGAAGGTTACTTTCAATAATATAGCTAGATACGTTTTGCATACAAATTGTGCAAAATGGCGTTCGAAAACGTTTTAAAGTTTCGAACCTTAATATTACTACATAAAGTGATACACAAAATACAACCAAGTTATCTATTGAGTAGAATTATTTTTACAAGATAGACTCGTGCCAAAGCACTGATTCCATTATGTCACTCGTGCTTAACATCAGAGCGGCAACTTTTCATACATGCAATACGTCTTTGGAATGCTCTCCCTCCAAACCTGAGAACAATTCCAAATCCCGTGCAATATAAAAATAGTCTTATAAATTATTTTTCACAACTGCAATAATATTTTAATTTAGAATGTTTCCTAATGTTTTACGTGGTCTAATTTTAATTTTAGTTTATTTTATTTAATAATTCATTATTATTTGTTAATTAATTTCTAAGAATTGTAAAACATAATGTTTAATATGAAACTATCATTGTGTGCCTAATACCTTAATTATAAGATATATATCTTGTTGTATTAGGGAGAATATAATAAATAAATACAAATACAAATACACGGTTCCCTTGAAGCAAGATCAAGATCCATAAAATTGTCAACCAAATCTGCACAATTATTATATAGTGTTTTGCGATTCCAAATATATAATCCGCGAAATCGGAGCTGCTCATTTACTCGTTTTATGGCCATTTTAAGGTTAGCACTTTGGCCGAAACGGTTCGTTTCAAGCATATTCAAGATCGGTAAAAATTGTTAACCAAATCTGACAATGCACAATTATTATTTAGAGTTCGAAGGTTCCAAAAACATGATCCGTAAAATTGTACCTGGTCATTTACTGGTTTCATGGCCATTTTAAGGTAAACGCTTTTACCAATAATTTTAATAAAATTATGAAGCGAACCGTGTAGTTTTTGATGCTTTTAAGATCAAGCGAAATTTTAAAATATGCTATTTAAAATATGATATGTTTATGTAATTTGAGTCGCTGAACATTATGAAGTCACTTATTTTTGCAAATATGTTAACGCTTTTGTGTTATTCACCATTCTTCATGGAAAAAACCGATAAAAAAAAATTTTTTTTTTGTCGGCCGAAAAACTAGTGAAAAATAAAATTTTTTTACTATCTTTTGTGGACTTAAAAAGTATTTTTGACTACATAACTCACGAAGAAAAAAAAAAAAAAAAATTTTTATATACATATAGAATGTTATTCATCATTTTTCATGGAAAAGAATTGAAAATTTAAAAAAAAATTCTTTTGGACCTTAAAACTAGTGAAAAATATTTTAAATTATAATCTTGTTTAATGGATTTTTGAGGTATTTTTGACTACAAAGCTCACCGAAAAACAATAAATAAAAAAACTTTTATATTTGTTGTGTTATTCACCGTTTTTCATAAAAAAAAAAATTTTAAAAAACATTTAAAAACTCTTTTGGGCCTTAAAATTAATGAAGAATAATTTTTTTTATGGGTTTTAAATGTATTTTTAATAACAATTTCCACAAAAAAAAGCAAAATAAAAAAGTTTAAATTTTTAATGACTTATTCACAATTTGTCCTAGAACGCATTTTTATCAGTATTATCGGTAAAAGCGTTTACCTTAAAATGGTCATAAAACGAATAAGTGATTAGGTACGATTTTGCGGATCATGTTTTTGGAATCTCCGAAGACTAGATAATTATTGTGCATTTTCAGATTTGGTTGACAATTTTTACCGATTTTGATCTTGCTTGAAACAAACCATGTCGGCCAAAGTAAAACCTTAAAATGGCCATAAAACGAGTAAATGAGCAGATCCGATTTCGCGGATTATGTATTTGGAATCTCAAGACACTATATAATACTTGTGCATTGTCAGATTTGGTTGACAATTTTATCGATCTTGATCTTGCTTCAAGCGAACCGTGTGTATGTCGTTGATTCCTGCCCAAAGCATGGGTTGCCACCGGTAAGGTAATTTTGTTAAATTTCCGGATTTCAGTGTCGGAAAAGTTCCCAATCCTATTTATTGCAAAGTAAAGCGGATAAAAAAGTCCATTAGTTTGATAAAATTGTGAGTAAATCCAAAAACTGAGTTTATATATTTTTCTATATTTATTGATTTCAAAATAATAAATGCTCAATCTCATTACTTCTTTCTCTTGGTAAATATAATTCGATTTCTAATATAAATATTTATATAGTTTCTAACACACTGTGTTTTGTTTTTTTCAATAAAAGCTTTCTTAGAATGTTGTAAATACAGCAAATTTGTTTAAAATAGTTATCTCAAATAAGTTTTATACGTAAGTAGACAAATAAATTTTATTATAACTTTAATGAATCTTAAATTGAAGTTCCAGCTTAAAATTATTGGTAAATTAAGAGTTTTGTTAGTATTAGTTACTATATGACTTATAAGTAAATAAATTACATTTGCTTAAAATTAAGATAAAATTTCCCTTAAAAGAATAAAATAATACATTTAAGAGACTCTTACACTTTCTATTTAAATTGACTCTAATAATTAATTGTTACTTCAGCATTTTGTTTATAGTAAAAATAATTCTTACATTTAATTCCAATGGTATGCTCGTAAAACTAATTCATTTAATAAATTATTTATTTTAATTGCTTACACTAATGTAACTTAAGCTAATGCATTTGATTTTGTTGTCATAAAAATTTGCGGAGGCATTTTTTTGTTAGACATCACACATTTGTTCTGAAAATAAAAAAAAAATATATAGAAATAACTGAAGTCTATCAAAGTTTTTGATGTTTATTCAAAACACCTCTTAGTTATAAGAAACTTTTGTTGACATGCTCATAAGTATTTGATACATTTTGAGTAAAATTTTATGTTGCTAAAAGTTGAAAATATATCAAAAGAACACATTCAAAAGCTACCACTATATGTAGTTGTTTATATCCGCCAGATGTCGTTTGGAACGGTATATAGATATATTCACCAATATGATTGTAAAATTAAAAATGGAATCCGAATAAATTTGAATCTAATGTCTCAACTAATTACATTGTCAGAGCCTAAAGATTTTCAGTACTGAGGAATAGAATGAATATGTGTATGTTTTTTAATCTAATATTTTTTCAACATTTTGTGTTAAGTAGGGGAAGTACATGTATCTTGGACCATATTTGAGAAAATTATATGCTGTCTCCTAACAATTTCTGCTTTTTTTGTACCTTGTACCACGAGACTAAGCGCCTCTTTATGTATCACGATTCGTCTCATTTCGTCTCTAATTTTCAACCCTGAAAATATGCGAATGTATTTTACATAAATGAAAACAAAAAAATCTAGCTTGTACTAGCATACTTTTAGGTTTGGAAATTAAAAATTTACTAGAAAAAAGAAAAAGCAAAATATATTTATGAATATTGAGTGTAGTGTAGCTAAAAATGAGGAAAATACCGAACATAAAGATTAAATGGAAAATACTTTAAGCGAAACATTAGAGCGCGGTAAAATTGATAATGACGCTCACCTGACAATAGTCGACAAGTTAAAAAATTAGTATTTAAAACATTACCCAAGCAGAAAGTGCACACGAGATCTTCAAAGAATTATTTACGAAGAAAATATAGACGTTCCGCTATCGGTAGAAACATTGGTAGGAACCAACCCCTAGTTTGTCAAAAGAAAAGTTGCTCCTGGAACGTACATACATGGGGACATGGGCATGCAGAAATACATTTTAAACAATGTTTACTTTTTTTCGCAATTCAGTTAATTAAAATTGAATGTTGGAATAGACGGTCTGCCGTTATTCAAAAAGGAGTTATCTCTGTGTCAAGTTCTAGGCTACTTTGTAAACGTGAAAAATAGTGACGTATTATATATTATTATAGGAGCCTATTTAGGAAACAAAAAGCTCGATTGTGCCAAAGTTTATTTACATGACTTTACTGAAGAAGCAAAATTGTTGATACAAAATGGCATTGAATTAGAAGACAAAACGATTGAATTCAAAATTAATTCCTTCATTTGTGATGCTTCAGCGAAAGCTTTTGTTTGCGGTTTGAAAGGTCACACATCTTATAACGGATGCTGTAAATGCGAACAAATGGTACCCGCGTTGGAAACTCTATTGCTTTGAGTGTCAAGAGAGGACAAATACATAATTACAGATGATGATTTCAACTGCAGAGCATTTCGGAAACATCACCATGACTATTATCTTGAAAACAAATCCGTTTTAGAAGAAATAGGAGTAAAAATGATAAGAAAAATGTATTGACCAAAAATATTCTTGAATTAATATTCTTCAATGGAACAACAAAGTTTGAAATTAACAATTAATTGAGATCGCAAATAAACAATAGAATCTTGTCACTAATTTCATTTATGGAAAGCAACAGAATTTCACTTATTTATTTTGTACACTGGAATAATATTACAAGATATTGCACCAGATGAATATTATTACCATTTTCTTTTTCTTCATTGTGGATACCGTATTTTACTGACAGAGAAAAACTATGAACAAAATATTGAAACTGTTCAAAGTATTTTTGGGTACTTAGTGGAAAGTTTTCCGTTGCTTTTTGGTGATAAGACTGTTTCTTACAATATTCACAACGTTCTTCATGTGTGCCAATCAGTAAAAAAAGTTGGATTTCTCCAAGATTGTTTAGCATATACGTTGTGTTCAAGAAAATAGTAGTGCCGTTGGCTCCTGGATATTTTACTATCAATTTAAATGATGAGTACAATTTTCATGTAAAGTTATGAAAAAATAGTAGTGTATATTCATTTCCGAGAATATTTACAGTTTCTTTTGTGATAAACTTTTATTTATTTTAACGCTTAATCAAAATAAAATTCAAAAATTATGATGCTCACGAAAATAATAGTGAAACAAATAGCGAAACAACTTAGTTTAACCCTTTCGGAACTTCTTTTTTCCTTTTAACTTAAAAAATCAGTATTTTCTTTTTTCTTACTCTTAAGGCTTAAGGTTTAAACACTTGTTAAAGCTGTGCTCTACTTGAGGGCTTCGCTTACATTCATAAGCTAGGTTACTAGTGTGTTTGGTATCGTTATCCTGTACGATATTATACGATAGCATGGCATTCTTCCATAAATTAACATAGACTGCTTTGTCCATATCTTTGATCAAATGGATAGGGTCAACGCCAGTCTAGCAAAAGTAAGCCCATACTATAATGGTCAGTCCACCATGTCTGACCGTCTTGGTAGTGTATTTGGGGTCGAGGACGAATTTTCAGAGCAACAGATATAGCTAATTTTTAATCATATTTGAGAAGGCCGAGGGCTTAGTCTTGCAATATCGTAAACTTCGTCTGTCGTCTAAGAACGAAATCTTGCGCTTACCGACACTATTTTCAGGTTTCTTACAATAGTTAATAGCAATAGTTGGGCAGTGCATCCAACCATATTTTCAATTTCCTTGAAGGTATTGTCCTGATTCCTTAGCCTAACTATTGATTCTATCTTTTCGGTTGAGCAATTCTTTTCTCTGCCCACTAAAAAAAGGAAGAGTATCTCGATTGCAATAAGTTCATATAAGCAAATTATTGAATTACTTAATTACACTTACTCATAGCGGTTTTCGAGAATTTTTATTTTTTTTCAACTAATTACGTAAAGCACTACTATTTTAATGAACCGCAGATTTTTGGTGCAAATGCAACACAAACAAGACAACACGAAACAAAAGTAACGGGATTTTTTCTTTTCTGCTCTTCTTATTAAGTCCTACGTAAATTTTACAAAGGTTTTCAAAAAATATTTTAGAAAACAGATTTAAAAGTCATGTCCTGCAACAGTACTATTTTCATGAACACAACTTTAAGCTTGACAATATTATGCAAACCTTAAAAAGGCATATTAAAAATCCGAGGCATATGTTACAGCAAATTCATAACAAAAATAACATTTTAAAAATAGGGACTAAGCAAATCAAAAAGCAATTTAAAAAAAAATAAGAAAAATTATATAACACAATATCAGACAGACTTAGAAGACGTCCATTAATTACGTGAAGTGTTTTTTTGAAAATCCGGACCCCCCTCCCCTTGGTGAGATCAGGCGGAACCAATGAGATTTAAATTATAATTTTTAATGTAAATTCTATGCATTAAAACGTTGACGTGAGGTTTTCCTTGACCCCCTTCCCCCCCTTGGTGAGATATGGTGAGATTTTGCTGGACCCCCTCCCCCCTATTTTAGCTCACGTAATTAATGGACGTCCCCTTATGTATATACTCAAACTTTGAAGCATCCAAATAACTACTGCTGTATTAAGCTCTGCACTTCTCTTATAGTTACATACATATTTCTCTATTGGTGAAGAAAACCAAAAACATATTAAAGGAAAAAAGTTTTTCAACGCTACTTGTTTCTTTAATGAGCCATTCTGTCCTCAGAAGCGAAAAGAGCGTATCTCAAAAAATCCTTTCAAGATAATTGATGTTTTGTTTATGTCAATTTGTTGAAATGTATGTAATATTGAGATAGAGAAAATTTTCTTAGGATATTTTTTAAAGGTTTGAACTTAGATACCGGCATTTGGTGTAGTTCATTAAATGCGTAATATTTTGAGCTATCCGATGCCGTAAGAATGACGAATATGCATGTTTTAGAGATACGCCCATTTCGCTTCTGAGGGCAGCATTGTCCTCAATAAATTTAGCCATCATTGAAACAGATAACAGACCACTCGAGGAAGAAGAAAGCTTTTCCATTGATGAAATATCGCACAATATATATATTAGCCTACCATTCAATAATAAACTAATATTTCCACAATAACTACACACTATTCAATAATTTACAGTAAAAACCTTCCTCTTAAAACATTCTCAACACAGTCTTCCGAGGTTGCACAAGATTCATTCAATAGCATGGATCAAATAACAGTTGAAGGACGCATTAACAAAATGGGAAAGAAAATTGATTCCGTTTTAAACAATCAATATAAGATATTGGCTATTTTGGAACGGCTAACAATAGATGACTTCCCCAAAAAAGTATACATTCTTGTGAGTTCTGTTGACGAAATCATGCAAACTGACTCAGTTGCATCTACAGAATTTAGAATTTAAAATTTAGTTTTTTTATCAGCTAATAAAAGTTTTTAATTTCAGAACCTAACTTGTGAAATGGATATGTCCGAGACATTCGAATGGTTTTTCGACTGAACAAAAATTGAATTTTCAAAAAACAATATGTTAACCGCCGAAAAGAAAAAGAAATTTGCAAAAGCAACATTGACAACGGCAAAAACAACAGTAACAGCAACAATGAGCAACTTAATACGTCCATTGATCTCATGTAATGTCTTAATTATTTTACTCAACAAATATTATTTCTAAATAAAATACTACTAGCCTTACTTAAAAGCAAAATTTTTAGTAGACTTTTCTTATTTTCAGCTATTTTACATATTTCGAAACTGTGAAAGTCCAGTTGTAAATTTTGTTTATAAGCATGGCTGCATATTTTTTACTTTAAAAATATTGGGTGCTTACGTTTGAATTCAATTAGATACGACCCAGATGCTGACACGCAACCCCATCCTATTACGAGGCGCCTCCATACTTTAAGGTGGAAAAAAATGTTAAGGACTTACTTCTTGGTTCTTTTTTGGGTGGGGTTGGAAATTTAGCATTTATAGACACTATAAGTGATCGTTTTAGGTACTTGAACATCCTACGCAGGAATCTCAAGGCTTCAGCAACTAAGCTGGGTCCTTCTACAGGGTGGTATATTCAGCAACACAACGACCGAAAGCATACCACGGGCGTTGTTAAGGAATGGCATATATATACTGTGCCCTACCGACTTCACTCACCAACTCAGTCGCCAGACTGAATACCATAGAACATCTATGAATTGGGCCGCAGAGTTCAAAAAATTTAAAATAAGCAGGACCTCAAAAATGCGTTTACTGAAGAATGGAGCCTCCTATACCTCCAGAAAATACCAAGACGTTGGTGTTTTCTATGAAAAACCGATTGAACGCCACTATACAAACTAAGGATGGCCCAACAAAATATTAATTTTGTTCATATTATATGTGTTTCGTAATTTATAATGAAATGTTTTTTAAAGTATGTACAGTTTTTGTATTTTAAAAATGAATTTTTTAGTTTTGGCTACTAAATGCTTAGGTGATATCAACAACTACTCAATAAATTTGATTCATTGTTGGTAATTAATCATGTGACACAAATTTTATTCACATTGCTCTTCCTGATTTTACGAAACTAGCATTTCGAGCGGGGTATTTATACGGTAAGTATGTGGAGCATGCGGTGTTAATTTATACCTTGAGTGCAGAGCATAAAAAATTTCAAACTAAACTTTCTATCCTTAGATTGTGCTCAGGTGCAAAATATCGATCATAAGCAATGTAGACTTGTGAGATGAGCATTAAAATGCGATAAGCCTCACAAGAACCTCATTTCTATTCCATATTTGGCTCGTTTTAAAGGAATGTAATGTCGAATAGCAGTGACTTATGTTTGTGCATGTGTTTACATGGTAGCCCTTAAGTAAGTTGGATTAAATAAGTAAAAATTATTTTTCTTTCTTATTCTTCATTTGGTGCATAAATGAACAGGAGTCCACAAGCAACATATATACATACATACATACATAGATAATTGTGTATGAAGTTATAAGGGCATTTGCAAAAGAAAATAAATGTTGACATGTACCTTTGCGGGTGGCCGTCATTTTGGGTAATTCAAAAAGCAAAACTGAATTTTCGACTGAGCCATGTCCCCGTAGGTGCAATTCGTTGGTTGACAATTCAAATTCAGTAAGTGACATAAATGCATATCGCTTCGTCCAAAGGAAAAGATTCCTTATCCGCGCTTGTGTCGAAATAGGTAAATTATTCACGCTTTCGTGAGCTTTTACATCAACTATCTACTGAATAAAGTACATTTTCGAACGTAAACGAGAATCAGGTCCTATCTGAATGCAAATACCTTGTTTTGAGAGTTTGAAATTTATTTGTCCTTACAAGCCTTTGAGTAAAGGAATGATATGTATATAAATACTGTGATAAAATGTGTGTATTTACTTACTTTGAAAGTAGGCGTATGAATCTTTTTACAAAACTAATTGCTTTTGAAGTAAATGAAGTATTAGTGATTTTTATCTGCGGAAATACAATTTACTACTACGCGACATTTTTATTTATTGGATAGTTCAGAATGAAATTTTTGTAACATGCTACAGACCGTAAGACCAAAAGCTTAGGATAAAATAGTTTGAATTGCCAAAACGCTGCATAGCAGATCGTGGTCTAGTAATTTAAAAAAGTGTGTATTACGACAAATGTCAGATAATACTTAGGGAAGAAAAAAAACTGTAAAAGTTACCCTTCGGGTAAAAATATAAAATTGATGCCAATTTTGAAGAAAAAGGCTCTACCATATCTTACCTTTGTATGGAATGTTCTCTCACTCACAAATTTTTGTTGTTGTAACCTGAAAAAACGTCGGTACCAAATTTCAAGAGTTAAATTTAAATATTATTTATTACTAAATATGTCCACTGATTTTGGTTTTTCTTTAATAACTTGAAAACTATAAAATATATCGCACAATTTTTGCATTTTTGAAATCAGCATTGCCAAATTAATTGAAGTTGAAAAATAGCTTCAACTACATCCCACCTTTGTATGGGAGGCAAGCGTGTCTCTGGGCCGATTTTTTTATATATTTCTTGTTTTAACCTAAAACACATCTGTTTCCAATTTCAAGGATCTATTTAAGGCCACCTACAAACCCACCCATCTACTGTACACCAGTGCTGTTTTCTGAAGTGAAACTTCTCATTTGAAAAATTTGTAACGCAACGCAAAACGCTTGTTTTAACTAAGATCTAGAATAGCTACAGCAATAAATTATATATCAAATTATAGTACTCATCGAGCAGAGTGTGCTGAAACTATCAGCTTTGCGTGGAAAGATTTTCTATTTTTTCAATTTTGTCAAGCGACCAAAGCCTTGCTATAGCGAGGTAAATTACGTAGATTGCTTTCTATTACAGTGAAACCTGGTTAAGAGGTGCCTGGATAAGTGGGAAACTTCTACTAATAAGACTCACTTCAAGGTCCCAGCACTTTCGCATCAAAATACTTCTAATACTGCAATTATTATACCTCTATATCTGGGATTTGGTTTTTGAAGATTTTGTGCGTTTTCGCCTCTATAACATGGGCTTTTCCCTCTATAACTTATTTGGGAAACTGTGTAAATGGGAAACCGCTTTAATTGAAACAAAAATTTGGTCCCTTGGAGATCCCAGTTATCCAGGTTTCACTGTACTACTCGGTTCGTTTTACCGAGTACCGATCGGAAATCGTGCAAGAGTCGACACACTTCGTGCGTTCAAAGAGCTTAGAACCCCTCCCCTCCCTCCCGTGAGATTTAAATTATAATTTTATGCAAATTGACGTGAGGTTTTCCTTGACCCCCTCCCCCCTTGGTGAGATTTTGCCTATTTTGACTCACGTAATTAACGGACGTCCCCTTTTATGCAGGTGTTCTGAATAATGGCATGGCCTATTCAATCAAATACTGTCGCGTAACCTTATTTTATGCTTATTGCGTGGACGTAAATGCAATGAAAAAACAAAAATAAATTAAACGAAATTAAATATATCAAAAAAAAAAACCTTTAGAAAACTAAATTGCGATAGAATGCGACTAAAATGTTTATTAAAATGATAAAATTGACGGCATCTAGAATATCTACAGCAAATTATATCAAATTAAAGTACTCATCGAGCTGAGTGCATTAAAACTATCAGCTTCGAGATTGGTTAATCAAAAGCTGAGACATAAGCATGGAAACATTTGCTATTTCTTAAATTTTTTCAAGTAATTAATTGATTAACTACCAAAGCCTTACGGTACCTATTCTAGATCCCGTCAACTTTTATCGTTTTAATAAAACATTTTCGTCTCATTCTCTCGCAGTTTCACTTATACCGCGTGCTAACTGCACACACGTTTTTTTATTTTTCATCCAACTGAACTAGGAACTAAATGAGTTTGAGTTTGTAAAAAATTATGATTAAATAAAATTTGAATTGAATTTAATTGAATTGAATTGAAATTGATCTTGCGAATCTTTATTTATGTTTTATTGTATTTCTACTTATGTTTTGGTGGCATTTTATTGACAAAATACAAGAAATAACTTAACTGGGAATACATTATCCTTAGCGAGTTTTACTTGTCTGTCAACGACATATGTATATCGATATGTAGTTACTATCTAAGGAGTCATGTTTTTATAAAATGGAAATATTTCTTAAAGAAAATGTGGCTTTGGAGGATGTTAACTAAAATATTACTTTCTTATTTTGAAATAAAAATGAAAAGTATTTAAAATATTGTACAAACGACATCATAGATATTAAATAAGAACAACTATTTGCATTAATGAAAAAAAGATATGTTGGTGTCTAAGTATTTATAAAAATGAAACATGAAGAGTCCAATAGTATAAGTAGAAGGTGGGAAGATGAAAAATAAACATATAAATACTAAATTAAATTATCACATTTTGATCGAAATGTAACGAGTAGTTCTTAAAATTATTTATCCCATCTATACTTATGTAATATAAATTTTGTAATCGACCGACAGCTTAAGCCATTAATGAACTTATTCCATTTGTTGGGAAGATTGAAAGTGATCTTAAATATTGTTTCATGAGCAGATAAGTATTTGGCTGGAAGGAAGCAAATTATGTAAAAAGAGTACGCACCGACAAAAAAAAATTCTATATGAAAAGTCCCGTTCAAGGATGTTGAAAACTTTCACATCACTGTATTCACTGCAAAGCTCAAAACGAAGCGAAGCTTCAGACAAGACGATTTCCTGTCTTGCAATTTCTTCAATTTTATGATGGAGGTAATAATCCGTGCTGCAAATATCGATGTCTACGCTGATGATACTAACATTGTCGGCACCAATGCACAGGCAGTCAGTGCAACATTTTCGAAACTTGAAAAAGAATCGCGTCGCATATTTTGTAACCAATTTCAACTCTTAGCAGAGCACTTATCTACTGGAATTACATACATACATGGGAACATAGTGCTGTTCGGAAGAGATAAGGTGATCGCTGACAACAAGTCTCGGTCCTAAATGGATTATTCGCCTCATACGTAATATTTGTATTATGAAATGAAATTAAATCTTTTAAAGTTAAAACTTTTTAAGTCAGTGATGGTATTTTCGGCACATTTGTACTATTTTCAGTAAATTTGCGTTACGTACATTGGATAAATTTTTAGTACATTCGGTGCAATAGACAAATTTTCAGTACATTTTCCATACACTTAAACTATTTCTAATAAATAACTTTTTTTAGTAAATTTTGCAAAATTTTTGTAAATAATTTGAGTAAATTTTTGTGAAACATACGTTAAAAAATCGAATATTTTCTCTTTTTTATTTATTTTTAGTAAAGGTTACTGAAATATGCGTAAAAAAAACGAATGATCTGTTTTTTTTTTCTGGTAAAGTTGAGAAAATTTTTGTGAATTTTAGTAAATTTTGGTGCCAATGACAAATAAAAAAAAAAAGTGCATTCGTTTACAAAAAGGTATATTCTAAGTCTCTTTTCAATGCATTTCTTCAAAATTGAAATACCATCACTGAGATAACACAACAATAAAAGAAATAAATAAAAAATTATATAATGCAAATTAACTTTTATTTATATTTATAAAAACAGATATGTATGCCTATGTGAGAATGTATGTACATAGTATTTATATACAAAATTTAAAAATGTTAAGAGGAACAAAATTTATTGTTTCAAATGAATAAAGGAAGGGAAAATAGAATATAATTTTTATCTTTAAATAAAATTTAGAATGCAAACATAGTTTGTATTTACAAATTCGTTTATAAAAAAATTATCTAAATGAACAGTTTTTTACATAGCATTATAATTTAATTTTTATTATATACATATAAAGATTCAATTTTAATAGATTTTTTTTTACAATTTTTTTAATTAGCTATTTTAAAATAAAATGACTACAATTGTCTTAAAAAAAGCTTGCAGTACAAAAACGAGAGAAAAAGTTTAGAGGAGAAAAAGTATATATATTAGCTAAATAAAATATCATAGATACAGTTTCTATATTATCTCTACATGGTAGCTAGCGTATGTAATAAAAGTGGTGAATAGCAGGTGTATAGCACTAAAAATATGTAGGATGCTGTATTGGCATAGCAAAATGGCAAACGCATTTGGAAAAAAATCTAATGTGTAGTTCTATTTAAAAGTGAACGTAAGATTGTAGCAAATATTAAATGATGATATTATCTAAGTGGGCTTTTTAAGGATAATAGCAGATTATGTTCATGACTCTATCTACTGCTCTGACAACTCAAATACAACTGACTCTGGAGGTACTGATGACGCTGGCGGTACTCGCAGTACCTTTTGGCCGCGAAAGCACAATGTAATCATCCAGTTGCTTTGGTTGTTAATATTGCTACCACCACCACCATCAACATCTTCACAAGCAGTGGTAATGCGTGTCTGTTGCGCGTTATTGTTGTTGTTTGTGGTAACACCAGTCCTATTGTCATTGCCACCATTGCGCATCATTAGTTGAGTGCTCAAACGTCCATTGATGCGGTGCTTTTTGTTTGGCGGCGATTCATTTCTAAATCGGAATAAAATAAATTCTCTTTAAAATTTTGATTATTTCTAAAATATTTACCTGTTTGAGTCATGTGGGGCATGTGCTTCCGTTTCCGGTGCTGTGTTGTATGCGGCAGAAAACATAGATGCACGTCGTGGTACCCAGTCCGAGTGACCACGCACTGACATATAGACGCTGAGGCTCTTAAGGAGTGCAGCACGAACCTAAAATAATATGGAATCAGAATTAAGTACTGGGGAGTCCACTGTGTTATCAAAATAAATACTAAGAATGAGAGCGGTTTCGTTATTATTTTCTTTAGCTCTTAATTATACTTAATCAAAATTATTAGAGCTATATACATAGTTAAAAGTACGACTTTGTTGGGGTTCGTCAATAGAAGACGTCCGTAGTAGGGGGTGGGGAAGGGAGTTGTAAAAACGAACAAAAGTGAACAAGCACGGAGCGGGGTTTGAAACTTTTTCGAAAGTCTATCTTTTAAATGTAAAACTGGAATTTTTAAGTTTTTTTTTTTTGTTTATTAGAACCCAAAAATTTTTTTTTAAAAAAACTACGCTTAATGTATTTTTCAATGTTTTCACATAAAATGTGAAACGTAATTTAAACATTGAAAAATACGTTATTTAAAATTGAAAAAAGGTTCACTTATACTCTATTTCAATACGAATCAAACACAATTTTATAAAAAAAAAAAAAATCATTTCATATTTTAATTTCTAGCACATACCAATATGTAAATAACAAAGTTTCATTAAAAAATTACCATTTTGGGCCTAGAAGTGGCCCACTTGAGAGATTTAAGAGTTTTTTTTTCAAATTTCCGATTTCAAGTAAAGTGATTTCGGTCACTAGTGATGCCAAAGGACAGTTTCCAGGCGGTATCTCTTGTCGTAATTTTTGGCAAACCTGTTCGGTCTTCCTGAACACTGTGCATAGGTGCTCAACTGGATTGTGGTGGGTAACTAACGTTGGAGTTCCGTTATCTAGAAGTCACTTTTGTGTTATACTGCTGTCTGCCTCGGATCATTGTCTTGTTAAAAGACAATATCCGAAACATTCACTTCCAAATCTTGTACAAGCATATGACTTTGTATAATTATAATGTAAGACTACAGTTTCATTCGACCTTCAATTTTGCTCAGTCTTCCTATGTAGTCATACATTCCCCCACCATCATTGAGCCTTCACCAAACTTAAGTATGGGTTTAACATGGTGTGACTGAAGTTTCGAACCTTTACTTCTCCACTCAATGTCGTCCGATATAAATCGGTTTATTTTAGTTTCATCTGACTATACATATAACCTTTTCCCAATCATTTGCGGCCCAGTATTTGTAACATTTTGCAAATTCCAAACGGAGCTTTCTGTGTCTTTCCGTGAGCAATGGCTTTTTAACTCTCCTTTGAGACCAGCATTACGCAAAGCTCGTCACACTGTTTCTGCATTGACGCTTAAATATTAAAATTTCTTAAGCCTATGGCATATTTATAGGGCATATTCGTACTTGCCGATTCGTATGTCCCTGACAATTTCGCGCTCGCGTACTTGGCTAAAGCTTTATTTACGGCCTGCCTACTTTTTATGGGAAATCCTTATTTTTTTCTTTATTTTACTTGTTACACCAACAGAAACTCCTAGTTTAACTTTGCGCTGTAATTTTTCAATTACATACCTTCTTTGTCACTCCGCTTATGTCTTTGTTGTCTGCTCCCATGTCTGGTTAAAACAAGAATACATTTTTAACAAAAACTTATATTTAATTTTATTTATCACTTTTATTATTTCCCTGAAATATAAAGTAATTTTTTTTTTTTAAGAAAAATTTCCAGCCCCGAACTGTCGCTAGTTACATTCTGAAGCTAAAAAGCCACTTCTTGTGTCAAACATGTGGAAGCGTGATAACTTCGTGAATCACTGTAAATACATTCACTTAAAATTTTAGCTCGTTTAGTAATAGTAGATATAGAAACTTGCTATGAAAAATAGTATACCCAACACAAGCTATTGGCTATTTTCCACTAGAGATCTGCACGAGTGCACTTGGAACGACCTTCAACTCACTCGCCACGATTGCGAGACCATCAAGCCCTTGTGTACGGAAACAATAAATCAAAACATAACGAAACATCCAGCAAGAGAGGTGTGTGCTGCACTCGCAAATAAAATGCTCAATGATTTCAAGCACTCGTAGTTTATTGCATTCGGCACCGAGTGACTTCTTGTTTTTCGTAATTTCGAAAGTGGGTAACACTTAGTGCTTCACCGAGGCTGCGAGGCAACCTCGTTCTACGAGGCGAGAGCGAGGCGAGAACGAGGCGAGAACGAGGCGAGGTGGAAAAATAAATTTGCCTCGCTCGACCGAGGCGAGGCGAGACACACCGGCACCTCGCCTCGTCGAAACCTCGCCTCGCCTCGCTAAAAAGCGAGATTTTTATGAAAATGAAAAAAATTATACATGTATCAGGCCTGCATATGTACATTCAACTAGCAACTTTTCTTATATGAGACGGCGTGGCATTGCCCATTTTTTCCAAATCAAACTAAACTACGAATCTTTTACAAACTATAATAATTATATGTACCAAATCTTATCCATCTACGTCATATAGTTACTGAGATATAAAAAAAGTTTTATTCACCTGTGTCAAGTAGTTGATAATACTGGTCAACAGTGGTTTTGTTGGCCTGGATGTCTCTGCGGATTTCTATAATTTCAGGTACTCAGATTACGAATATATTCATGAAAGTACTGAATTGGCTCTAGTTTTTAAGATATTGATATATTTATCTATAAATATATGAAACAAAGTCGGGTTAGTTACACTCTGTATAACTCAGGAACGGCTGGACCGATTTTATGGTCTCAAATTTTTTGGATTTGTCTACGCCCCGAAAATGACATTGGCTGCAAAAATTTTATTTAAGGTAAATATTTCGGGTGGCCCTTAAACAAAGCTTTTTTAAAATTAATGATCTTTGATTTGCTGGATTCGTCTTCGCCCCAAAATAGCATATTCGCATATTCGTATAATTTTAAAATAGCATATTCGCAAAGACCACGTGATCAATTCAAACCGAATTTACATTACGTAGCTCTTATATTAAGTGGCGTAGCTTACGCTATAAGACTTTTAATTTGGGAGCATATTTAGGGTGGTTCTCATACAAAAATGTTTTTAAAATAACATTTTCACAAGGACCACGGAGTCGATTCACATGAAATTTACACCGCATGTCTTTTATATCAAGAAGCATAGCTTAAGCTATAAAATTTTTTCTTAAAGTACATATTTAGGGTGGTCTTCATACAAAAATATTTTTAAAATAACACTTTCACAAGGACCACGTAATCGAATAACATGAAATTTACACCACGCGTCTTTTAAATCAAGAAGCATAGGTTAGGCTATTGTTGGTCATTTACCCTCCCGCGGCCACGAGCTACGAAACGTGCCATCATTTGTCCCACCGTGCGTTTGAAAAATGGATATGCAAGAGATCCAGCCGGAATTAAACGTGCAAAAACAAAACAAATGTGCGCAAATGAGTTGCGCGATGCCAGTTGTGAAAATTTCAGGTCAAAGATATTATTTCTGCGAAAGGCAAATTTTTACGCATGTATTTTTGACTTGTGAAAAAATTAGAGACTAAAAATACTGCTCTTTTGTGCATCATTGTTGTAAAAAAAACTCATATTCACGGGAAAAAAATTTGAATTCTCGGAAAAGTACATTTTGTTTTTATTGATGAATTTTGAGTTTAATATTTTTTTGTGTAGCCATGCAATGGGCTCGCATTTTATTTATTTATTTACATCAGTGATGCACAAATTTTTACTGGGTAATGTTTTCTTTACGTGGAAAAGACAAAACACATTTATACTCATGGGGCGAAGGCAAATCCAACAAATCAAAGATCATTAATTTTAAAAAAGTTTTGTATAAGGGCCACCCTAAATATTTTCCTTCAATAAAATTTTTGTAGCCATTGTCATTCTCGGGGCGGAGACAAATCCAAAAAAATTTGAGACTATTAAAATCGGTCCAGCCGTTCTTGAGTTATACAGAGTGTAACTAACCCGACTTTGTTTCATATATTTATAGATAAATACATCAATATCTTAAAAACTAGAGCCAATTCAGTACTTTCATGAATATATTCAAAATCTGAGTACCTGAAATCATAGAAATCCGCAGAGACATCCATCCATTTTTCATTTTCATAAAAATCTCGCTTTTTACCGAGGCGAGGCGAGGCTTTGACGAGGCGAGGCGAGGCAAGATGTGTGATGGCAAGTTCTCGGCCGAGAACGAGGCGAGACGAGACTCAAATTTATAAAACGAGGCGAGAGCGAGATCAACTCGAATCTCGCCTCGCCTCGTTCTCGGTGAAGCACTAGTAACACTTGCATCAAATTAAATTCGAGGTTGTTTGCTTGCTACATCAGTTGACTTTGTCTATTTGTCGGTGACGGTAGTGTGTTTTATTGTTTGTTTTTTGTAATATTTTAGTGCATTTTTGGTAAAATTTTTTAATTTATGTTGTCTACTAATGTTCATTTAGTGCCTGTGTTATAATTGTAATTTATAAATTTGTTTTTTTGCTTAAAAAATTGTGATAATTAATTAAAATTTTCTATTATTTTAAAGCAAAGCAATAGTTGATTGCATTGCTGCAGCTTAAGCGCGCACTAATTTTTCTGTTCCTCTTTGTGCTTTGTTTGTTTACAATAATCTATTAAACTTACGTTGCTTTTTTGTTGTTGCTTTGTAATAGTGTCTATATTTTGTAAACATTAACACATTGTTTCATCTGTTTGCTAAAATATTTCAACTTTTGTAACCAAAAAAAAAAAAAAATTTTTTTGATTTCTTAATTATTTATTTTTTTAATATTTTCTTTTGCTTTTTTTACATTTTTTTTATTAAATATGAACTATTTTTCTTCTGATAACTTGCTAGCTTGTTCCTTAGGAGATCTATGCAAAAGTCAGAATATCTTGAATTCCATGTTTCCTTGTTCAGGGCCGTGTGAGCAGATGTTTCACGCGTCTTGTGCGAACTTGACCACCACAGTAACAGAATTATTATGTTCTGACCGTTCGGGTCTGCAATGGTACTGTCCATCCTGCAGAGCCCTTTCCCCGTCGATTTTCTTCGACAAAATAAAACAATTTGGGGATAATTTAAACAATCTAAATACTAATTTTAGAGATATTTTAAGCAATTATCTTGTCTTAAGTCCCCAAATTGAAAACAATTTTAATAAAACCATTTCACCTAACGATAGTTTGCCATCCAATGAAACTATAATTGATGTCCCTACCGCTTCTGCATCCACTCCCTCGGCTTCAAATGGCACCAAACAAGCTAATTCCCTTAGGAAGAAAAAAAATCCAAAGAAGAAGACCAAGCCAACTAAAAAACGGAACTGCGAAGCCAACATCCCTGAAAGAGTTTCGCCAAATCCTCCCCTAGAAACTTTACCTGAAGCATTTAACACCACTAATCTTAGTCCAGTAGATAATACTCCCCTTGCTATAAGATCTACTGTTCCTATTTTTTTGAAAGCTATGCCTAGACCTAGATCCATTTTTATCTCCCGTTTACACCCTGACACAATAGCTGATACTGTTAGGGAATTCATAAGGCAACAAAAAGTCATTCCTGCGGACGCTTTTATTTCCGGTAGGAAAATCGGTAACAAACCTACATATTCATCTTTTAAAATTACAGTGGCTTTCTGTCATTTTGCTGCTGTTTATAATTCGAAGATGTGGGTTAATAATATCTTTAAGTCTGAGTTTCAATCTAAAAAAAACAAGGCTGTCCAAAACGTCCGTTCTGGACCAAAAAACTAAATCGTTTATGCCTTTGCTACCAAAATGTAAGGGGTATGCGTTCAAAAGCGCATGACATTTTTTTATCTACTCAGAACTTTTCTGAGGATATTATAATTTTAACCGAGACTTGGCTTAACAGCTCTTTTCTTAATCAGGAACTGTTTGATAATAGCTTTAATGTTTTTAGAAGAGACAGATATATGGACGACTCGTCTCCTGTTGGAGGGGGTATATTAATTGCTATAAAAAATAGTCATACTAGTTCTTTAATTGATATTCCCTGTGCTACTAGTATTGAACTTTTATGTGTTAAGGTAATTTTTTCTAAGTCCAATTTGTACATCCTTAACGCCTACATTCCTCCCAATAGTAGCGCAGAAGTCTACGAGCACCTTTCGAGGGCCGTAGAATTTGTCATAGATAAACTTTATACCAATGACGATATTTTATTGTTAGGTGACTTTAATTTGCCTGACTTAAAATGGAATATTTCGGACAACGGTACATATTATTTTGTATCTAGTCCAATAACTCGGCAAGAACAAATTTTTGTTGACGAAATCCTGTCTAATTTACAACAAGTTAGTTGTATTAAAAATTCCCACAATCGACAACTGGACATAGTCTTGACTACAGACAGTAGCAATGTTGTTGTGCAAAATGCTCCTCATGCTTTATCTGCGGTTGATGCGTACCATCCACCTCTGAGTGTGTTGTACCAATCGGACAGAGATAACATAGTGACTGCCAATTCTTCTAGCAGATTCTTTGAATTTAATTTCAAGAAAGCTGACTTCTTGAAATTGAATAATATCCTAAATAATAGATTTAACATTTGGCTAGAATTTTTTAATAATAACATCTTAGATGAATGCGTAAATTATTTTTATAAAGAACTTTTTTCGGCAATATCTTTATCTGTGCCATATACTCTGAGGTATGTTAATGATTCCTCGTACCCCTGGTACACTAAGGATTTGAAGAAAATACGTAACGGCCGCAATAGGGCATGGAATAAATACGTTTGTAGTCAGGACCGCATTGACCTGGAAGCTTATCTGCAGCTTTTCCAAGAAGTTAGGCTTGAATCAGCTTCAGCTTATTCTGGCTATCTGAATAAAATGAAGCTCAATATTCTTCATGACCCCAAAAATTTTTGGGGATTCATTAACTCTAAAAAAAAGTCGGATGGTTTTCCATCAGAATTCAAAACTGTCGACGGGCTCACCAGCGATCCCCAAATTATAGCTGGGTTATTCGCTAATTTGTTCAAAAAATTTTTTTCAACTGAAGTGTTTAGCCCTGATGTCAACTACTTTGAGTATATGAATACTGATCCTCAGGTTCCATTTGTTGCAATATCTTTTACCCCTGAACTTATAGTAAAATATATTGCATCCCTTGATGATGACTTTGGTTCTGGGCCTGACGGCATTCCAGCCACAGTTTTAATTAATTGTAGTCTTATCCTGAGTAAACCACTCAGTTTTCTTTTTAATAAATCTATTAATGATGGCTATTTTCCTAAATTTTGGAAGGAATCTTTTATAAGTCCTATTTTTAAAAAAGGATTAAAAAATGATATTTCTAATTACAGGCCTATAGCCAAGTTATCATCAATACCGAAGCTTTTTGAGCGAATTATTTATGACCAAGTTAAGGTGTGCAGTAGTGAAGTCATAACAACTCGTCAGCATGGTTTTGTTAATGGCAGATCTACCGTTTCTAACCTTCTTGATTTTACGTCTTTTGCTTTAAATTCAATTGCTTCTGGGTCGCAAGTAGACTGTATCTACACAGACTTTAGTAAAGCATTTGACAAATTACCACATAGTTTGATTTTGTTTAAATTAAATAAACTAGGATTTCCTATAAATTTTGTCAGATGGATTGAATCTTATTTATTTGATCGTTCTTATCGAATAAGATTTCGAGGGGTGTTGTCCTCTCCTTTTACAGCGTTTTCAGGTGTTCCGCAAGGAAGTCACCTGGGGCCGCTCCTGTTTATTTTGGCTATCAATGATGTTACTCATATAATCAAAAACTCTCATCTGCTTATATATGCTGATGATATGAAAATTTACAGGACTGTGAAGGTGGATAATGACAACTTTGCCCTTCAGTCTGACCTGAAATCATTTGAAGTTTGGTGTTCTAAAAATAGCTTACATTTAAATCCTGATAAATGCTAAACTATGATCTTCTCTAGAAAGAAAATTAATGTGGAATTTGATTATACAATTAATGATATGAAAATCTGTCGTGTCGATATAGTCAAAGACCTTGGTATACATGTTGATGCTAAATTGACGTTTAATGAACACATTAATATAATCTGTAAGAAGGCTTCGTCATTACTTGGATTTATAAAGCGGTGGGCAAAAGAATTTAATAGCCCGTTAGTAACAGTAACTTTATACAATACTATTGTGCGTCCTCACTTAGAGTATGCTAGCCAAGTATGGTCTCCATATTACAATATACATATAGATAGAGTAGAACGAATCCAAAAAAATTTTGTTCGGTTTGCTCTCAAGGGCTTAAATTGGAATGACCTCTTAAACCTTCCTCCTTATGAGGATCGTTTAAAGTTATTACATATGCAGTCTTTGAGCACTCGTAGAAATATTGCGGGTATAATTTACTTGCATCAGCTTGTATCAGGGTCGCTTGCTGCGCCAGAGCTTCTGAATTATATTCATTTTAACACTAATCGTAGGAGTAATCGTAACTCATATCAGATATTTTACCAACCAGTCAGTAGAACTAATTATATGGCTACAGCTCCTTTTAATCGCATGACTACTCTAATTAACAATTGCGATGTATATGATATTAGCTTGTCAAAAGGTCAACTCAAGCTTAGATTGAAAAATAACTATAGTTAATTTTGTAGCTTAATGGTTGTTGGTCTTTATGTTTGTGTTGTCCGAGCCCCACCGCATGATGGGTACATTTTTTCTAACATTTATGCCTTAGGTCATTTAAATAATTCCATACAATTGCATTCATGCAATTTTATTCTTATATATTTATGATCTGAGTGGGTATGTTGAGAAAGTGCGACAAAGCTAAGAAAAAATTATAAAAATATAACAAATTAATTTGCATGTATAATTTTTTCATTTTCATAATTTTTTAATAAGCTTTTTACTTGGTTTAAAGCTTCAAGCTAAATTGCTAAGAAGGCTAATAGCTTTAGTAGCTAAACTCTATTACTATTATAAATATATAGTATAGATATTGCAGCAATTTTTGCATGCAACAATGCCCTACAATTGATCACCAGCTCCACTTTTAACATGAACAAATATGGTACGTGTCACAAAACAAATTTTTTCTTTTCTTTGCTTATTTTATACACACCGCTGAATTATTCAAGAATTCGCTTGAATTTGGACTATCCTATGAAAAAATAACACTAATTTAATAAAGTTGAGTTTTGCGACTGATTATTTTATTATAATTAAACATTATTTAATCGAACTTACGATCAGCAAAGATCACTATTGTAAATTTTTACTTATTGATCAATGCTATTTTTTTTTTTTTTATTCAACAAACATGACAAAGATATAAATGGAACAATTTTAACCTGTTTCGGCTATTACCAATAGCTTCATCAGACCAGTGTGGTTAATGCTGTACATGAACTCGAACCCCTGACCGTTCATGCATTGCAATTGCATATTTTTGCGACGGCCGCTCTAACACTTGAGCTACTGAGGAACTGACCTTGAGGTATACAAAGTGCGTATATTACATTTGTTATCTTTTGTCACTCGCTTGTTGTCATAGCCGTTAAGCAGTCGGCCTAAAGTCATGCTATGATTTATTTTTCGAAATTTGTGGTGTTGCCATGTTTGTTGAATAAAAAAAAAAAAAAAAAATATTGCATTGATCAATATGTAAAAATTTACAATATTGATCTTTGCTGAATGGACTGTAAGTTCGATTAAATAATGTTTAATTATAACACTAATTTAACTTTAAAGGGAATACAAGAAAAACTGCAATTAATATGTCCCATTTCTGTTTTTTATTGCAGTAAAAAAAAATGACGATAAAAATATAAATGACGCGTGCCGCTTAGAGACGAACTCAAAACTAATCATAACATATTTACAAATAATCAATCTTTAAAAACTGTACCATCGCCCTTTTGGCAATGCATTGATATTCGAGTTATTTTTGCTTTAGCTAATATTCCGTTTTGTAAATGTTTTGTTCGGCTTGAAAAACGTTAACAGCGAAATACGAATCAGAGGGCAAACTAAGTCAAGTCATGTCGTTGCATCGTTCTGTTTTGTGCAAGTCTATTGGTGACTCGCACAATGTCAATAGAACCATTGTACTCGATAGCGAGTACAATAATCTGTTAACACAGCAAGCGCATAAATGCAGACCTCTATTGCCCACATTTGTGCTCTAGTTGCGGAATGTACAATTTTTTCTGGGACCTTGAAAACTGATTAAAAAATACCTAATTTTTTGTTAAAATAACAATTTTGACTTAAAAACTAATTTTACGCTTACCTCGCCATTTAGGAAACAATATATCATCGCAATGAAAAATCCTTGAAATGAATGCAGGAAATATGTCAGATAGGCCCATACGCCAAATACCCAAGCCGGACGACCTAAAGGCGGCACAATATATAGCAGATTTGTAACACCCAATAAGGGAAGCAAAACTACTGCGGCACGTACAGCTTTTCGGGCTTGCTCCACATCGCTGGCCTGACTTTGACGTAGCTTGACCACAAGGACACGTATGATATTCAGCAGAAATACAAAGTTGACCTGCAATCATAAGTATAAGTGGATAATATTATATTAATTTCTTTACGAATGTCAATGTTTGATGGCTCATTTCATTCACAAGGTCTTAAGAAACTATTAAATGTGAGGGAACATAATTTTCTGATTGCAACATCTGTTTTTGCATAAGAAACTTAATAATTTGATGTATAAACACGAAAGCGGCTCGAAAGTTGAGATTTGAAAGCTAAAAAAAACTTAAAAACGGGCCAACAATTTATGAGCTCATTTCATGGAAGTTTATTAAGACTTTGTAAATTAATTTAATGTAACTTTATTTTGCACAAATGTTTAACTTACCATCATGACCAAAAGCCGAGGTCCTTCCAATATCCAATAATAAACGGTTAAATTGTAGTTCCACCAGCAAGGCTCATTTTCGGAAACCTCTATTTTGTTTGCTGTGACCACAGCCCAAACAGCTGTCATTAATACCGGCACACCCCAACCGATAATTGAGTATAGTTTATGTGGAAAACGCCCCTGAAATACTTTGACTGTAACGACATTATGCAAGTACAGGCCTTCTATGAACATCCACATGAACATTGCGGTGCGTGCGTATTCGAGCAGTACATAGGAAGCTTCACAGAGGTAGGGCTGCAGGATGAAAGAAACAAACATTTTAAATTTACGAAAATATGAACTGCAACAGAATGATTCAAATTTTAAAAATACAACAATGCTCTGAGCGATTTTTATTTTTTTTTCTTATTCGAAAAAATGTTTGAAAAAATTATCCTCAGAGCTTTGTCGACGTCAATAATTCATTTAAATACAAAAGGTTTTGCCAAGGATTAAAACGATGTGAAATATTCTGAAAAATGATATGAAGCAGAACTATATGAAAAGCTGAGATGCAAAACCCGCCAAGTCCAAAAAATTTAAATGTGTGATATTGCAGGAGGGGACGAAAAAGTTTTTTGTCTACAAGCCTACATACTCTAAATCAAGGATATGCAGCCCATAGCTCGTTTGGCTCTTACAACAATAACAAACTCACTTCGAGCTCACTCCGTTATTTGAGCTAAATCATTTTGGACCGCAATCATCGCATGTATTTTGTTCGTGTAATTTTTTCTTCAACTCATCGACTCGTTCAGCTCATGCCGTTACTCAAGTTAAATAATTTCGGTTCGCTATCGTTGCATAGTTTTTGTTTTTGTAGTTTTGTCTTCAACGTGTTTGTGTGATTTTGTTTTCAATTCATTTGCTCCTTGAGCTTGAGATTTTTGTTTTTGTTTCCATGCAATTAGCTTGCCGCAGCTATTTAAAAATTTTCATAAATACATACTAGGAATTTTTTCGCAAAATATTTTTCAATACTACGAATTTTTCCAAAATATTTTTGAGTATTTTTACCAGAATTGATTTTGTTGTAAACAGCTCGCGAAAAAATTTTTGTCCGCATCTCTGCTCTAAATTGTAAAAAAAATATTCCCTTAACAAACTTTTGATTGCAATAATTTCTGATAAATTCTTTTTATCAAAACCCGCCAAGTTCAAACATTTTTTTATAATAGTCCTTATAAATTAGGTCATAAAATGTAATGAAAAATCAGGATTTTAATAGCTTTTGAGAACTATTTCAATGGATCAATTAATCAGTTTTTAGTTTCAGTTTTTAAATTGAGTGGAATAAGTTTTTTGCGTTTTTCTCCAAACGCAAAATATGGACTTGGCGGGCCTTGCATCTGAGCTCTTCATATGTACGTATTTTCATAAACTTACGAAAAGTGGGAATTCTATTAGTTTTTTCTGTGAAATTGACCCAGAATTTTATGATTTTTCTAAAAATAAAACTTGTGCTGCCCGACTTGTGCTATTATGTGCCGTATTAAAAAATAAATTGTTCGTAGGATTCAATTTTTATAAGCAAAATAATTTTTAGTGTGAAGTTAGCCCAGTATTTTCATATTTATAAAAAAGTAACCTTGTGCTCAGGATGGGCTGCCCAGCATTTTTCTATTTTTCAAGCCATTGAAGTTCTGCTGTAAACTGATCGACTTGTACTCTGATGTTCCGTATCGCAAAAAAAATAATTCCAAGTTTTAATGAAAAAATCATTAAGAAATATGTGTGAAGTTGGCCCAGCATTTTTCGATTTTCAAAAGAAAAAGTATTGTGCTCGACTTGTGCTATGATGTGCCGTATTGCAAAAAAGATGAGACGACAGTGTTTTCTAATTATTTTATTTTTTATAAAATCATGACATAAAAATTTTCTAAGAATTAATAATCAGATTACGTTTCCGGTAGACGCTTTCAATTAAAAATAAGTTTTTAACAAATAGCCTAATTTTTTTATATGAAACCATCTAATTCTTAGAATTATTTACTGGCTTATTGATGAACTGTTACCTTTCTCGACTTATTACCAAATAGCAAATTTTTAGCATTCGTGCGCAGATCTATTTTAAAGAAAAAGCCGAGAAAATGCATTTTTGATTTAATTTGGTTGAGATTTTTTAACAATTAAAAAGTTATTGGACGCATGTATCTATTTATTGGTTTTGAAATAATATCGTTGTAAATATATTCTGACATAAGAAATCAATTTAGTATCATTATCACCCTTCTGCACTCAAGCTTCCCTCAGGATATCGGTTCAAATATATTTCATTCGCAATTCACCTTTACTCTGTTTGCTGGAGATGTCAAAAAATAAAATTTAGCTTCACCTGTTGTCAGGATGTCATTGTATTATTTTTTTTATGGAAGCATAAATTTATAAAAGCTGTATACAACAGGAAAATTTAATAAGTAATTGGTAACAACATAAATTTATTAAGTCAAAACTGAGCCAACTATAAAAGTTACACATGCAAACTTATGTTGTTGTAAATGCACTTATCAATACTCTACGTTTGTGACAGGAACTAAAGGATTACATGACAAACGTTGAGTTTCCGTTTCCGTCAGTTTTTCCTACATGAATTGTTAATAATTTAAAAAAATAAAGTCACTTTTATTTTTTACATCATTTTTAATTTTCTACGCGACCGTTTTCATTGTCCTTTGAAGCTGTTCGGCTATCGCATGAAATATCAGAAAGTAAGAGGCTTTTTTCATGGTATACTTTATGTACAATAGAGAGTACCATATTTTTATTTAAAGTTCCTGGACTACCTGTGCACAGCCTTAAAACTTTTTTTGTCAGAAATTAATTTTATTAACTCGAACCAGATTTTATTTTCTAATTGAGTTTAGGTCGGTGAATCCGAACCACTGTTGTCTGTTTTGCTCTTTCAAGTTCAAGCTCTTACAAAATTGACAAAGAAAAAATATTTAACAATGTATTTTTCAGTCATTAACCCGGTAGAATGGCTTAACGATGAATTTCGAGACCATAATTTTTAAAAATAAGGAGCACTCTAATGTACAATATAAACATTGACATGCGAATTCACCTTGCAATTGCATGTATTTAATTGAAGCTGGTGCCATCAAGCATGGATTTTAACACAATTCGGCGATACTTTAACTATTTATGGTATTGTTTCTTTGTTTAGCTGTTCTAGTGAGATTGAAGTTTTTCAGAAGCGGTGAAGTCATATTGTGAGTGTTCAGCGGGCAGAGATATGTGAGTTGTAAGTAAGAGGATTGTCATTGTCATAAGACAAGCAGCATGACTGTACCTCATATATTTTATTGCCAATAATAAAAGCAAAGACTCATACTGCTATGACATTGAACCGATTTAGGCAAATTAAATTCCTATCATATGATAAAGTTTCAAAATCTATTTAGAGGAGGCACTGTAAGCAAAATAATTACAGTATAATTTTATAAGTAAATCCTCCAAGAAATGTTCAATTAAATAATGTTTAAATCCTCCGAAGCTAATGAGGCGATCTTAAATTTCATATTACTAAAACTGCGAAATTAAAGTTTCACAATACTTGTTTCGTAGCTCCGTAGGCACACGGTTCGCTTGAACCAAGATCAAGATCAATAAAATTGTCAACCAAATCTGACAATGCACAATCATTATATAGTGTCTTGAGATTCCAAATACATAATCCGCGAAATCGGATCTGCTCATTTACTAGTTTTATGGCCATTTTAAGGTTTTACTTTGGCCGACATGGTTCGCTTCAAGCAAGATCAAAATTGGTAAATATTGTCAACCAAATCTGGCAATGCACAATTATTACTTAGTGTTCGGAGATTCCAAAAATATGATCCGCAAAATCGTACCTAATCACTTATTCGTTTTATGTCCATTTTAAGGTAAACGCTTTTACCGATAATATTGATAAATATGCGTTCCAGGAAAAATTGCGAATAAGTCATTAAAAATTAAAATTTTTCTATTATTCTTTTCTTTGTGAACTTTGTAATCAATAATACTTTTAAAACCCAAAAAACAAAATATATAAAAATTATTTTTCATTAGTTTTTAGGCCCAACATTTTTTTTAAATTTTTTTTTTTTTCATGAAAAACGGTGAATAACACAACAAATATAAAAGTTTTTTTATTTATTGTTTTTTGGTGAGCTTTGTAGTCGAAAATACCTCAAAAATATATAAAACAAAATTATAATTTAAAATATTTTTCACTAGTTTTAAGGCCCAAAAAAATTTGTTTTTTAATTTTCAATTCTTTTCCATGGGAAATTATGAATAATATAACATATATAAAAAATTTTTTATTTTTTGCTTTTTCGTGGCTTCGTAGTCAAAAATACTTTTCAAGCCCACAAACGATAATAAAAAAATATTTATTTTCCACTAGTTTTTCGGCCGAAAAAAAAAAAATGATTTTTTTGTACCGGTTTTTTCCATGAAAAATGGTGAATAACTCAAAAGCGTTTACATATTTGCAAAAATAAGTGACTTTATCGTGTTCAGCGATAAATACATAAACAACAGATATCTTAGCATATTTTAAAATTTCACTTGATCTTAAAAGCATCAAAAACTACACGGTTCGCTTCATAATTTTATTAAAATTATTGGTAAAAGCGTTTACCTTAAAATGGCCATAAAACCAGTAAATGACTTGGTACGATTTTACGAATCATGTTTTTGAAATCTCCGAACACTAAATAATAATTGTGCATTGCCAGATTTGGTTAACAATTTTTACCGATCTTGACTTTGCTTGAAATGAACCGTTTCGGCCAAAGTGCTAACCTTAAAATGGCCATAAAACGAGTAAATGAGCAGATCCGATTTTGTGAATTACGTATTTGGAATCTCAAGACACTATATAATAATTGCGCATTGTCAGATTTGGTTGACAGTTTTATCGATTTTGATCTTAGTTCAAGCGAACCGTGGCTAGTGGTCTAGCAACACATTTTTGCAATAAAATTTTGTTTTTGTTTTCTTATTAAATATGAAATATTTGCCAGTGATGACTTTTCTTTGGTCATGGATTTCCACCTTACTTTTTCCATGGAATCGATAATGCCCACACTGTGGGCAGAAATGATTCTTTCGTTTAACTTCTTTTTATTGATACTTTTTTTGACACCATTCAATATATTTTGGTTTTAATAGGCTTTTTCTATATTTTGTATAATATTCAATGCTTTTTAACTTTTATTGGCTAATATTCCGAAAAAGCCCACCCTCTGTTTGAACCTAAACATGTCTTTAAAAACATAGGCTCATCTGAATATTGTTGTTCTTCTGTTGTTGTTGTTTGTTAAATAAAACGCAATTCATCAATTTGTAAATTTCCATGAATATAGGACTTGCTAACTGGCTGTAAGTTCCCTGCTATCATTTTGACAAAAATAATCTTTAAATAATATTCTGAAGTAAATTTTTATGTGTTTTCAGCTACAAACAGATTTTTTTTTAAAAGAATATCCAATATAAGTATCTATGGTCAGCATAAGTTTATCTGGACAGGATATAGAAAGCGCACAACCCTGGGAATCTAGAGAATTGATACAGTAGTCATTTGAAGCGATATTGTGTATAAGTAACAACACGAATAGAGCGGCCAATGTAGTTGCTCATTGTCAAACGGGCGAAGAAATTGCCAAAGCCATAAGTAATTAGATACTACGTCGCCTTTAATATATACATATAAAGCGACATCTTTACTTTTACTCAGAATGTCAACACATTGGTTCCACTTCTCGGCCAACAACACTATCAGATCCGCAGTAGAGCGGGTTCTGCGGAAATCATACTAACGATCACTAAGTAATTCTTAGTGATCCTGAAATTTACAACGTGAAAGTTTATTACGCTCTCCGTGACTTCTAAGAGCGCAGTGTGTTTCAACGTCCATAGTCTGATAACAAACAAAGTAAAAGGTCTTCTTGAATTGATTTAAAAAAAATTTTTGATTTCTATATAACTAAGCTGGTTTTCACTTCACTTTTCCGACCAATATTGGAATATGCATAAATACTGAAGAGTCCGCTATTCGTTGTATATTCACCATAGATGGAAAATCGATATTTGTTATTGTACCTAATTTACCAAAACAAGTGAACCAAAATGAGTTTCAAACTACTTATTTACTTAGGTGGCGCACCTTCTTTAATCAGTCACACCAAGCATGGATAGGGTTTCTTCGGCCTGGCCTTTCCAGCGGAGGCATAGTCTTCCTCTTCGTCGTCACCCAGTGGCTTCCGCATCAAACACCTTTTCTCCGGAGCTTATTTGTCCATACGGACATGTCCCAACCAGCGCAGACGTTCGATAAGGATACGTTTCAGTTTCAGTTGATCTCGTCTCTTTGTCAGTGTCGGTTGTGTTTTTGTGTTGTTTTTTTTTAATACGTATATTTCTTTGTGTTTAATACTTTTGTTCAATAACAATAATTTTATTTATTTTGCGCGTACATAATTGTCGCTGTTTAATAATAATTGGTGTTGGTAGAAATTTGATTTGATTTAGTTTTGCATGTTTGCTTACTTTAATTTAATTTATTCTTTAATGTAAACATACATACGTACGTGAGTACATTTCTTTCTACAAGCAGTGTAAAGCATTGATCAGTTTTGTTTTTTCATTCCCTTTTCTGCTTTGTCCGCTTACATTGCTTTACCTTAATCTCAATAGGTTGTTGTTGTTGCTGTTCAACGGGTATATTTTTCACAATTTTAACCCGTTGTAAGCACTTTTAAAAATTTTTTAGGTCTTAACTTAGTCTTTTCTTTTTTTCAAGATGGATTATTTTTCGTCTGAAAACTTGTTAGCTTGCTCTTTAAGAGATCAATGTAAAAGTCGAAATATATTGAATGCCATGTTTTCCTGTTCAGGTCCCTGTGAACAGGTCTTTCATGCCTCTTGTGCAGGCCTAACTAACACTATTACTGATTTATTATCCTCTAATCGTTCGGGCCTGCATTGGTACTGCCCATCGTGCAGGGCCCTGTCCCCGTCGGTGTTTTTCGACAAAATTAAACAATTTGGGGAAAATCTTAACAATTTGAATATTAATTTCAGAGATATTCTAAATAATTATTTAGACATAACTCCCCAAATTGAAAAAAGCCTTAATGAGGCTGTCTCACCCGATGTTAGTTCGCTTCAAAATAAAACTATTACTGAGGCTGCAATGGTTTTTTCTTCTACTCCTTCGATCTCTACTCTACCCAAGCAAGCTATTTCCCTGAAGAAGAAAAGAAAACTTAAACGAAAATTAAATAAGAATCGTAAGTCGAATGTTAACTTGGGTAGTGTGGGGGGGGGGGGCGAGTGACACAGCTGCTAATCGTGAAGTAACTGCCTTAGATCCCCTCTAAATACCTCTCCGTCTACTTCCAACTTTCCTGCTTCTGCTCCTATAAATAATCCTCCACCCCTTTCCTCCACTATCGATACTCCTCTATCCATTTCTGTTATTCCTAATCCGCAAGGAGTTGTTACGATTGGTGGTTCTGTGGCACCTGTCTCCTTGCAAGCATTGCCAAGGTTGAAATCGATTTTCATTTCACGTCTTAATGCTAACACTACCACTGACAATGTTATAAACTATATCAGACAAAACCAAATTATTCCTGCCGATGCCTTCGTTTCTTGCAGGAAAATCGGTAATAAACCAACTCATGCATCTTTTAAAATTACAGTGGCATCTTCTCATGTTTCTGCCATTCTGAATTCTAATGCATGGGTGGATAATATCTTTATTTCAGAATTTAAGTCGAAAAAAAATAATAAGACTGTCCGTTCCAATTCAAAAAAAATTAAAGGGCTGTCCCTTTACTATCAAAATGTAAGGGGTTTGCGTTCTAAGACGCATGACATCTTTTTAGCCACTCAGAATTTTTCTGAGGATATTATCGTTTTTACCGAAACTTGGTTAAATAACACTTTTCTCAATTTGGAACTTTTTGACAACAGTTTCAATGTTTTTAGAAGAGACAGACACTTGGAAGACATTTCTTCTGTTGGTGGAGGTGTCTTAATAGCCATAAAAAACAATTTAACTAGTTCATTAATCGAAATTGCCTGCGCATCTAATATTGAATTATTATGCGTTAAAGTTACATATTGTAACTCCAATATTTATATTCTTAACGCTTATGTTCCTCCAAATAGTAGCGCAGATGTCTACGAATGCCTTTCGATGACCGTAGAATACATAATAAATGAACTAGACACTAATGACGACATTTTATTGTTAGGTGATTTCAATCTGCCTGACCTTAAATGGACTCCTTCGGATGATGATACATATTTTTATGCATCGTGTCCAAAAACTTGACAACAACAAATTTTTGTTGACGAAATACTTTCAAGTTTGCAACAAGTAAGTTGTATAACTAATTCTCATGGACGACAACTCGACTTAGTCTTGGCTGCAAATAGTAGTAATGTTGTTGTGAGAAATGCTATCCATGCTCTTTCTACGGTTGATTCCTATCATCCACCTTTGAGTATTGTGTACCAATCTGACAATGAAAATTTAATTAATGCATGTTCCTCCATCAATATTTATGAATTCAATTTTAAAAAAGCTGACTTTTTGAAGTTGAATGAGAATTTAAGGAATAAATTAAACGACCTTATTATTTTTTTTAATAATACGAGTAATTCGTTTGATGAGTGCATTAAATTTTTCTATGGTGAACTTTTTTCGGCCATAGCATTGTCGGTGCCTTATGCAAAGAGGTATGTTAATAATTCTTCATACCCTTGGTACACAAAGGACTTAAAAAAAATTCGCAATGGCCGTAATGGGGCATGGAACAAATACGTTTGTAGCCAGGACCGAAATGACTTAGTTGCTTACCAGCGATTTTTCCATGAATTTAAGGATAAGTCGGCTTTAGTTTATTCTGAATATTTGAATGGAATAAAGCTGAATATTCTTCATGACCCCAAGCATTTTTGGGGTTTTATTAATACAAAAAAAAAGTCTGACGGGTTTCCATCTGAATTCAAAACAGTTGATGGGCTCACTAGCGACCCACAAATTATAGCTGGGTTGTTTGCTAATTTGTTTAAAGAATCCTTTTCTTCGGAATTATTTAGCCCTGAGATCAACTATTTTGAATATATGGATAACGACCCTTTAGTTTCAATTAATGAGATATCTTTCTCACCTGAACTAATAGAGAAATATATCTCATCTCTTGATGATGACTTCAGCTCCGGACCTGATGGTATTTCTGCGACAGTACTAGTTAACTGTAGCTCTGTGCTGAGTCAGCCCCTCAGTTTGTTATTTAATAAATCAATTAGATATAGCTATTTTCCTAAATTTTGGAAAAATGCATACATAAGCCCCATTTTCAAGAAAGGGTGTAAAAATGATGTTTCAAATTACAGGCCCGTAGCGAAGTTATCATCGATACCGAAAATTTTTGAACGCATTGTGTACGATCAAGTTAAGGTGTGCTGTAGTGAAGTCATAACAACTCGTCAGCATGGTTTTGTTAATGGCAGATCTACAGTTTCTAACCTCCTTGATTTTACTTCCTTTGCATTAAGCTCTTTTGACTCTGGTGGGCAAGTTGACTGCATCTACACTGACTTCAGTAAAGCATTTGACAAATTACCACATAATTTGATTTTATTTAAGTTAAAAAAGCTTGGATTTCCTTTAAGTTTTGTCAGCTGGATTGAATCTTATTTATCTGATCGCTCATATCAGATAAGATTTCGGCGGGTGTTTTCCTCCCCATTCAGCGCGGCATCAGGTGTTCCACAAGGAAGCCACCTGGGGCCGCTCCTGTTCATTTTAGCAATTAATGACGTTACACATGTCATTAAAAACTCGCATCTGCTAATATATGCAGATGACATGAAAATTTACAGGAACGTGAAGGGGGTTGGGGATACTATTCCACTTCAGTCTGACTTGAAATCCGTTGAGGTTTGGTGTTCTAAAAATAACTTACATCTTAATCCTGATAAATGCCAAACTATGATTTTCACCAGGAGAAAAAATATTGTGGAGTTTGATTACGAATTAAAAGATAAGAAAATTGGTCGTGTTGATTTAGTCAAAGACCTAGGTATACATTTTGATGTAAAATTAACTTTTAATGAGCATATTAAACAAATTTGTAAAAAATCCTCATCTCTGCTTGGCTTCATTAAGAGGTGGGCAAAAGAATTTAATAGCCCTTTAGTAACGGTGACTTTATATAATACAATAGTGCGTCCTCACTTAGAGTACGCCAGCCAAGTGTGGTCACCATTTTATAATATTCATATTAATAGAATTGAGAGAATTCAAAAAAATTTTATTCGTTTTGCTCTCAATGGCTTAAATTGGATTGACTCTTTAAACCTTCCTCCTTATGAGGATCGTTTGAAGTTACTACATATGCAGTCTTTGAGCTCGCGTAGAAATATTGCGGATATACTTTATCTGCATCAACTTGTGACTGGGTCTCTTGCTGCACCAGAGCTTCTTAATTAATTCATTTAAATACTAATCGCAGGAGTAATCGTAACTCTTATCAATTATTTTACCAACCTTTCAGTAGAACTAATTATATGGCTACAGCTCCTTTTAATCGCATGACTACTCTTATTAATAATTGCGATGTATATGATATTAGCTTGTCAAAAGGTCAACTCGAGCTTAGATTGAAAAATAACTATAGTTAATTTTGTAGCTTAATGGTTGTTGGTCTTTATGTTTGTGTTGTCCGAGCCCCACCGCATGATGGGTAAATTTTTTCTAACATTTATGCCTTAGATCATATAAATAAATTCATACAATAACATTCATGCAATTGTATGTTTATATACATATGATCTGGGTGGGTATGTTGAGAAAGTGTGATAAAGCTAAGAAGAAATTATAAAAAAATAAAAAATTAATTGCATGTATAATTTTTTCATTTCATTTTAATATATAACCTTTTTACTTGGTTTTTAAGCTTCATGCTAAATTGCTAAGAAAGCAAATAGCTGTAGTAGCTAAACTCTATTATTATTATGTTTGACTATGTCAATGTCAGCGTGGAGCTCGTACAGTTGCTGGTTCATTCGAATGCGGTAGTCGTCGCCGACGCGAACAGGACCGAATATTTTGCAAAGAATTTTTCTCTCAAATGCACGGCTGTATCAGTCTGCGACAAAGCCCATGCTTCTGCGCCACAGAAGAGCTCGGGTAACATGAGCGTCTTATAGAGTGTCAGTTTTGTCGGGTGAGAGAGATTTCTACTGCTCAATTGCTTACTGAGACCATAGTGACACCTAAGTATAAGCAAGAGTCAGTCTTCGCTCTATCTCCAAGCTGACATCGTGTTGAGTGTTCACGGCGGTGCCAAAATAGGTGAATTCCTTGACAACATCGAAAGTATAGAAATACAGTTTTTTTTAACCAATAAACGTTTTTATTTTCCAATAGTCTCCTTAGAGTTCAATACACTTGGTTCAACGTTTCTCCAATTTTTTTATTCCTTCCAAATAATAGGATTGCTAGAGGTTCTCAAGATAGGCATTTATTTTAGTAATAGTTTCATCGTTGGAGCTAAATCTCTTTCCACCAAGCCATTTCTTTAGGTTTGGAAATAGAAAATAGTCACTGGGGTCCAAATTCGGAGAATATGGCGGATGAGGTTACCAATTGGTAGCCCAATTCATGGAACTTTGCCATTGAGACTACACACGTCTCACGATTGCGTTAATGATCAATATGGCACCCATCTTGCGGATAGCTTCTAAAACCCATCTCATCATTTAAAATCGAAGCAACAGTGCCATGTAAAACGAATGCCATATGAAACGACTCTCCGATCGGCCATAACCATATCGTGAAGTTTTTCGACATTTTCGGGCGCATTGACCTCAATTGCCCGTCCTGAAAGTTCAGCGTCACTATGTAGTACTCGCGTGACCACAACAAAACTCGGTAAAGCAATTTTTTACCATTAACGTTGATGGTGCAGAGTCCCCATAGTTATCAACCTTTTCCTTTGTTTGAGTGACGGTTTTTTTTTCGCAAAACATAATGTTTTATGAACATACTTAGGGTGTTAAGTGTACAAAATACATATGAAGATAAAAAACCCTTTTTTTACTTACAGTGCCCATAATCTCCAAGAGTAATAATCTTGAATTTTTACCTTTTTTTTTACTTACCATGTTTTCAATCCCATGATCGCTTACATTATTCGCTGCCTGCTGGTTGCCTCGCGTTAAGGCCTGGTCTAAGTATAGCGTTAGCCGTATGATGACCTGAATGACCATCGCAATGAAAAGATTCTTATGGATTTTTGTACGATTATTGCGTAAGGTACGAAAGCTAAAAAATATAATTAATGATAAAATCAGTGCACACAGCGAGAGCACGAGGCCAACAATTTCCATCGTACGAGTGCGTACAGCGATGTCATAAATAATCTGTAAATAAATAAGGTGGCAATATCAATGTAATTACTTTCGCGTAAAATAAATATCAAACTTACATTCTGATCCTTTATTTGACCCAGTAGAGTGTTCACTTCCGGCTTAAAGCATTGTGTATAATTAGTCCAGCCAACTGGATTATAGGTTTCATTTGGGCGGCCACTCCACCGACCATCAAGCTCACATTTACGTTCAGCAAACTCTGAAAGTAATAATTCAGTATTATATGGGCAAATCCGTAAAGTTGTTACTTTTTGAGGAAAAAAATTTTTTTTTTTCAAACTTATGGCACACTGTTTCTAAATATTGGTCCACCTTCAGATATGCATAACAATCAAGATTTTGCATTGTTACCTCATTTTGAACAAATGGTTAAAAAGTTATGTACCAAAACTTTTTTATCATTTTTGTTCGTTTTTGTTTCATAACTTTTTAAACATTTGTTCAAAACGAGGTACCAATGAAAAATCGTTATTGCTATGCTTATATGAGCCGCTGAAAGCAAAAGTGGTATAACTCAAAATTTTCGAACTTGTTCGTCAGTAATTATCATTAGATAAAATTTTAAAAGTTTAGTTGGTGATATGGCCGCTAGAGAGCATCGTTAAGTTTTGGCTTTTTGTTTTAGTATTTTTTGGATGAAAAAAAATTTTGTTTTTTAATTAAAAATGATTTATGAAATAGATATTTTAATTTAATTAACATATTCAAAGGACTAAAGGAATATAAGAATGAATAGTTAAGTGGTTATTAGGTTGCGCTGTGCTTTATAGGCCAAAATTTTTAAGGAAAAGTGGTATAACTCACTGACTTAAACCACTTTGTCTCTAATTTCTTTGAAATAAAAATTGGAAGAATGGTATTCCAATTTTAAGCTTAATTTAAGCTACTTACCTTTTCAAAAATTATAATAATTTTTACAAATAATTAAATTTTAAACAATTGAATTTCCAAAAGTGATGAAACTTTGACAAAAACAAATGCACTGATTTTTTGCTATACCAAAACGCAAACCTCCAATTTTCTCAAAATTACTTAAATGTGACTTATACCGCTGTTGCTTTCAGCGGCTCATATGAAGGTGAACCAATATTTAGAAACAGTGTACCATAAGTAGGAAAAATAATTTTTTTTTTGTTTTATTTTGGTTCGTTTTTGCTCTATAACTTTTTGAACATTTGTTCAAAATGAGGTACCAATGCAAAATCTTGATTGTTATGCATATCTGAAGGTGGACCAATATTTAGAAACAGTGTGCCATAAGTTTGAAAAAAAATTTTTTTTCCTCAAAAAGTAACAATCAATATTTAGAAATAGTGTTCTATAAATTTGAAAAAAAAAAATTTTTTATTATGTGGGCAAATCCGCGAAGTTGTTACTTTTTGAGGGAGAAAAATAATAATTACCGTTGAACGTTACACCTAGTATACCAGGCAAGCAAGGTATTAATGTTGTTTAATTAAATACATGAATGTGCTATTGAAAAATAAGAAATTTTATTGCCAGGAAATCGAATATGTACCATATAGTACATACAGTGCCTCACAAAAGTATTCAGAATATGAAATTTTTTGAAAGAATCTTAAAATTTTTTTATAGCGAATGATGTTTTTTTAAAAATCAAACTAAGTAATTATAACTGTGTATATCTAGTTTTATTTACTAACAAAAGTTTTTCGTATATGTAGCTTTAAATCATAAAAATTAACCTATAAACAAAAACTTAATGAAATTCA